>SSNS01000243.1:275123-318896 GCA_006937985.1 Aphyosemion australe | reverse complement strand
TGCAGACCATAACCAGCTCATCATAAAGCAGGTGACAAATGTTATCATTAAAGTTTTTCCATCAGGAAGTGAGAGATGAAATATGAGTTAAATAACAAATAAAATGATCAATAAGAAGAAGAATATCACGAGAGTCAGCCATAAGCTGCTGGTTGCATCTGAAACACCAGTTCTTCACAATATTCATTCTCTGTCTGATTTTTTTATTTTTTATTTAACCTTTATTTAACCAGGAGATAAAAATCCCATTGAGATAAAAAACCTCTTTTACAAGGGTGTCCTGGCCAAGAGGCAGCAAAATTTCACACAGTTACTACATAAAAACAGTGATAAAATATACAAAGTGATTCTCTCTGAGTCACACAGGAAAAGGCCCCTGGCCCCTAGGGGACATTCTGAGTCCTGATCTAGAGATGGTCCATGTCTCTCCATAGACATTGATAGACCCCTCGTGGCCGCTATTGCCTATGGGCGCTGACGAGCGGTGGCGCCGCCATCTTGGATCGGTCGCGCCCCCCCTCCCTTTGCAGAGACATTGAAGTGTCAGCATGTTAAATCAACCATAACTCCTTGAATACTGAACCGATTTTGATGCGGTTTTTTTCACTGTAAACTTCACACATGTAGCTCTGATACAGGACACATGTTTGAGCGTTTTTAATCATAATGGGTTTGCTGTGGGTACATATGGGACTTTTATCCACTGCCTAGTGACAAAACCTATAGAAAAAAAGGATCAAACACATAAAAATCACAGTCAAACAATGAGAATCAAAATAATTCAAAAAGGACTATATATCAAGTGTGAGATCTATGGTAGGTATTTATAAAAAAACACAATATATGATAGAGAAGCAGAAAGTACTACTCTGCCATTTTAATATATACAATATAATTCTTATAACAATTTAAATAAATGAGTGTTTCATATACATATAGTACCAATATAACTCAAAGAGAGGGTGAGAGAGACAACAACTAAAACAAAGTCTGAATGACAAGAAATCGACAAACCATCTGTCAGAACTGACTGCTTAGTGATATTCTGGTTCTGTTGTATTTTTGTGTGTAGCTGAACCTATAACGCTCCACCTCTGAGAATAAAACTGTAAGGCTTGTTTTCAATACTCATACATCAATTCTGATTACTTTACAGCCAAACAGCACACGGGGAGAAAGAGAGAGAGAAAAAGAAATAACTGCTTAATGGAGTTAGTTTTATTTGTTTTGTCTTAATTTATCTGTTACTTGTGTTGAGAATGTTTTAAAATAGTAATTGAAAGCTTTACATGAGCTAAAACCCCTGGAAGAGGACTGCTTTGTAGAACTTTTATCTGGAGCTCCCCTTCTGCAGTTCAAGAGGTGAGTTTGGCCACGTGGTGCAGCCTTCTCTTCAGAACCACAGACTTAACCAATGAGATCAAGTCTGATGGCCGTGGCATCCAGCATGACAGCTACACATCTGTGTTTAGTTTGGTTTTTCTGGCCCAGCCCGGCCTCATCATCCACCAATCACAGCCTCCTGTAAAGGAATAGAAACATATTTAATATATTTGCATCAGTAATTTTCAAAAATTGGACAACATTAAGATTTGCTTTGTATTGTGTGTGGAGTGGGAGGGGCAAAAATAGAGTCTCTCTGAAGTACTTGTTTTTATATGCTGAAGTGAACAAATTTTAAGCGTGTAGCGTGTGGACATTTCCACATTGTGGGGACATTTGGCTGGGCATCACAATGACAAAATACCCTAAAACATGGTTTTAGAGGTATGGTGTGAATACCCTTTTGTTTAGGTTAGGGTTTGTGTTATATGATGTTTAAATACTCACATCATCAGGCTGAGGTTAGAGTCTCTGGGAGGTCACAGACAGGCTCTCTTTGGCTCTTCTGGATGTAGTTTTGCACTTTTCTGGTTAAAACAAACAAACATAATGTTTGACAATAATATACTGTTTATAGTACACACCTGTGGTTCTCAGTTTACATCAGGGGGCCTCTGGTGCTGTGAAAACTCTGGGGCACCTAGACATGATTCTTAGGACGTTTATTAAAATAAATTAATTTTTGACAAATATTATCAAGACAAGGTATGTAGGGGGGATAAGTATTACACTCTGCCTTGTGATTGATAAAAGGATATGTACATTTATGAATGCTGATGGCCTTATGATACACTTACTGTTTGAAGGAGAACTAGGAAGCTGAAGATGAAACAAACTCCATCTGACACAGTCCAGTTCTAATCATAATACATCAGCTGCAGGAAGCCTCACACTTCTTCCTCACATCTTTTGTGGATAAACCTAGAAAACAAAAACATGCAATTTGCAGATTAGTGTCTACCAATATTGTACAAAAGAGGTCAATGCTATTTTCTTAATTCCCCTTGTGTTGTTCCTACTCTTCTGTTTAGTGTTTACTTCTTCTTTAAGATTTCTTCTTTAAGATTTCTTAGAACCTTTCTTTAACCTAAAAACTACATTTCTATTGATAATGAACTAAAACTCCTCAAAGGGTAAAACCAGAAAAAAGTTCTGCACAGCATTTCTCTTTAGCATGTTAGCTAACTATTCTCCAGTCAGAGGGGAGGGTCTGAGACATGAGCTATCTGATACCAGAAAGATTTGTTTGATTTCTACAGCAGCATTCTTGTCAGCTGTAACCTAAGTCAGTGTTTTGGAATAAATGATTAATAGTCTCATTTAGCCTTCATTGTCAGGGGAGCACCAGCAGTAAACATGTAGCTAACGTTAGCTAACTAGGAGGTGCTGCTGGTGGACACAAATATAGTACAACAAAGTTATATTTACAAAATACAAACAACAAAAATGCTCAAACTTACTTGTGAAAGTTATCCCCCGAGCCATGGTCTCAATAATCCGCCGATTAGAGCAAGAATAAACCACACAGAGCTCAGGCATCCTGTTTACTGCTATTGTTATGGTTCGTGTCTGCCGGAAGCCCGACCGACCTAAGATGGCGGCCGCATTTCCTGCGCCCGAGCGGCCAATAGGGGGTCTATCAATTATTATGTCTATGTGTCTCTCCTCAGGTTTTGCATTTCTTCACTGGCCTGGGAGCTCTGGTCAGCCCCCTGGTGGCTGACCCATTCCTGGCGGAGGACAGCTGTGTTCTGGGATCCAACTGGACCATCAACTCTTCGTCCCCCTCTGACCTAGAACACCTCCGTAACAGCCTGGCGGGGCACGGAGCGGTGCTGCACAACACCTCCCAGTATCCTCTGAACACTGAGGGGGTGGTTGTCACCAGGGTGTCGTATGCCTTTTGGATCATGGCTCTCATTAATGTGAGTTGGTAACAGCTGTCTTTTTCTCTTCTGGTTGTTCTTTAAAAGCTTCTCTTCCATGATTTTACAACCTGGCATAGTCCTACTCCCAAAAACCCACGAGCTTCTTGCAGCGCTGAAAGACAAAGTGGATAATTAGGTTTGTGGGGTAATTATAGCTGCCTGGGTTGTAGAGTATGGAGATCATTATGTTTCAAAATGGCTGAACTTGTAGATCTGTTGTGTGTATTTGTACAACGTGATGTGAGCTTGAAAATTGTGTGTGTGTGTGTGTGTGTGTGCTGTAGAATGTGAGAAGCTGCACACCAACATGCGTAAACCTGTAAAGATAAATGTGTACTTGTAAGAAAAATTCACATGCATGTGAAATAAAATAAAGTTGTGTGTAACATTTTCAACTACAACTCTGTGAACACAAGTCTACAGAGTTGTTTCTGCGCATGCTCAGCTTTAATTTCACAAGTGTACAACTCTCCTCTCACACGTCTGATTTTTGAAACATGTCTCACGATCAATATGTGTCAAAATGGACGAGCTTGTAGCTCTGTTGTGTGTCTGTACAACACCATGTGGGCTTGAAGATTGGATGTGAGTGTGTGTGCAGTAAAATGTGAGAAGCTGCACAATAACACCTATAAACTTGTAAAGAAAAATATGTACTTGTAATAAAAACTCACATGCATGTGAAATAAAATAAACTTGTGTGTAGCATTTTTCAGCTACAACTCTATGAACACAAGTGTACAGATCTGTTTCTGCACATGCTCAGCTTTAATTTCACAAGTGTACAACTCTCCTCTCGCACGGATGCCTTTTGAAACACTTGTTGCGCTGTGTTTGTTTCAAAAAGCAGCTGAGCCTATCAGAGGTGAGAGCGGAGCGGGGTGAGAAGGGGGCGAGGGCGGGGAACAGAATCGACCAATCAGTGAGCGCTACGGTTCTCCCCTATTCAGCTCAGCTAGCTTTAGCTAACACTCTGGGTAAGTTCATTTTCAGTGACTTTTTAACCTTTATTTAACTCATTTCATCTTCTTTTTGGACGTGTAAAGTGACAATAACACGACAGAACGTCACGCTATTTGTACCATTAGGATGGAGTTAATATAAGATGATGGTACTAATGCTTTGTCTGGCTAATGCTAACACGGCCTGTTATGCTAGGCTAGCGGACATCCTGGCCTCTCTATCAGTAGCTTAGCATAATAGTCACTGCAGTGCTTTGTTGTTCTTTTTAACTAGACTTAAAACAGTTTTAATCATGCATAACTGGCTTCTAAGATTCAGTTTGTTTAATTCATTTGTAGTTATCAAGTAATGTGTAAATCAAGCAGGAAGTAGGACGTTTTTTCATATAATTTCCAAAATAAATTACTTTAATTCCATTGAGAAACCAGAACTATTATTTAAATTTAAAACCCGTCTCTGGAATGCTCTGTTCTGCATCATTTAGACGTTTCTTCATTTTATTACATGGAATTGAACTGGAACATTAACAGGACAGTGATTCCCAAGGACTAGAATAAAAAAAACTATTTTAATAAGTTAAAAGTATAATTTGACATGCTGTGGTTGTCTTGTGGCTTACTGTAATCTTTTGAGTCTTAAAGAATTCATCTGCTTTAAAAATTTCAAATGAATAAGTACCATATGTTTTGTTCACACCTGATTAAAGTCCATATTTGTTAAATGATCAAACTTCAAAATCCAGCTCATAATGTTTTGACTCATTTCACTTTGTAAACATGTTTGTTGGTTTGTTTTTTATTCAGGTGGTTCTGGACATCATCTGACCTGGTGAAGGAGAACAAGAGGATCACCGTGAATGCCCTGTTGCTGTCAAGTTTAAACACAAGCTTCCTGTTAGGTTGTTCTATTATTAATCTACTTTTGAACTGTTTACCTCCCAGTTTAATAAACAAAATTGTTTTATTTTTGCCAACCCATGTCATGATCTGAGGTTAGTGGCCTCCACCTAACTGCTTGTGAGCGCTTAACTGCAGGTGGGCGGTGCTGTGGAGCGGGCAGCTGCTCCTGATCATAACATCAACCGGTCTGGTATAAAGGAGGGAGTGAGACAACAGCACCTCGCCGGATGATTGCTCACTTTGGGTATTTTCTGCCCCGAGAGTCACTAGCCTCTTGAGCATTTCTAGTTTTATTGTTTTTGGAGACTCATGCTGTTATTCTTGTTCCTGCTTCCAGGTACCATCACCATCTCCACCTCTCCAGCCACAAAAACTCCAGACATCCCTCAACTACATCTCAACCAGCTCTGCCAGACCGTCCCGCTCTCCACTGCTCACCTGTCCCCTCCTGGACACCTTCTCGAGCCTGGCCGCTGCCTCGGACCTGACCTCCCCCTCCTGAGCTCATCACCCCTGCTGGAACCGTAAGCCCCCTCTTCTTGTTGCCATCATCCTCACTCGTCCTCTCCAGTCACTAACACACCTCTGTGTTTCAGGACTCCGCTCAAGACTGAGCCCCACGATCTCCGCCTCACTTAGACGACGCTCCCTATGTATGTATGAAAGTAGGACGTTTATTCATATAATTTCCAAAATAAATTACTTTAATTCCATTGAAAAACCAGAACTATTATTTAAATTTAAAACCTGTCTCTGGGATGCTCTGTATCATTTAGATGTTTCATTTTATTACATGGAGTCAAACAGGAATATTAACAGGACAGTGATTCCCAAGGACTAGAATTAAAACTATTTTAACTAAGTTAAAAGTATAATTTGACATGCTGTGGTTGACTGTAATCATTTTGCTCTGCCATGTTTTCTAAATGAGAATTATATTGCGTTCATATTTTAGATTACCCTATTGTATGTTTGTTGCTTTCCAAAACTGAAGATCTTTGCAAGTATTGAATGACAGACATAAACAAATGTTATGTGAGATGTAAAATTTGTATTTTTAACACTTCATTTTGTTTTTCATTTCATTCAAGAAACACATCAACTCAATATGGAAGGAGGATGGACCAGCTACAGACCTGCACAGGCTGACATCTGCCTGACACACCTGAGCTTTCATCAGATGAGACCAACTTGAAAAAATAAATATTAACCATATAACTTACAAGTCTGTTTATTCATCCCAAATTCCCAAATCTAACTACTTATAATGTACAGGGTTGAAATAGCGAACATTTAATTCAGTACAGATACATTGATTTTGCTTTGAAAAACATGGGTTGTCATGTTTTGCGGTAATTTCCTGACCCAAGACATGCAGAATCAATCACACAACCAAGGTAAAAAGTCTTAAGATTTTGTCCTGTTAATGTTCCAGTTTAATTCCATGTAATAAAATGAAGAAACATCTAAATGATGCAGAACAGAGCATTCCAGAGACGGGTTTTAAATTTAAATAATAGTTCTGGTTTTTCAATGGAATTAAAGTAATTTATTTTGGAAATTATATGAAAAAACGTCCAACTTTCTGCTTGATTTACACATTACTTGATAACTACAAATGAATTAAACAAACTGAATCTTAGAAGCTAGTTATGCATGATTAAAACTGTTTTAAGTCTAGTTAAAAAGAACAACAAAGCACTGCAGTGACTATTATGCTAAGCTACTGATAGAGAGGCCAGGATGTCCGCTAGCCTAGCATAACAGGCCGTGTTAGCATTAGCCAGACAAAGCATTAGTACCATCATCTTATATTAACTCCATCCTAATGGCACAAATAGCGTGACGTTCTGTCGTGTTATTGTCACTTTACACGTCCAAAAAGAAGATGAAATGAGTTAAATAAAGGTTAAAAAGTCACTGAAAATGAACTTACCCAGAGTGTTAGCCAAAGCTAGCTGAGCTGAATAGGGGAGAACCGTAGCGCTCACTGATTGGTCGATTCTGTTCCCCGTCCTCGCCCCCTCCTCACCCCGCTCAGCTCTCACCTCTGATAGGCTCAGCTGCTTTTTGAAACAAACACAGCGCAACAAGTGTTTCAAAAGGAATCCGTGCGAGAGGAGAGTTGTACACTTGTGAAATTAAAGCTGAGCATGTGCAGAAACAGATCTGTAGACTTGTGTTCATAGAATTGTAGCTGAAAAATGCTACACACAAGTTTATTTTATTTCACATGCATGTGAGTTTTTATTACAAGTACATATTTTTCTTTACAAGTTTATAGGTGTTATTGTGCAGCTTCTCACATTGTACTGCACACACACTCACATCCAATCTTCAAGCCCACATGGTGTTGTACAGACACACAACAGAGCTACAAGCTCGTCCATTTTGACACATGATCGTGAGACATGTTTCAAAAATCAGACGTGTGAGAAGAGAGCTGTGCACTTGTAAGAGAACTGAGCATGCGCAGAAACAACTCTGTAGACTTGTGTTCACAGAGTTGTAGTTAAAAATGTTACACACAACTTTATTTTATTTCACATGCATGTGAATTTTTCTTACAAGTACACATTTATCTTTACAGGTTTACGCATGTTGGTGTGCAGCTTCTCACATTCTACAGCACACACACACACACACACACACAATTTTCAAGCTCACATCACGTTGTACAAATACACACAACAGATCTACAAGTTCGGCCATTTTGAAACATAATGATCTCCATAGTAGAGTCCCACCTCCAGGATTTAGATGGTGTTTGATTTATTCTGGTATGCTTCAGCATGTTGGTGCTCATGGTTTACCTCCATATCCCTCAAACTGTGTTGGTTACACAGCAGCGCTCTGAGAATATTTACAACCTGATACACCCAGCAGATTTCTGTTTTACAGCCTTGTACAGGATGTAGAACAGGATCTTTTCCCAGTTAAAGGCCCAGTCAGATCAGGTGTTTTCCACTTTTATGAGAGGGTGCTCCCAGACAGAATCAACTGACAGGAAGTGTTGACAAATCCCCATGACAACAAC
The DNA here is from genome assembly GCA_006937985.1 of Aphyosemion australe. Classification (NCBI taxonomy): domain Eukaryota; kingdom Metazoa; phylum Chordata; class Actinopteri; order Cyprinodontiformes; family Nothobranchiidae; genus Aphyosemion; species Aphyosemion australe. Next base: position 310,686 of record SSNS01000243.1, on the reverse strand, counting down.
CTGTGTGTTTGTCCTGCAGCTCCCTGTGCCAGCAGCAGTGCTAGCACTGATGTGCCATGAGAGACTGTTGTCTTGCTCCAGCAGCAGCACCCGTCTGCTCGACGGGGAGCCTAGCTCCCGTCCCACCGAGGACAGCAGCCAAGGTAACAGATGTAGTTAATGATGTGTTAAAAGTCAACAGATCTCTAAGTGTCCCCGTCTCTGCAGGACATGAAGGTGTGTTTGATTGCTGCAGCCCCATCAAAGTCAGAGGTCAACCTGCATCGTTTTTTATCCTTCATGCACTGGGAGGAGGCGTCGTCTTCATCACAGATGGAATTATAGTAAGCCTTCCTGACTGTTAACACTTTGTGGCAAATCACAAATGTTTGCCCTGAATCCAAGGGGGAGCAAGCAACTCAGATAACCCAAAGCACAGATCACGACTGATGGTTGAGATAGGAGGAAATTATTATTTTTGCATAAAAAAGTATCAAAAAGTCTCTGATTCATAGTGGTACTCACAGACTGATCCTCTGTGCAGTGCCATCTGTCCACCTCCCGGGACGGTGCTTCTCTTCGACCTCTTCTCTACAGGACTCCTTGTCTTAGGGGCGAGCGAGCGCATGTGACAGCGTCTCATATCTTATATCCGCTGTTAATTAGTCCCTGTTATATGAACGTTATATTGTTTCTTTATTAATCAATCAAAATAAAGGGTACTTCAAACAAAAAAAACAAAGTTAAAAACAAACTTTGAAAAACTGCAATCAAAAAACAAAGATGTAAACAAAACCCCTAACTTATCTTAAAAATCTTTATTTTTCCATTAATGACTGAATTTCTGATCCAATCAATGATTTATATTTAGTTTTAAGTAATATGTTTTTCTTTCAAAAAGAAAAAATATAATTTTTAAAACTTAAATTTATTTTATTCTGAAAACCGGAAATTTTGTTTTAGCATCTTAATTCTTTTCTCTCAAAATTTTTTATTTTGTTCATTTGAAACGAAAATTGCTTTTCATCCAGGACCTTGTTGTGGGTGACGAAAGACCTCTCTTCATTGGCTAGCATCACGGAAGCTTCTATTTTATATATATACACACACATATATACAATATGTGTGTATGCGTGTGTGTGTGTGTATATATATATATATATATATATACACACACATATATACAATATGTGTGTATGCGTGTGTGTGTGTATATATATATATATATATATATATATATATATACAATATGCATGTATGTGTGTGTGTACACACATGCACACATATTGTATATATGTGTGTGTGTGTGTGTGTACACTGCTCTCAAAAATTAAAGGAACACTTTTTTTATTGGGCCTGGCATGAAATCAATAAAACCTGTCTGATAATTTTCTGGTTGATTAAGCAGCTGAGGGCATTGTTAATCACTTTCAGCTGTATTGGTGTTCATGGACTTAACGATAAGTTAACGATATGCCATAAGGTATCCAGATGAAATCCTTGAACCCTTTGTCAGACCCTACGCTGATGCAGTAGGTCCTGGTTTTCTCCTAATGCACGACAATGCCCGGCCTCATGTGGCAAGAGTATGCAGGCAGTACCTGGAGGATGAAGGAATTGAAACAATTGAATGGCCTTCACGATCCCCTGACTTAAACCCAATAGAACATCTGTGGGACATTATGTTTGGGTCCATTAGGCGGCGCCAGGTTGCTCCTCAGACTGTACAAGAGCTCAGGGATGCCCTCACACAGATCTGGGAGGAAATGCCACAAGACACCATCCGTTGTCTCATTAGGAGCATGCCCCGACATTGTCAAGCATGCACACAAGCTCGTGGGGGCCACACAAGATACTGAAAAGCATTTTGAGTTGCAGAAATGAAGTTTTTGAAATAAGGGACTAGCCTGCCACATCTTCATTTCACTCTGATTTTAGGGTGTCTACACAATTGAGCCCTCTGTAGGCTGACAACTTTTATTTCCATTAAAAGACTTGGCATCCTTTTGTTCCTAAGACATTGCCCTGTCGTTATTTGTATAGATGTCCAACTTCATATTGAGATCTGATGTATCTAATGTGTTTCTTTAAAGTGTTCCTTTCATTTTTGTGAGCAATGTGTATATATATATATATATATATATATATATATATATATATATATATATATATATATATATATATATATATATATTAATATATATATATACACACACATCTTAGTGCCTTTTATCAAATGTCTCTCTGAGAAGAGCCACTTGGAATGAGGAGTGAAAGTTCTGAGAGGTTGTGTGTGTTAGCAGCAGAGGATCAGGCTCATCAGAGCCAGACGTCTCTGACAGGCCAAGAGGCAACGATGCTGCTTCTCTCTTAATCACATGATGGCTTTAAAACAGGAACAAACAAAATCTAAACACATATTTGCCAAAATTCAGATAAAGAATCCAAAATTCCCCAGCATTTATCTCTAAAAGGAACTGGTAGTTTATCTGGTCTCTCATCCTGCAGGGCTCTTATTCGGGCTTCGTCTACACCTACGCCGTGTCTCCTCCTCTGCTGATGGGCCATAAGATGGCTGGTTGTCTGGACAGCGTGTTTTGGGCTTCCATCACAGCAGGACGATTGTCTTTCATCTACTTCTCCTACAGATATCCAGCACCGGTGCTGCTGACCATTAGTCTGGTACGAACACACACTGAATCCTCCAGAGGTGAATGCATCTGTTGAGCTCACGCTAAGGCTGAAGCTCTATGGTGTCCTGTGAAGGTCTTTTTACAGTTGGTCAAACCTAATATTTAACTTGGGTGGGAGTGTAAACACTGGGATTATGTCCCACTTGTCTTTCTGCTCAGCCGGCCTGCTTTAGTACCTATCAGAAGCACGCCCAAAAACAAAACCATGAGAATATTTTCATAGAATTATGTACAAATAATAATGTGTTGCATTCTATTAAAGATGGTATTGCCTAAATGAACAAACCATATTAAAACGTTTTTCTGCATGTGGACAGTATAGAGCAGGGGAGTCAAACTCACACTCACACTGGGCCAAAACGAAAACTGGGATGAAGTCGTGGGCCAAACTCAATAATTATTGAAAAAGTTATGCAAAATGTGCAAATTTTCCTTTACAGATATGTAATGTTGAACCTTTTCATTTGGAAACAAACTTATTTTTTGCGTAAACACTGAATCTGGAATAACCTAATTACACAGGAGCAAGTACATTTGAAATAAAACACACGTCAGTGGTGTTTGTTACTTATTATGTCTCAAATTCTTTTAATTTTGTATTCCTTAAAATGTGTTTATATTCAGCATCTTTGAATTTTAATCCTTATTGTCTTGTTTTTACCCTCTCTTTTCCTCCTCTAATGAACGTCATTGCTGCTGTGACACCAACCCTTCCCCACTGAGGGACATAAAGGGATTTTATTCTTCTATCTGTAGCCTCACTTCCTGTTTTAAAGTTGGTTAAATCTTTTTTAACAGGCCAACAACAAAAAACAAAAAATATGAATTCTCCTCAACAAAAACTTAATATCTCAGCCATTAACATTCATGCTTTGGAGCAGAAAAACACAATAATTCAAGCTCAGTTTGCTCCACTCTGGTGCTCACTGGTTCCAGCCAGATCCCTGCATCTCTGGTTAGGCTCTGAGCTGAGGAAGGAGTTCATCAGTCAGACTCCTGTGTTGTTTTGTTCATCACAGTCAACAGCTGCTCACACAGGTAAGTGCTGCTGAACATGGAGAGCATCTGAGCAGGTGGAGCATGGAGTTGTGTCGGGGGGACAGATGGAAACTGTAGCCACAAACTCTGACTTGAGCGTGTTGCTAAATCAGCTCCGTCTGGAGGTTGGTTGGTGGGTCTTTCTATTTCAGCTGTGAACAGGTCCCTGAGCTGTTGGAATCTCCATTTCCGGACTTTAAAGTCGGCAAATCTCTGAGTAAACTTGGCACTGAGTAAGAGGAGTGTTTTCAGTTTGTCCCAGGCTGAGGAGGGTAACACTGCAGACGCCAATACTAGCAGCACGGACGCTAAACAGAAAGCAGGGGGTGCCTCGACTCACATGCTAATGCCGCAAAGCACTATGGGATTTGTAGTCTTTGCAGCAAAATGAGCTGGCGGGCCAGTTTTAATACATGTTTGGTATTTGATCTCTTGGGCCAAATTTGGCCCGAGGGCCTGAGTTTGACACCTGTGGTAAAGTTTAGGGTTAGGTTTTCTGTTTCTAACTGCATTACGATGCATCATGGGAGATTTGGTTCCCAGCTCTAAACACAGCTGATCTTTATGAGCCACGGTGTGTTTGCAGATCAGTTGAGAGACTCAGCATCCTGTCCTTTTATAAATCAACTGATCAAACACCACACAACTGGCCTACAAACACAAAGGACCTGTTTGACCAGGAAATGAGATGTGGTAACTTCTGACATGTTAACAAAATGAGTTCGGAGGAAAGTAAAGTCAAAGAGAAATATTTTATATCTGGAAAATTTTAAATTGATGACTTTTTCATTGATTTAATCAATTAATTTATGACTTGAAAATTAACAACTGTAAAATAAGAAAAAGTCAGAATACATGTCAAACAGCAGACTCCAAATAGGTTTTTATTTGGTTTATTTGTTTTAGAGGCTGCATGATGGTGAATAGTGGTAGCAGTGTTACCTCCCAGCAAGAATGTCACAGGTTCAAATCCTGTCTGCATGTTCTCCCCATGCATGCGTGGAGTTAGCATGTTCTCCCCATGCATGCGTGGAGTTAGCATGTTCTCCCCATGCATGCGTGGAGTTAGCATGTTCTCCCCATGCATGCGTGGAGTTAGCATGTTCTCCCCATGCATATATGGAATACAGTGATGTCTCTTGCATGATAAATTAGGTGAGGCACAACAACTCATGTGCATGTTGCATGCTGGTCCACCAGCTAAACCAGCACCTAAAACCCAACATTTGTTGGTAACACCTAAACTGGTCTATGCTGTTTTTTAACAGGGAAGTGTTGTTTACCTCTTGAACGTTGATCTTTCATCTTGAGAAACCGTTCAATAACTCCTCTGTTAAAGTCCAATAATCCCAAAAGTTAATTGCAGCGATCCCCAACAATGGAATCTTTCTAGCTGAGCAACCTCCCCACCAGCCAGTGCTCTGGTGCTCCCCTCCGATGACTCGCAGTGGAGCTGTGCAATGTTGGCCATCAATAATGCTCTTTGGTTTCAGGGCTAATGTACGACGTGTGTGTGAGAGCCTTACGATATATATATATATATATACATATGTCTCCCCTCCTCTCTTTATCTGTATTACTGAGTCAGAAGGAAAAAGGGAAAATATATCAGTGTGAAGCTATCGCCACCAGGTTTTGATAGCAAGCTACACTTCCTGGCCAAAAAAACAGTCACGCACGCTAGTATTTCATTGGACTACCTTTAGTTTTGATTACAGCACACATTTGCTGTGACATTGTTTCGATAAGCATCTGCAATTAAAGTTAAGTCCCATTAGTCATCACACACTGGTGAAATTATTTCTCCGCATTTGACCCGTCCCCTGGGGGAGCGGTCAGCTGCAGACATGGCCGCGCTCGGGAACTATTTGGTGGTTTAACCCCCCAATCCAACCCCTTAATGCTGAGTGGTAAGCGAGCAGGCATTGGGTCCCATTTTGTCAAAGTCTTTGGTGTGACCCAACCGGGATTCGAACCCCAATCTCCCAGTCCCAGGGTGGACACTCATACCACTAGACCACTGAGCTGGTTAACGTAGTCACCGTAGTCACCAGATTTATTTCCATCCAGTGTTGCATTAATGTGTCACCATAGTACTACTCTGCAGAACTCATAAAAAATTAAAAAATATAAAGACTTTACATTGTCAATGCACAACAGTTAAATAAAGTGATCTTTGTGTGTCTTACGTAGAAGTTTCTCTTGAAGAACCACCTTTGCCATCTAGCACCTCTTCATCCACACAACAATGGTTCGAACTTTGGACTCTCACTGACTCACAGAATTTAGGGAATACAGACTGTGCTGCTATATTAAGTGTGTGGGCAAACAGCACAGTTTCACAAATTGCTTAATCCATATTGGCAGCATTATCAACAGTGATTGCTACAATTTTGTAAGAAATGCCAAACTCTGACAGAACGTCACTGATTTCTTCTGCCACAACACAACCACTCTGTGCTTTGTACACAGCTTTTGTTTTTAGCACTTTCTGCTGCATTTTGCCCTCCATTAAGTAGTGTGCTGTGATGGTGAGGTAGTGGTCTTGTGTGACGCTACTCCAGCCATCACACCTGAGTGCAACAGATGATAAAAGACTGAGCTCTGAAATCAAATTGGATTTCTCAACCTTGCTCCAAAATGGGATTAATCTGTTTGCCAAGTAGTCCCTGGAAGGTGGTGCGTACTTTGGGTTTAGGGTTTTCACCATGTCCCTGCAAACATAAACAAACATAATGTTACTTTTAGTTACTGTAACTTTAGCGCAGTAACATTTAGCTTAGCACTATCATTTTTGCTTAACTAACCTAAACGATGCATGCCAATGATGTGATCCTTCTCAAACAGACTAACATCTTTTCCACGACCACCAGATGTGTCTTTCCACATGGTTGTTGAAGAAATGAGAAGCAGCTCATTGCACCAGTTGGGTTAAATAACTTGTTGCCAGCTGAAAGGTAATCGCCCATGCAGTAGTTATCCAATAGGAGGCTCCTACCTGTTTGCTTAGTTAAATCCAGGTGGCGACTTTTTTTTTGTTTGGACAGGCAGTGTATTTCCTCTCCAGTCTGCACACATTAAATGTGAAGTTCATGGAGAAATGTGCTCAGATATATGGATGAAGTGTGGTGTTCTAAAGTGCATTTAAAACAGGGATGGGGGATGTTGCTCACATACCTCTGCCAAGTGACAGCTGGTGTCAGCATGGCCCCACCCCAAAGCCCTCAATGTCTACATGTAATTTAAAACTGAGGATTGGGCACCGGTACCAGAGGAGAGCCTGGATGACCAGAACCCCCACTGAGTATTGTTCCAAGTGAGACACAGGCAGCCATGAGGGCACAGAAAGGAAGGGTGCTTCCTGCTCCCCAGTGATGAACCTGCATTTTTTTAACAGTAAATTTTATTTGTGAATCATAAATTGGATTCTAAAATTTACTGTTTTATGTTTTTACTGACTTGCACCTGAAAAGCACATTGAATTGCCTCTGTGTATGAAATGGTCTATATGCCCCCACTGACTGCACGTCACTGCTCCAGGTAGATATGTGCTTCTACATGCAACATGCATGTATAGTGTGTTCTAATGTTAGCAGTGATCTATCCTGATAATTTTTGTGTTTATATGTTTTCTTCAGGTGGGGGTCATTCTGGTTCACTGCTTTTTGTTGATCTTCTACACCAGCTGTGTGTTTCTCTTCATCGGTACCTGTGTGTTGGGACTATGCATCAGCAGTGTCTTCCCCTCCATGCTGGCTTTGACAGAGGACATGTTGAACTACAAAGGTAAACAGAAACAAACACACACACACACACACACACACACACACACACTCAGTGGTAATACAATCTGATTCCTTACTAGCTAATAAACATCCTCTCTAAAGGAACCAGCTGATTGGTTCAAATCTTCACATTAATGCGATTCTCCTAATCAAGCCTAGGCAAAGTTTGCTCTGATGATGAAAACTTCATGCAAATACTCTTACTCAAAATGGCCAAAACCTTCCTTTAAATGTGAAACAGCTGTTAATTTTGTTATATTTATTTCTTTGTTGTTTGGCTATGGAGGACTAACTCAGCCAAAGTTGGTAATAAATATAAAAATAAATAAATAGAATCAATAGGCCAAATATTGCACCCAAAAAAGAACTTTCCCAAGTATATTAATATGTATTAAAGTTAAAGTCCCATTAGTCATCACACACTGGTGAAATTATTTCTCTGCATTTGACCCATCCCCTGTGAGAGCGGTGACCTGCAGACACGGCCGCACTGGGGAACTATTTGGTGGTTTAACCCCCCAATAAAACCTCTTAATGCTGAGTGTCAAGCAGGGAGGCATTGAGTCCCATTTTTACAGTCTTTGGTATGACTCAACCGTGGATTTGACCCCACGATCTCCCAGTGTCAGGGTGGACACTCATACCTCTAGGCCACTGAGCTTGTAATATATATTTGTTGATCATTTTCAATAGCATTAATTTAAGATTATCACTATTTTTTAATTTTCCATTTTTTTCAATCTAATTGTTTTATTAATTAGATTCCTTTTTTTATTTTAAAGTTGCTTCCCAAACAATGCGTGACTTCCCAGATTGCGAATACAATTGGCCGAAATGAGTTTCCTTCACAGGGTGTCTGGTCTCTCCCTTAGAGATAGGGTGAGAAGCTCGGTCATTCGGGAGGGGCTTGCATTGATCTGCTGCTCCTCCACATCGAGAGGAGCCAACCAGGAGGAGACCAAAATTAAGACCCAGGACACGCTGGAGGGACTATGTCTCTCAGCTGGCCAGGGAACGCCTTGGGATTCCCCGGGAGGAGCTGGCCCAAGTGGCTGGGGAGAGGGAGGTCTGGGCCTCTCTGCTTAGGCTGCTGCCCCCACAACCCGACTCCAGATCAGTGGACAAAAATGGATGGATGGATGGATGGATGGATGGATGGATGGATGGATGGATGGATGGATGGATGGATGGATGGATGGATGGATGGATGGATGGATGGATAATGTTAAATTTATACTGTTGAAAATGAGAAACCAGTATTTATTGATGTCACACTGTATAATCAAATACGTTTGGAATGTTCTTATTTTTTGATGGAATACTTTGCTCATTAATTTTATGATTATATTTAATTTAATTTTTTAAAATATTGCCAAATCTGTCAGGGTCAGCACTCCAGAGTGGGCTCCAGTTACTGATGTTGGTTTGTGTTTTAAAGGTTGTGCTACGACAGTGCTGGTGACGAGCGCTAGCGCCGGAGAGATGTTGCTGCAGCTGCTCGTCGGATCAGTAAGAAACATCCCGTCTCCTGGGACATACAGATCAGAGAGGGATATCAGAAAGGGACAGGACAAACTCAAGGGGACATATTTGGGTGTCTGAGCTCCAGACCCATTTACCAGAAAATTACATCCAAAACAAAATATCTGAATATCTGTGCAAAGGCTAATACTTTGTATTCATATTTTACATACCCGTAAATCCTCTAATACAGGCCCGGGCCTTTATTTACTCAAGCGCATCCTGGTTCAGGCCTTTATTGGAAGGAGGCCAGAATTAGCAAACAACAAGATTTTGTGTCTATTTGAGCGGTGACTGAAGTCTCACGTGCAAATCAAAAGTGATGATTGGTGGGTTTCACTCACGTGACCCTGCTGCCGCGCTGAACTCAAACAGTGGACAGGAAGTGTTTTGCTCTACTATAAAACAGCGTGACGGATGAAAGTGAGTGTTCTAAACGAGCTGGCACAGACACGATATCGTCCTTTAGGTTATGACTCATTTAATTTTAAAAGTCGGACTTTTCATACACGCTGGAGGATTTACCCAACGCTGAAGCGATCGACACAACAAACTATCTCGTGTGGCAAATCTCATATTATACTGCAAACCAAAAGCCTTTTATGAGTCTGAAAGCCTACAACTATTTTATTTCAAGTTGGTTAACAGTTTAGAGATCCGGAGAAGCTTTAAATGACCGTTGTCTTGTTTATGCTTGTGAGATGTGCTATTTTAGTTACGTAATTAACTCGTAATGATAGCTAATGCTAACGGTGAGTACGTGCTAGGATCTACTTATAACTAACGTTTTAAGCCTTTTTAAATCCACATTCTGGTACATTTGTTTGATTTTATTAAGGTATTAATGCCACGCTACAACACTGAGCTAACTGCTAAAAACATTAGCACTCTAGAAGCTATTTGCGGTGAGGACACGTGAAAACAGTATCAAACTATTTACCTGCTGTTTATGTAGCTGCGTTTCTAAATAACTGTTCAATAAAATGCCATAAAAACCTTTAGTAAGCCCTTACCTGTAATGAAGTGATCACTGCAAACTAGCATTTTCCGTTCTGTTTCTGCTCATCTTGCAGCCGGAGATTATGATCCACTAGTCCGCTGTTACCGTAAAACTTGGTATACGTGCACCTTGAAAAATCGAGTGAGGTGAGGGCTCACTTTACTGTCGATCTCCAAAAAAAACCAAAAAAAACACCCACATTGTTTCTAATAGTAGCCCCGGCCACTATTAGAGACTGGCCTTTATTTACCCCCGCTGACAGCGAGACCGGCTAATATAGGAGACCCGGTCGGTAATGGAATACAGGCCAATATTAGAGGATTTACGGTATGTTTACATGAGTTATCTCTTACGCATGTTATTCAATTTTTTGGTAACACTTTACAATAAGGTACGCAAAATAGTGCTTAGTTACTAGGGAACTACGTAGGGGTTAATGCGTAATGAAGCAGGGACTAATAGGTAGTTAACAAGTAGTTACTGCTGCAAACTCATTATTTTTTGTGCTTCGTTACTAGGGAATGACTTAGGGGGTAATGAGTAATGAAGCAGGGACTAATGGGTAGTTAACCAGTAGTTACTGGTAAAACTGCTCATCAGTCTTATTCAGAGACTAATGGGTAGTTAACCAGTAGTTACTGGTAAAACCGCTCATCAGTCTTATTCAGAGACTAATGGGTAGTTAACCAGTAGTTACTGGTAAAAACGCTCATCAGTCTTATTCAGGGACTAATGGGTAGTTATTTATGAAAGCAATAAGGAATGAATCCCAGATTATTGTAGTGCCTGTAGACTCTGTTTTGTAAACTTCATGAAGAATGCAGATAATTTGCAACGTCAGTGATTTAACATCCCTGTATCATCTTGATTTCACTTGTCTGTCACTTCATCATCCCTCGTCAGCATCCGTCCGTCTCCAGAGACGATGGAAAGTGAAGTCTCCTTCCATGTACCTGAGGAACTAATCAGTAACTACTAGGTACTTAACCATTACCTACTACTTATGTGTATCCTAAAGTAAAGTAATGCCTCCTCCCAGTTACCTACTGGGGAAGTAATCAGTAACTACTAGGTACTTAACCATTACCTACTGCTTATGTGTACCCTAAAGTAAAGTAATGCCACATCCCAAGTACCTACTGAGGAATGAATCAGTAACTACTAGGTACTTAACCATTACTTACTGCTTATGTGTACCCTAAAGTAAAGTAATGCCACATCCCAAGTACCTACTGAGGAACAAATCAGTAACTACTAGGTACTTAACCATTACTTACTGCTTTTATTATACAATCTTGACAAATAAATGATTTATTAAAAATACAACACTTTACATATCTCATGCCCAAAAACTACACAGGACAGATAAGAATAGCTGATGCCAGTTTTTACTCTAGAGACTATACAGTTTTATTCACACACACACACCCACACAAGAGAGGTACCAGTCCCCACTCCAGGTCGGTAGGTGGCGGTAATGCACCTCATGTTGTTTCCAGGCTGCCATAAAAACCCTAATAGAAGAAGGAGAATTCGGATTCGGTGCATAAACAATGTCAAAGCAAAATTTATAATACAAAGCACTCTTTTAGTAGTCCATTAGCACTTCACTAGTAGTCCCCCAATTTCCAGATGGGAGTGATGAAGAACAGCCTCCATAGTTCTCTGAGTTAGCTAAGCCAGAACAGCTATTTTAGCAAACTCTTAACTATTCAGTTAAACCACTTTTAAGTGCAAAAGAAACATAACTACCGGACAAACTTCGAGTTAAAAATGCCTATACGTAGTTCAAAACCCCAGAAACAAGTGTTCATTACCAACCATCCAGTTAACGATCCATAAACGTGTTTAATTAGTCCAAACCACCGCGCAGGACGTAGCTCTGGCAGCGTGTCTGTTGTCACTGTCAAGTTTCTGACATCACGCAGCATGCTAACATTTTCTTCCGCTTTTCAAAATAAAACCAAAATAAAATACAGACTTTAACATTTTTCTCGCTTTTAATTTATACCAAGGTACCTTTAGAAGTTTGAGCATTTTAAAACATCAACGAAGTTTTTCCATTAAAAGACTTGGCATCCTTTTGTTCCTAAGACATTGCCCTGTCATTATTTGTATAGATATCCAACTTCATATTGAGATCTGATGTATCTAATGTGTTTCTTTAAAGTGTTCCTTTCACTTTTGTGAGCAGTGCAGTATGAATGATAATTCTAATGGATCAAGCAGAAACGGAGAGGAACAGGATGAAACAGGGAAATAAAAGCAAATAACTTATTTGCCTATAAGAACAAAATGATCCCTCACAGACCACCTTCCCTTTTCTTTCTGACTCCATGATGTTACAGTAGAATAATTTGCTTCAAAAGAAGTACTTTTGGCAGAAACTCATCCCGTTGATAGATGGAGACTCTCCTCCATTTAAACACGGTTCGGCGCTTCACTGAGGAGCGAAACAGCAGCTGTATCACTAATGAACATATGATTTTAAACAACTGTTAATAAACTACAGTGCCTATTGGAGTGAAACGTTAAACTGATGAATAATTAAATACGCTAGCCTATTTAATGATTGTCCCCACCAATCTATAAACCCCATTCAAGAGTAACGTTATTGTCCCCAGCAATTCTAAAATCAAACTGACGCCCTTGCTCTGACTTGTTGTCCAGTCTCCCCTTGTTAAGTGTTTATTGGACTCACCTGCCCCTTGTTATCCTACCCACCTGATTCCTGATTACCCTCATGTATTTAAATCCTCTGTTTGTGCTTGTCTGTGTCAGATCCTCGTCATGTCTACCTGTTGTGTCACCACCTACAATTATTCATATACAGTCTTTTGCCTGCCAGTTTGCCTCACCTGCATTTGGGTCCTTCTTCAATAACCACCATCATGACACTGTGTTTGTGCAGGAGGTCCCCCAGGGGGAATAAATAAAGGGGCCCCAGGACAGAACCCTGTGGTATCCCCGATCGTAGATCTTCCCAAGGCGAGGCAGCTTCCCCCACCATAACGCAAAACCTCTTACCCAGTAGGTACGACTGCAGCCATTCAAGGGCTGACCCTGTGATCCCAACACAAAGTTCCAGGCGGTCCAGCAGAATGTGATGATCTATAATTAATTAAACATCCATCCATCCATGCTCTACCGCTTATCTGTAGTCGGGTCGCGGGGGCAGCAGCCTAAGCAGAGAGACCCAGACTTCCCTCTGCCCAGCCATTTGGGCCAGCTCTTCCGGGGAATCCCAAGGCGTTCCCTGGCCAGCCAAGAGACACAAGGCACTTTCGGACTGTAGGAACCTTTTGTAGTTCTTATACCCTTTTTAGGAACCAGCCCGTTTTTGCATGCGTTCGGACAGATAGGAACTAATAATAATAATAATTCATCGAATTTATATAGCGCTTTGTTAGGACACTCAAAGACGCTGCATGCACTCTCACATTCACACACTGCTGATGATGGTAAGCTACTGAGTAGCCACAGCCGCCCTGGGACGGTCTGACAGAAGCGAGGCTGCATTGTTGCGCCATCGGCCCCTCTGACCACCACCAACAGAGGCAATTCGGGTTAAGTGTCTTGCCCAAGGACACAACGACGGTGACAGACCGAGTGGGACACGAACCCGCGACCTTCCGATTGCGGGGCGTCCACTTAACTCCTATGCCACCGTCGCCCCAACTAGGAACTAGGAACTAGGAACCTTCCACCGCAGTTCCTAGAACCATTTTAGCTCCTACTCTGAGGCAGGGACTCTTCATGGTTCCTGAGGAACTAACATGACGTAGGTGGTTGGTGAACCCATTAGCTCCACCCCTTGCTAAATTTCCACATCTTTTCTGTTCCGATTTTCCGATTCACATTTGGTTATTTAGAGACAGACCTGGACTGCATCCCGGATTTTCCTGCCGCCGCCAACACACCTAGCCAAAATCAAACAGGTAAAAAAAACAGTCTTAATGCATTTACAAATGTTTTGCCTCTTGATATAACGGAAGTTTGCAAAATGAAAATTTCCATTTCGGGATTAAATCTCAAAGTGATAGCCGCTTTAAGCGAGCATATGTTTGTACCAAATTAGTATGTAGTCATTTTAGTTTTCTTTTCGGTGAATTTCTCCTTTGTTCTTTACACGTGAATCACGTGCGCAAACACAAACAACGCAAACACACACACACAGGTACGAACACAATTACGTTTCTTTAATATACACTGCTCACAAAAATGAAAGGAACACTTTAAAGAAACATTAGATACATCAGATCTCAATATGAAGTTGGATATCTATACAAATAACGACAGGGCAATGTCTTAGGAACAAAAGGATGCCAAGTCTTTTAATGGAAATAAAAGTTTTCAGCCTACAGAGGGCTCAATTGTGTAGACACCCTAAAATCAGAGTGAAATGAAGATGTGGCAGGCTAGTCCATTATTTCAAAAACTTAATTTCTGCAACTCAAAATGCTTTTCAGTATCTTGTGTGGCCCCCACGAGCTTGTGTGCATGCTTGACGTCGGGGCATGCTCCTAATGAGACAACGGATGGTGTCTTGTGGCATTTCCTCCCAGATCTGTGTGAGGGCATCCCTGAGCTCTTGTACAGTCTGAGGAGCAACCTGGCACCGCCTAATGGACCCAAACATAATGTCCCACAGATGTTCTATTGGGTTTAAGTCAGGGGATCGTGAAGGCCATTCAATTGTTTCAATTCCTTCATCCTCCAGGTACTGCCTGCATACTCTTGCCACATGAGGCCGGGCATTGTCGTGCATTAGGAGAAAACCAGGACCTACTGCATCAGCGTAGGGTCTGACAAAGGGTTCAAGGATTTCATCTGGATACCTTATGGCAGGCAGAGCACCATTTCCTAGGCAGTAGAGGTCTGTGCGTCCCTCCATGGATATGCCTCCCCAGACCATCACTGACCCACCACCAAACCTGTCATGTTGAACGACGTTGCAGGCAGCATAACGTTCTCCTTGTCTTCTCCAGACTCTTTCACGTCTATCACAGGTGCTCAGGGTGAACCTGCTCTCGTCTGTAAAAAGTACAGGGCGCCAGTGGCGGACTTGCCAATTCTGGTGTTCTTGAGCAAATGCCAGTGGAGCTCTACGGTGCTGGGCAGTGAGCACAGGGCCCACTACAGGACGTCGGGCCCTCAGGCCATCTTCATGAAGTCTGTTCCTGATTGTTTGGGTAGAGACATTCACACCAGTGGCCCTCTGGAGGTCATTCTGTAGGGCACGAGCAGTGCTCAGCCTGTTCCGCCTTGCACAAAGGAGCAGGTATCGGTCCTGCTGATGGGTTGTGGACCTTCTACGGCCCTGTCCAGCTCTCCGAGAATAACCGCCAGTCTCCTGAAATCTCCTCCATGTTCTGGAGATTGTGCTGGGAGACACATTAAACCTTCTTGCTGCAGCACGTGTGGATGTGCCATCCTGGAGAAGTTGGACAACCTGTGCAACTTCTGTAGGGTTAAGGAATCGCCTCATGCTGCCAGTAGAGATAATTACTCAAGCCAAAACTAGCACGAGTGGAAAACCAGCCAAAAAAGATCAAGAGGGAGAAACTTGAAATGACCTCCACATGTTAAACCAGTCCTGTTTTGAGGGTTTTGTAATTGTTGCCACTTTAGTGCACCTGTCGTTAAGTCCATGAACACCAATACAGCTGAAAGTGATTAACAATGCCCTCAGCTGCTTAATCAACCAGAACATTATCAGACAGGTTTCACTGATTTCATGCCAGGCCCAATAAAAAAAGTGTTCCTTTAATTTTTGTGAGCAGTGTATTTTGTGTGTATTTGTTTTGTGGTATAAGCAGTACAGAGTGGAGGGCTGCATTGGGATTGGGTCTAGCCGGGTCCCACGGGACCCAACACAAATCTCACGGGAGTGGGCGGTGTGAATTTTGCTGTGGGCGGATCGGAATTTGTGCAGTCCAATCAGAGCATTCACACTAGCTGTGGTGTGGATCTGGACAGTTGCAGAATTTTTCCGTATGTTTTTTTATTTTTTCCGGACGTCGCATGCAAATCGTTATGAAGTTGAAGAAATTACAAGAGCCAACCAGGAAGTGAGCCGGTGAGGTGCATTCGGTTTATTTCTAAATAAAAGGGGTGTTGCATCATTCTGTCTGTTTTTTGCTATTATTAATGGCAGGGATATCAGTTCACAATGCATGATAATTTAAGAAGGCGATCGTGGCTTTTGTGTTCTAGCTCCTCTCTACACGCAGTTGTCGTGTAAACTCATGAGCAACTTTCCTGAGAGTTCTGCACACAATCTATGGTCAGTGGAAATGGCGGTCCATCCGGAAGCTGCACGGATTCTGGTAAACATCTGTTCCACACTCGGTGTAAAGCCTCATTTATACTGAGCACGGAACAGATGTGAACTGGAATCTGTGCAGCTTCCTCATAGACCAGAAATCACTGAGTCCAGTAAGAGCATTCACACCAGCTGCGATGCAGATCCAGATGTGGAGCTCTGGAAAGTTTCCATATGGAGTCTGATTTTTTAGGACACCGCTTACAGGTTGTCATGAATTTAAAGAAATGACATGAGCGACACAGGAAGTGAGACGTGTTTCAGCGAGGTGCATCGGCTTTATTTCAAAATAAAGCACGTCGCATTTTTTTGCCAGCTTTTGTTTTATCATAAGGACATGGGGGACATATAATAAGGACTTTTGCTTTATCATAAGGACATGTCCTATCATGAGGACATCAGTGCTCCTCTCCACAGAAGAGCCAATCTTGCCCCCAGAATTAAGGAGGAAATGTAGAGGGAGCAGAGCGGGTTTCAAGATCCAGGAAAGGAAACGGAGATATGAAACTTTCTTACCCTCCGTGATTATGGTAAATGTCCGTTCTCTGCCCAACAAGATTGATGAGCTCACAGCACTGACCAGGCTCCTGCAGGATTACAGACAGTGTAGTCTGATGTTTTTTACAGAAACGTGGATAAATGAGCTCATCGCTGACCCTGAGGTTTCACTGGACGGATTTAAACTCACGCGGGCTGACAGAAGCGCGGAGCGGTAAGCGCAAAGGTGGGGGTCTGGCTGTGTTTATTAAAGTTAAAGTCCCAAGTCATCATCACACACTGGTGAAATTACATCTCCGCATTTGACCCATCCCCGTGGTGGGGAGCGGTGAGCTGCAGCTGTGGCCGCACTCGGGAACTATTTGGTGGTTTAACCCCCCAATCCAACCCCTTAGTGCTGAGTGTCAAGCGAGGAGGCATTGGGTCCCATTTTTTTTAAAGTCTTTGGTATGACCCGACTGGGATTCGAACCCTGATCTCCCAGTCCTGGGGCGGACACTCTACCACTAGGCCACCGGAGCTGGTAAATTAATGAGAGATGGTGTAACCCAGCGCCAGTAGCGAAGTCAGAACGTAGCTAATGGGTGGGCCTGGAAAAATCTGAATGGGTCTGATTAATTTTAAAACTCATATGAGATGTGTGTGCATGTAAAAATTACATATTAAAATTTGTCGGGCCACTGTAAATTATCCTACGAAGAATATCTATAGCCTACGAGTACCTATATTATTCCATGAATCTCTGTTAAACTTCAATTTTAAGGACCAAAAGAGAAATAGAGGAGAGAGATCGCATTAATGTAGGCAGCTTTATGATGCTTTATTGTTTTGCTGCTGTTCAAAGAGACTTTTTTTCTCTGTTTACTAGACTAACGGCACAAAACTTTACACTTCTGCATCGGAGACAGAGCTGCTCTGCTCTTGTGGAGTGTGCAGAGCTCTCGGGACAGCGCTGCTATTGACATGAAATATTCATATCGATTATGTGACGCACCTTATCTACCGCGTCTGCCGCTATTTGCGGCTTTTTTAAAATTCCCGTTACGTCTGTCACCATTAGCGGTGTTTTTACCATCCTTTCTACACCCAGCGTGTCCTGAACACGGTGGAATAAGCTTCGGATCATATGTGTGCAGCCTGGTGATTACTCTCGTGAAGCACACAGTGATGGGAACTCCGGCTCTTTTAAGAGAACCGGTTCTTATGGATCGGCTCACTAAAATGAACCGGCTCTTTACATTTTTTGTTTCTCAAATGAATTTCATCACCAGAAATGATGCTAAACTGTGTGTTAACTGAATTACTAAAATACAAAATACATTATATCAAATTCTTATCATTTAAATAACTTATTTTATTCAGCATGAAGCAGAGAGCTATAAAAACACATTTTAAATGACAAAAACAAACTCTGCAAGTAAAATATTTATTAAATTTGAACTATTAGAGCCTGTTGGATATATTTTCCCTTTGCATTTTCCACACTCTGCCTTTTAATTGTCACTGTAGTTAAAATGTGTCCAAATCTTGGTGCCTGTCCCATTTTCACTTATTTCCTCACCTTTCTGTAGCGCTGGTTGGTTTTTGTCATGATTCCTGCCTTCCAGCCATCCTTCTGACACCGCACCATACTTAGGACTCCACTTCCCAGCATTCCCCACACCGTCACGCACCTCTCCACGTCATCACGTCCACACTATTTCAGGAAGTCTTCTCGGCAACTCCAGCGCTGGTTCATCGTTTTTCTGTCCATGGCCTTGGCGTTCCCGTTTCATCTCGGATCTAACGGCGCCTCGCTTAGTAGCGTTTTTCAGTTCTACATTAACTTTTACTTTTCCAGCGCATCGGCTCCATAGGTCACGCCGTGCGCCCAGAGCTTCCGGCGCTCACCTCACGCTTTAGCTTCCTAGCCCCTTGGCTCAGATCCACGCCAGCCGGCTACAGCTTTCAGCCGTTCCAGTCGTCATGGCTCCACACTCACGCCAGACGATCCAGAGCTCCTACGCTCACCTCATCCATCTGCATCCAAACAGTAAGCCCGTTTTTTCCTTTCTGGAACACCGCCACGTCCTCGTTTCACTTCGAGGTTCGTGTCGGTGCTCCTATAATAAACTGCGTGTTAGACGTCACCCACCGCTAGCACTCCCTGCGATTGGGTCTAATCACACGCTACAACCCTCCTCACCGCTCACGCTGTGGAGCTCAGGTGAGGAGCGTGACAGGATGAACCAGCCATTTATAGACCAAGCAGAGTGCAAGCTACCACGCGCCTCGGTACGCCATTAGCGTGCTGTTTTAGCTACTGCTAGCCCAACAGGTCTTAGCTAGAGACAGGCCCCACTTTGGCCCCCATCACTTCAGGTCCATTTTTTTTCTTCAGTCAGTCAGTTGCTTAATCCAGCCAGTCAGTGCTACCGTCCAGTCAGTTGTTCAGTCCACTCCAACCCTACCAGCCCTCATCCAAGCTCTGGCTCCCCACCACCAGAGAGACCCCTGCTGGGCTACCTAACAGAGGAGAGACCCAGTTGAGCCGTCTAGGCGGGGATCCAAGCTCTGCAAATTCCCAACCAGTCTGACCACCCTATTTCTCCAGGGCCCAGAGTTGTGCCCCTGCTCTGTTGCCCTCATACCGGTTCCGGCCACCCGCCGCCAGAGAGACCCCTGCTGGGCTATCCATAGAAAGAAGGATCCCAGTTGAGCCGTCTAAGGTGGGGGCCCCAGCCTCCCTGACCTTCTTCAACACATCCCTCCAACCAATCACGTGTCTGGTCTGTCACCTGTACTGCCCGTAGTGGTCACACCCAGTTTCTTTTTACCAAATCACGTAGCTACAATCCAAGCCACGTGCTTCCAGTCAAGTTTCTCCAGTCAAGTCAAGTTTCTCCAGTCAAGTCAAGTTTCTCTAGTCAATTCAAGTTTCTCCAGTCAAGTCAAGTTTCTTCAATCCAGCCGAGTCGAGTTTCTTCAATCCAGCCGAGTCGAGTTTAATCCAGCCGAGTCGAGTTTCTTCAACCCAGCCGAGTCATGTTTCTTCAACCCAGCCCAGTCAAGTTTCTTCAACCCAGCCCAGTCAAGTTTCTTCAACCCAGTCAAGTTTCTTCAACCCAGTCAAGTTTCTTCAACCCAGCCAAGTTTCTTCAACCCAGTCAAGTTTCTTCAACCCAGTCAAGTTTCTTCAACCCAGTCAAGTTTCTTTAACCCAGTCAAGTTTCTTCAACCCAGTCAGTCCTGTAGCTTCAACCCAGTCAGTCCTGTAGCTTCAACCCAGTCAGTCCTGTAGCTGCAATCCAGTCAGTCCTGTAACTGCAATCCAGTCAGTCCTGTAGCTTCCATCCAGTCCGTCCAGTAGCTTCCATCCAGTCCGTCCAGTAGCTTCCATCCAGTCCAGTAGCTTCACTCCAGTCCAGTAGCTTCAAGTCAGTCAAGTAGCTTCATTCCAGTCCAGTAGCTTCAATCCAGTCAGTCATGTAGCTTCACTCCAGTCTAGTAGCTTCACTCCAGTCCAGTAGCTTCAGTCCAGTCCAGTAGCTTCATTCCTGTCAGTCACGTAGCTTCATTCCTGTCAGTCACGTAGCTTCAGTCCAGTAGCTTCAGTCCAGTAGCTTCAGTCCAGTCCGTCACGTAGCTTCCAGTCAGTCCAGTAGTTTCAATCCAGTCAAGTGCCTTCAACCCAATCAAGTAGCGTCAAGTCACGTGCTTCAAGTCAAGTGGCTTCCAGTCAAGCCACTTCGATCAAGTCGAATCACGCCAAATCATGTCAAGTCGCTCCACATCCTGTCAAGTCGCTCCACATCAGGTCAAGTCACCACAATCAAGTCAAGTCGCTCCCAGTCAAGTCAAGTCGCTCCCAGTCAAGTCAAGTCACTCCCACCTTTCAGCTCCAGTCCCCTTCAACGTAGTCACTTCAAATAAGTTTCCTTTCAGCCAGTTCCCTTCAAGTCAAGTCATTTCCAGCCATGTTCCTTTCAACTCCAGTTTTCCTTCAGTCATGTTCTTTTACGTCAATTCAGTTCAGCTCTCCTTCAGTCAAGTCCCTCCAGCTGGGTTCCTTTCAGTCACGTCAACTCCAATCCCTACTAGTCAAGTCTCCTTCAGTTCCCCTACATTATTTCCAGCCCCTTCTGGTCAAGTCCCTTCTAGCCCAGGAAGTCCCTTTCAATGACGTCATGTCCAGCCAAGAACGTTGCTGGTCTCTTCAATCCCCTCCAGTTTCCTTCAGCTCAACCAGTTCCAGTTCAGCCCCCTAGAGCCCCTTCCTGTCCAGTCATGTCCAGTCTGCTTCAATCAGCTCCAGTCATGCCGAGTCCATCAGTCAGGTCACTTCTGCCAGGGTTTAGTCCCATCCAATCGAGTCGGATCAGATCTCTCCTGGCCTCTCTGGGTTTTGTGCTTGCCGCCCCCGGACCTCCTAGTCTCATGGTTTTGGGCCGTCTGGAGCCGTCCCTAGGGTGGGGGGTACTTTTCTTTCCTCCCCTTTTACAGATTTGTCCCTTCCAATATTTACAGGTCGGGTCTCGTCGTGATAATAATAGTCCCAGGCATTTTGTGCGCGCAATTCCTCTCCCTGCTTTGCGATCAGAGGTGCGCTGCAACCCCCCACCCTGGTCTCACTGCAATCAGAGGCATGCTGCGAGTGTGTGCGCGCGCGCGCAATTTGCATGCAGATATAGCGGTTTTCAAGCGACTCGGGGGGGCCTGCAGTTGTGTCACTAACTCCGGCTTCTCCAAGAGGGAGTCGGCTCCTATCGGTCACATCAAAGAGCTCTGAGAGCCGTTTCATTCGAGACCCGACTGACAGACCTGTCAGCAGTGTAGGTTTTTCCTCTCTAATATTCGCACTCTGTGCGCTCCGCTTGTCTCCTCCTCTCCCCGTCAGGAGTGTCCTGGCGGGAGGCGGTTTTCAAACTCTATAAACTTCAAAAATTTCAATAGCACACCCAAAAGTGTTTTCAGATTACACCTTTCCACTATCTTCTGTTGTAAAATAGTAACTTCATGAGGGATCATGTTTGCAGCTGTGGCTCATTAAACTCAGTAATGATGCTTGCGCAATATTGTTACTTTGGCGCTTATTACACTGAAAAAAATTGCACATTTATTAAATTAAAATAAATTAAATATAAATGAAATATAAATAATTTTATATTGTAATTGTTGTTCAATTCAATTCAGTTTATTTCTATAGCGCCAAATCACGACAAATGTCGTCTCAAGGTAGCCCGGCAAGCCATCCTATATATGTGTATATATAGTCTGGCCACGAACCATTGACGGCTCTCAGTCGTGAGGCGGGATCTACGGTTGTCTTTCAAAATGTCAGCACGCAATTGGATAGCGCTAGGACCAATCAGAGTAACGAACAACGTGACGTAATCACAGCGACGGAAAAGAGGGAGGCAGCAATGGCGTCAATGATTTCTGTCGTTTTTGTATGAAAACATGTGAATATCAGGTGTACTGGGACATTGCACTACTTTGTTTGATAAAAATAAGAAGCTGCTAAGTATATCAGACAGACTTACGCACGTTGGAGTCTAAATAATCCAATGTTGATGACAAAGCCGTTTCAAACCAACGTGGTTCCCGAGTTGCCGCCATGTTGCTTGGGTTCGCGGCCGCAGCGCTGACGTCATCGGCTACTCCCGCTCTGTGATTGGCCCAGAATATAGAGCGCTGTGATTGGCCCAACCAAAACTATAGCGAGCTGTGATTGGACAGCCACAGGCTGCGAGGGTTCCTATGAAGCGTGCCTAGACCAAACTCTGCAAAGCAAGAATTTGGTCTAGTTCACTAGGCTAGTCTCAAGGCACTTCACAAAGTAAACATTCCAATACAGTTCAGTCCTAGCGCCCCCACCCCCCCCACTCCCCCCATAGCTCCGCCCCTGCCCAGCGCATGTGACCATCTGAAACATTTAGGTGTGGCAAAAAGAAATAAATCAAACACTTGACAATGTGTGCTTCTCCCCATGTGATCAGAGGATTTACTGATTTATGGTGTGTGTAGTGTGGCAAGGTGGAGAAACGGGGGCCCGGGCGGGATTCGATCCCCAGACGTCCCGGGTGAGAGTCACGCGCTAACCAGTCAGCCAATGTGATATCGCCGATGCCAAGCAGCCAGGGCGCATGATCAACTGGGATACAGTGACAGGATGCTCACACTGTCACAGCAGAATTAGCAAGGCCGTTAATGCAAAAGCTCCAGAGTCCAGGACTAATTTCCCTACAGGGACAGTAAGGTTGGAGAAATTAAGAGATTAAATCCAAGGCAGTTAGAGCTGATCTCCTGGAATGGGTTTGAACTGTAACATGCAGGTGTGTTTTCCTTCCTGCAGGTGATCCACAGCCAAGGCAGCTACTCCTTCCTGTTGTGCTCCACAGTAACATCTGTCATCTGCGTCTGCCTGTTCCTGTTGCTCCTCTATACCTGTCGTATCCACAGAAACCATCAAACAGGTAAAAGAGTGACTGAATCCTCGAACTACAAAACATCAGCATGGCCTGTGCCTACATGTCCCACAGACCCATTACTGTGTTTTCAGGGGAACTCTGGTGAACTGTGTTGTTTCATGACCTGGTTCGGTCCAGGCCCTAGCTGTCACTCACATTAAGAGCAGCAGTAGCTCAGGAGGTAGCACGGGTTGTCCAGTAATCGGAGGGTTGTAGGATCGATCCCGGCTCCCAGCAGAGAATGCTGCTGTTGTGTCCTTGGGCAAAACACTTAACCCACATTGCCTGCAGGTGGTGGTCGGAGGGACCGGTGGTGCCTGTGCTTGGCAGCCTCACTTCCGTTAGTGCGCCCCAGGAAAGCTGTGGCTACATTGTAGCTCATCACCATCAGTGTGTGAATGGATGAATGATACACTCTAGTATAAAGCACTTTGGAGTCCTCTGACTCTGAAAGGTGCTATACAAGTGCGGGTCAGTTATCATGTACAGCCTTCAAAAATCCCAGACACCTGCTGCCTGGTGGTCCAGCACACCACTCACCTGGATGGATCTAGAATGGTTTTATAGTTTTCCTTCAGCACTTTGGTTCAGTTCAGATAAAATAAATGAAACCTTTCCATTTCAGATCCGTCTAAATATATGGATATGAAGGACAAGCCAGAGACCAGTGGCTCCTGAACCACCCCGAGAATCCAGCCTGAGGCCTGACGATCAATGACCAGTAAAACCAGTGAACCAGTCATCTGCTGAAGCACATTAAACCTTTTAAGAATGGCAGGTCCTTTGTGTTTGTTGGTACACGAGACCACACACACACACACACACACAGTCAGTTAGACATCTTTAATTATTGGTCTCACTCAACATCTTGTTGTAAACACCTCCTCTGACCTTTGCACATCGAAGCGCCACTTCAACAAGCAGCTTGTAAACATTTGATAGCATCAAACAGAGAAAACTGAACAAAACAGAAACAGAATCCTCAGTTTTAAACATTTTAAAGAGACAAATCTTTAGGAGGTTCAGGAGACACCAGAACGTCCAAGAGGACATCTAGATGGGCTTTGGGATCATTTATAGTTATTATTAAACTTTTAGTACAAACACTAGAGGCTACCTGTACCTGTCTACAGGTCAATTCTAATAAATATTTATGCCTAATTACAAATTCATCTTCTGCTTCATATAAATGGTAAAAGATTAGATTTAGCTCTGTTTTGTTTTATAAAAGACAAGTGCATAACTGTGTCCTCCCTTTGGGAAAAATACACTAGAAAATAATCCAATACAACAGGAACCCCAAGTTCTGCATTTACAATATCAACACCATAGAAAAGTTTTATCCAATAAGGCTTCGATTCCTACAAAAACAAGCCGAAAACTCACAGAACAAACACGCACAGAGAGGTGAGGTCAGCAGACACACACCTGTTTGGTCTTTACAAAAATAGAAATGATTCAAGAGATTCTATTGCCTTTACATAAAAATATACAGCATGATACACAGGTGGGCTGAAGGGCTTTTCCACACACACACACCCCTACAGGCTGCTGTACAGGAACACTGCTGTAAGCTGCGGTAAGGCACCGTCTCCGTCCGTCTGCAGGCTGAGGGGACACACATCCTGGGTTACATGGTCACACTTTGGTAAAACAAACAGCAGTGTTTCTGTCCAAGCATTATGTTGAGTAGCATAGAAAGGTAGAAGCACCCGTGTGCTGTCAGACTTATGGCTTTGACTCAGATGGCATGTGTGGACCTCAGCTGGCTGATAAAAGGTGCTTCTATGTTCCTGGAGGCTTCAGGAATGAAGATAGTATTCACAGCAGAGAATCATGACCACCCAGAGATGGAGAGCACGGAGCTGAAAAGCCAAGCTGATCCACGTTAAACGGCAAGGAGCAGCGGGGATGATAACAGAGCTTCTCACAGCTGTTGTGCTGCTCCGGATCTTCAGTTGAGAAGCAGCCATGAAGACACGATCCAAACGTCTTCACTGTTAACACCACAGAGCAGCACATCACATGAGCCAGTTGGTCATAATGATTTGGCCTATTGTGTTTCAGACGGCTGTCAGTGTTTCTTGTGTTCTGGTGGACAGAAGCTGTCCCCCAGAACAGATCCAGCTGATCTTCTCATGTCTGTGTTAAACATGAATGTGAAGCTTTCAGCTGATTAGGAGACATGTCCACCCAGGGTTCAGGGACCACTGATGGGCATGTCCACCCAGGGTTCAGGGACCACTGATGGGCATGTCCACTCAGGGTCAGGGACCACTGATGGGCATGTCCACCCAGGGTTCAGGGACCACTGATGGGCATGTCCACCCAGGGTTCAGGGACCACTGATGGGCATGTCCACCCAGGGTTCAGGGACCACTGATGGGCATGTCCACCCAGGGTTCAGGGACCACTGATGGGCATGTCCACCCAGGGTTCAGGGACCACTGATAGGCATGTCCACTCAGGGTTTCAGGTAGTTAATGAATGTGTCCACATTCAGGGGCAGCTTCCTTGTAAGGAACGGACGACATGGACTCGGGTAGGTCAGTTTCTTCGTTAACCACTAAGACCAGAAGTTAAAAGTAATCTTAAGCCTAGTTTATACTTCTCTGTCAGCAAGTTTGCACTCACACGCACTCGTATGGATGGAAACATGTTCATTTCTCCGCTGGTGTCAGTGTTGTGAAGCAATTCTCCACCAGGACAGCAGGGGGCATAGACCATTTCTGGCAGGTCTGCCCATCACTGCAGTGATGTCTCTGCTCCACAGACATATATACGTAGATGCCCCGTAGACTGGCGCTGCCTATTGGAGCTGCTGTTTTGGCTGACCGCCATCTTGGATGGGTCTCCATTTGCTCTCAGTGCATTCATTTCTACCGAGGAAGGTGCTTACCCAGCTAAAAAACACATTTTATCAAACTTTTTCCCAAAATCAGAAACATGGTATGGCATGATAATTAAAATATAATTAAACAATCCATCCATCCATTCTCTTCTGCTTATCCGGAGTCAGGTCGCGGGGGCAGCAGTTTAAGGAGAGAGGCCCAGACCTCCCTCTCCCCAGCCACTAGGGCCAGCTCCTCCAGGGGAATCCCAAGGCGTTCCCTGGCCAGCCGAGAGACATAGTTCCTCCAGCGTGTCCTGGGTCTTCCTTTGGGTCTCCTTTGGACTGACAGCACTGACAGCCGTCTGAACAAAATCAATTAAAATATAAAATCCCATCAGGTAGGCTAGAAAAGTCAATAGTAATCCCACGTGATCTGTTTTCAATAGTACACCTGTTGTTGCAACTGTAGGCTGCACAAAAACAGACATAGTTGCTCACTCTGCGTTAACGTAGGAGTGTGAGCAGACCCATCCAATATGGTGGCGATGCTGTTACGCTCTCCAGCGTCCAATGGGGCATCTATGTATTCATGTCTATGCTCTGCTCGATGACAGTTTATTTTCTTCATCTTGTAAATGCTGAGATCTTGAGGGAGGTGTGAATTTAAATAAAAAATTTAGATTCTTGTGTTGGTATTGAGATTTGTCATTTTGTTAAATAAAGTTAGGAAAAAAAACTTGTGAAAGGGAAATCCACTCAAGGAACAATGGCCGACCGAGAGCGTTTTAATTGAGCTGGAACTGCTCAATCTCGAGGAACAAAAACGTTTGTTACAAAGAATTCAACGGGAGCGAAGGAGACGGCGGCCTCCGTCCACCAATGCCTCCGCTTTTGTTGGGCCGACCAATCAGGCACGCTCAACGTTGTGTTCAACGGATAGTTAAAAATTGGGCTCTACTCCATCTGTTTTTGTGTGCCTGTCGGTGAGCCCTTGCTTCGACAGATAATAGCGCTGCGTGTCTCTGCAGACGGAGAAGTATAAAGTAGGCTTTAGTGGTAATACGTGAATACGGTACTCGTCATACCAGCTCGTAAATGAGGATTTTCGACAAAAAAAATATTCAAAGAACAAATAAAAAAGCCCAACAACACAACTGCTTTGAGTTTATACCACCAGATATTAATACTGTAATCCCTTCTCACTTTTTCCGCCATTATTACAAGTACAAGAATCTTGTGTTCAGCCTGCAATGAATCCTGGGACAGCCTTTGTCCATGAGGACACACCAGACCTGTCTGAAATTTGGCAAACAGCAGGACGCATTTTGAGTATCCTGTGAATTTGGATGTCCTCAGAAGGACACAGCCCCTGGATGTGGACACACATGATGTCTTCCCTGCTGCTCTTTAACTGACTTCAGTTTGTAGCTCTGAGCAGACAGAGATGCTAACAGCTAGTCTGAGAGGGGTCCTTTTGGACACTTTGGGATGGACACTTCTGGGGTTTTTCATGATTATAAGGCTGCTGAATGATGACGTATCTATGATCATGTAGAGGTTGTCAAAGTGCAGCAAAAACAATTTTGAGTTTGGATTCCTTTAAAGACACTGAAACTGGACCTATAGAGACCAGTTGTTAGTTTCTCTGTCCAATCAGATCTAAGCTCTGTTTCCTCAAACTGAAGTCGTTCAAAGAGATATCTACAGGTAGGATGTTCAATGATCAGGATGTTTTAACAGAAATATGCTTCATGAGATCTGAATTATTTTCTGGAACCGTTGTTCAGTTGTATATCACAGAGATCCATGAGGCTCTGAACAAACCCATCAGCTGGCACCTCTAACACATTCCAACTCTAAAAACTGGACACACTTCTTCTCTCAGGCAAGCGAACAATCCAGCACCTTTCCTACTACGTCAAACTGGTCCTAAAAATCAGCTCAGAGTACTGGACTGCCGGCAGAATAGAGACACAAAAGGTCACATGAGAATGGGCGCCGGTGCCTCCAGGACTGGGGTTTATGGCTTGGCTTTCATTCCCATGAGAGAGCTGAAGGCAGAGCAGGCCACGGTGGCTTTCAGGGTTACAAACACAATACGTGCGTGCTTTTCATTATAGCTAAGGACATGACTCAAGGTGCAGGTGGGAGCAAAACCATGTTCATCGTAAACGCTGAAAGGGCAGCAGGTCATCAGGCTAAAGCACTGGGAGAGAAACAATCAGCCCCGGGCCAGAACCTGGCGGCTTTGGCAGTTGCACAACAAAACAGAGGAATCACTGAAACAAGAAGCTGCAGATAGCAGCTTGCTATGTCTGGTCTGCTCCATACACCTTTACCATGGAAACGCTTTGAGTTTCTGTGACAGGATCCTGAAACATGCCAGAGGAGATGAATGTGTAGGCGTCACCATCCTGAGGTCCAAACGGCACGAGACAAGCTGAATGAGCCAGGGAGTCCATGTAAAATCTCCTAGACGGACCTGTAGTGTGTCTGAAGCTCCAGGCTGGGGGGGGAGTCCCCTATGTTTTCTGAGGGTCTGGGGAAATGGGGCCAGGTGTGTTGGTCCCATCCAGGCTCTGCACTGGGATCTGGAACTGGGGCGTGAGGACTGATGGGAACTGGAACAGAAGATGAGGCAGCATGTTAGAATGGTGAGCAGACACCATGGATGAGGAGAAGCCAGCCCTTCTGGACTCACCTGGAACAGGTGTCCTGCCTGGCGCCGAGTGGCTGGGCTGATGGGAGCCACTGGACTGAGCGTACTCCAGAAATGGATGTTGGACAGCAGAGGACTGGGAGTCAGCAGGAGCGTGGGAGTCTGAGGACCAACACATTAACAGACATGTAGATAAACATCTCACAGGTGAGCAGGATCATCTGTCTGACACCTTTAATCTAAACCCCCTCCCACCAGCTCTTTGTTCCTGGTCCTGTTTAACAGGTTAGATCTTAGCCTGGTTGTGGTTTTTAGTTTGGTGATTTTCTGTCTTTACAAGAACAAAAAGCCCCGATGATGTCAGAGCTCAGACTGTAGCCACACAGCTCTTCCTCCTTTAACTTTGTCAACAGCACCACCGTTCCCCTTCAAAAAATTAAGCGAAAACTGAACATATTCAGACAGACACGGGGCAGATTAAGGAACATCTCGCAGTAAAAGTCCGACGATATAAACATTTATACACCCCTGACTGAAGGAGTACAAAGACATGCAGCAAACGTGTCATTCGTGTCAGGAAATGACAGAAAACGTGAGTTTAGGGGTGGTGACTGCATGGAGAAGTGGAGGACAAATTTGTCCGTGTTTAAAAGTCTCTGAAATATATAAACACAATATAAACACACTAGAGACGTGACTGCATTGATGGTAGGATACGGCAGAAAAGCACCACGCCCTCTGCTGTACTGGCGGAGAATAGCTGCACAACACCGACGGAGAAGTATAAACTAGCATTCGGTTATATTTATCCATAAACCCTGATGAACCTAATCAGTTAGGTAGATTACAGGCTTGTCTTGAAGACATAAAAATCTGGATGACTCTAAACTTTCTGCTGTTAAATCCAGACAAGACTGAAGTTATCATCTTTGGACCAGAACCTCAGAAAAGGAAACTGCTTAGTCAATCACCTGATCTAAACGGTATTAAATTAGCCTCCGAGAACAAAGTAAAGAACCTCGGTGTTATCTTTGACCAGGACATGTCATTCAAATCCCACGTTAAACAGGTTTGTAGGATTTCCTTTTTCCACCTTTGGAATATTGCTAAGATTAGAAGCATCCTTTCCAGGAGTGATGCTGAAAAACTGGTTCATGCATTTATTACCTCAAGGTTGGATTACTGCAATTCATTACTATCAGGAGGTCCACAGAATGTAGTCAAAAGTCTTCAGCTGGTCCAAAATGCTGCAGCTAGAGTTCTGATGAGAATTAAAAAGAGAGACCACATCTCTCCTGCTTTAGCTTCCCTACATTGGCTGCCTGTTAAGTCCACTCATTATAAAAAAACAATAAAGGTCATGCGTTATGAAATAGAATATCTACTGGTGCGTGCATGCGTGCGTTCTTCTACTTACTACATACTGAGGACCAAAACAAGTTTTTAACCAACAGAGTGAGGACATTTTTCTGGTCCTCACTTTTTTAAAAAGCTTACCATTTGGGTTTAGAGGTATCACGTGAATTTGGTTTTTGTTGAGGTTACGGTTAGGAATACAGCAACATTGGTTAGGGTTAGGCATAATACAGTGGAAAAAAAATGAATGGAAGTCAATGGACGGTCCTCACTATGATAGAAAGACAGACGTGTGTGTGTGTGCCTGCTTTGTCTTCTCAACCCCTCAGTGAGTCGTGGTAGATGGCTGCTCATACTGAGCCAGGTTCTTCTGGAGGTTTCTTCCAAAGGGGAGTTTTCCTCTCCACTGTCGCTACATGCTTGCTTAGTATGGGGACTTCTATAAAGTCTCTGACACAACAAGTCATTGCCTCAATGCAATCGACTGGGTTTCTTAGATAGGAAACTAACTGGCATAATGAACTGAACTCAATTGGAACATTTTACTTTGTGAAGTGCCTTGAGACGACTCTTGCCATGATTTGAAGCTATATACGTAAATAAACCAAATTGAATTGAATTAACCTAGATGAAATCTACTTTTCATTTTTATTTCATTATATTTGTGTTTTTTTAATTAGATGGTAAGAATATTACATGTGATTATTGCGATAACAAAACTGCAGGTTGTAAGCCTCACCTTGGGCCAGGGCAGGGAAGAAGACAGAAACTACAGAGGAATGTTTCTGTAGAACGTTCTGGACTGGACAGCCATTGTTCTGGATTGTTGCAATAATAAACACACATTTGTACAAAGGAAGTTGATTTGTTGGCTCCTACAGTTCATATGAGCATTAGAAACATGGAAATATCAAGTCATGGTGCATAATAGCAATAAAAATGGTGATTGACAGCTCTGATTTATAGTCATGCAGATGATGAACACCTATAAAATAGACAGCCTTCAGCTGATAAAATACAAAGTTCCATGTTGGATTTTCCTGTGTTATTGTTTGTATTTAAAATGTTTTCTGATTGGGTTTAGTAGTTTTAAAAGATCTATTATAAAGAAATCAGCCAGAAATCACTTGGAGTTCTCATCACAGACAGAGAGAGAAACCCAGAGATGGGACTCCCAGAACTGGATCTCATGACCCATCCAGACATCATCTGAACCCAGATCTAATAAACCAGTTTAGACTAACACACAGCTTCGTCTGACTGCTACCCAGAACCATTAAGCATTAAAAAAACAAGACCTAAAGCATTACAGGGCTCTGCTGCCCCCTGCTGGTTTCTGACCATAAACTCTGGTGTAGACCATTCACTGTTAAAATACTGGACGAACCCTCCATGACGTTACCTATAGCCTTCTGAAGGGCTTGCAAAACACTACCGTGTTGTACTTATAAATGTTTCCCTTGTCAGACATACTTTTGTGTGGTGCAGGTTGTTTTTGTTTCTACTTGTTCGCATGGTTTGTTTTTCTGATCTGTTAAAGGTTTGAAATACCACTCCAATTTTGCAGCCTGAAAATCCACCTTCTCAATTTTGCCTGATTCTCTGAAGCACATGCATACACCGTATTCGAGTAAACTTGCAAGAACACGCAAGCATTGTGGGAATTGTAGTAGAATATAAGAGGAACTATATTGACTACAACTATAGACTACAACCACTATTTGGTGCCATGGCTTTGCCTGTTGCATCTTCCTTACACAAAAAACAAGTAACTTACATTTGTTCAATACTTTTCTGGGGGAAAAAGTAACTTGAAAAGATGTTGCACGTGTGCTATGTCTAAAAATAGGTTATCGCACAGAGAGTTTTTTCTTTGCGCGTGCAACATACGTGTCGCACTGTACAGCTCTGCATTAGGAGTGTGAATCTTACAACAACTCACGATTCAATTCAATTTGAATTTTCGGGGGGATGATTCGATTCACAATCAGATTAGTAACAAAGAGTGTCAACTAGAGTGAATGTGTGTGTAAATGTGGGTGAGTGCTTGTGTGGTCTTATGGTTAAATTCTGATGTTAGCCCAGGTTTACACGAGTGGGGAGCAGAGGGAGGTGGAGTGTACAGCGGGGACTACAGTCGTTAAAGACTTTTCTCCCTGGCCCTGCCTCCCACGTGCCTCCATCTAAAAGGCTAGGTTATCCTGAGTTATCTCTGTAGTTATGCTGCTATAGGCTTAGACTGCTGGAGGACATACTGACCACTTTCCACACTCTGCTACTCTCTTCTACCACCACTCTCTGATTGCATTATTTCCTGTTATTTCAGCTGTTAACTTTATTTTCTCTCTAAGTGTTTTTCTCCCCAGAAGAAGCTACACTGGCGTTCTGCTGAGCTATGGTGGCCTCATGGAGGGGGCCATCGGCTGGCACACTGCTGCCAACCACCTAACATTCTCCCTCTCCTGATATTACATCTCACTTTCTTTAACATAGAATGTGCTACTATTAGTTCACCTATTGAATTAATTATAGATTCACTCAGATAAAGACAATAAAGTTTCTCTTACTAAATAGAACTTCTACTAAGAAATCACAGTGTAGCCATAGAAACACTACTTGATCTATATGGTGTGTGTGTGTGTGTGTGTGTGTGTGTGTGTGTGTGTGTGTGGGTGTGTGGTGTGCGTGTGCCTGCTCTGTCTTCTCAATCCCCAGTGAGTCGTAGCGGATGGCTGCTCATACTGAGCCAGGATCCTCTGGAGGTTTCTTCCTGTTAAAAGGGAGTTTTCCTTCCCACTGTCGCTACATGCTTGCTTAGTATGAGGATTGTATCAACACACAGTCAGTGTCTTGATGCAATCTGCTGGGTTCCTTATATAGGAAACTTTTTTACTGATTGGCTTAATGAACTGAACTGTATTGGAATGTTTACTTTGTGAAGTGCCTTGAGACGACTCTTGTCGTGATTTGGCGCTATAGAAATAAACTGAATTGAATTGAATTGGTCTGAAGACGCGGTGTCAGTATAAAGTACAGGCCAAAAGTTTGGACACATCTTCTCATTCAGTGTGTGTTCTTTATTTCCATGACCATTTACAAGAGGTGCCTGAAAAAATCGATATGCATTCGAATCGTGATTCTTACTTATAAAGATTCAGAATGGATTCATAAAGGTTCGGAATCGATTCTGTCTGAAAGCCTTTATGTAAACTGCCGTATTTCCGAGCGTCCCTGAATGCATCATTGCTGGCGCACGGGCGCTAGCTGTAGCTAGCTATAGCTGCTTGCTCTGTGTGCTCCTACGCTGCAATCTGCTGAAACACAGTATTACAGTATGCTGCATAGTGCTGGTACCAAGTTTGTTTTTATCTTTTATTTGTGTTTTTTTTTTTAGTGACCTAAGATTACAATACTAGATTACTGCCTATGTGTATATAGATGTATCCTTGTTTTTTTTTTTATCTTCTTCTAATTACCTTTTGAGTGATGGTGCTGCTGTGACAAGTGAATTTCCCCACTGAGGGATCAATAAAGTCTATTCTATTCTATTCTAATACGACAGAGAATTACCTTTATTATTATCCTGTGAGAATTTTATGAGTCAAGAAGTAAGTTACATTAAGGTTTATGTTTAAATGGTGTTATCCTGTTTAGTTTGACTGTTGTTTCATGCTGAGTGCACCGTGCATAATTGATGCTTTTTAAGACTAATTAGTGCCTGTTAGTCTTCATAATGTTAAACTTTGTTGCCACAGATACATGAAAAGTATTTGACTGCATTACTTTCAAAGCTACTATTGGGTAACTCTAAAGATTTGTTCAATTTTACAAGGTAAGCAAAAATAAATGTTGCCTTTTCATCAAAAGATTGTCTCTGTTTACAGTTTTAGAATAACTTTATTTTACCTTGTAAATTTGCATTTTCTTGAACATAACCAGTTTTTTATTAAAGTAAAATAACAATTTCCCATAGCTTTTTCTAACTAGCAGAAGAAAGTAGTTAATCCTGGAACTGACACTCTGTTAATATTGATTGTGAATCGAGAATCAAGAATCGTTTCTGAATCGAATCGGCACCCCGAGAATCGGAATCGAATCAAATCAAATCGTGAGTTGTTGTAAGATTCACATTCCTACCATTTACATTGGTAGATTCTCACTGAAGGCATAAGGGCTATTTGACCAAGAAGGAGAGTGATGGAGTGCTGTGGCAGATGACCTGGCCTCCACAGTAGGGCTGGGCGATATGGCCTCAAATCTATATTGCGATATAATCTGAAGCATGTGCGATAACGATATATATTGCGATATATATTTTTTCCTCTGTTTATATGTCAAAATTATAGCCCGACCGATATATCGGCCGGCCGATATATCGGGCCGATATTTAGCATTTTTTTAATCATCGGCATCGGCCTATAAACCTCTTTAGAAGAGCCGATATAAAGTCAGGCACCTCCGCGGGCAGCCCACTGCTTTGGGAGCCGACGAAGGACCCCAATCCAAAACACAGAGGAGTATGTTCTTCTGAGTAAAAGGTAAGGCTTCTCTTTTGGTGTTTTAAAACCCTACAGCTGTATATTTAGTGTGAATTTAAAGTAAAATATGAAATAATACTTCGCTGAGTGAAAGAAAAAAAACGAGCCGTCAGAACCGCCGTTAACCGGCAGAATGCTGCTAATGTTCGCTAGCTTGTTGTCAACTTTACTGTCTTAAACTATCAGCTGCTTGTTTGTTTAACATATTAGCTCCAGGTTTATAGATTAAATTGTTTTCCTGTATGGAAGTCGGAGAATTTCACTCTGAGTGCGGAGGAGAGGAGGAGAGGGAGGAGACTCTCGGAGCCGCAGCTTAGCCTGCACTCCCCCCCTCCTTCCCCCGCGGACACCGGTGTTCAGAGTTCGGGGCTTCTCTCGTGGGTCGGTGCGGAGCACGTAGTTTGCGTTTGCAGTCTTTATTTGAATGACACATTGAACAGAAAAAACACAGAAAATGATCGCTATATATATACAGCCTCTGTGTTTTTCTCTGTTTAGCGTGTAATCTGTGGTCAGACACAGCCGAGAGTGTGACTAGAGACTAGTTTTAATTTGAACGGTTTGTTTCCACATAAAATCTGTCCATCAACAGTCAGTAACACTAGTGAATAGTTAGGGTGCACTTTTAATGATATTATATAATTAATAGATGAGTGTGATTGTTCAAACGTTTCTCTAATATTTATTATATTATAGACTGTAATGTGCTGAGTTCTTTGTTGCTGGAGTTCTCCTCTGTTCTTTCTGACTGAACTGATGATGGATGCTCTACAAAAATAATAACATCTGTTTCTCCTGTTTAGTTTCTGTCTGATGGCTGGGGAGAGGGAAGTCTGGGCCTCTCTCCTTGCTGCTGCCCCCGCGACCCGACTCCGGATAAGGGGAAGAC
>SSNS01000243.1:234514-275093 GCA_006937985.1 Aphyosemion australe | reverse complement strand
TTTACAAACTGAGTTATAACTTGTATATGGAGTTCTGATTATACTGTAGGGTGTTATTGGGATTTTATAAATGTCATTTTTGCAAATAAAATCTTGCTAACCTCAGCAAAGACAATCTTGACCCCAATGTGGGAATCCCTGCTTTACAGAAACAAGGAAGACGGCGTCTGAAGCGGTGTTCGCTGCGGCTCTTTCCTCTGTTCTAAAAGACTTGGACATGTCTTTAAAACCACAACAAGAATCAGCGCTAAAAGCCTTTCTTCTAAAGAAAGATGTTTGCGCTGTGCTACCCACACACATATACGTAGACGCTTTGTGGACTGGCGCTGCCGTAGTGGCCGGCCGCCATCTTAGATGGGTCTCCATTTGCCCCCAGTGCATTTATTTCTACTGAGGATGGTGCTTACCCAGCTAAAACACTTTTTATCCTGGTGTCACCTTTACTTGTCCTAATGGAGCAACAAGTAAGTAAAGCTGGAAAGCTGGGGTTAACTGCAGTGCAGCTCGGCGTGAACAGTGAGAGGGAAAGTGTTAGCAGCGCTACTTTGATGCCATCTTTGAATACAGCAAAAAAACAACAGCGTTGCGCGGTAAGTTGTCATTTCCGCCTTTTTTTGGATTGGTTGTTTTTGAGCTGGCTAGTCCCGCCCCTCATGGTGCCTCTGAGTATCCAGAATAGTCGTCTGTGTACAATAGAGAGAGGGAGAGTCTGGCAGGCCAGGCTACTATATATACACTAGCCTGGCAAGCCATCCTATATATGTGAATATATAGTCTGGCCACGAACCATTTACGGCTCTCAGTCGTGAGGCGGGATCTACGGTTGTCTTTCAAAATGCAATTGGATAGCGCTAGGACCAATCAGAGTAACGAACAACGTGACGTAATCACAGCGACGGAAAAGAGGGAGGCAGCAATGGCGTCTAACATCAATGATTTCTGTCGTTTTTGTATGAAAAACATGTGAATATCAGGTGTACTGGGACATTGCACTACTTTGTTTGATAAAAATAAGAAGCCGCTAAGTATAGCCGACAGACTTACGCACGTTGGAGTCTAAATAATCTAATGTTGATGACAAAGCCGTTTCAAACGAGCGTGTTTCCTGAGTTGCTGCCATGTTGCTTGGGTTTGCAGCCGCAGCGCTGACGTCATCGGCTTCTCCCGCTCTGTGATTGGCCCAACCAAAACTATAGCGAGCTGTGATTGGACAGCCACAGGCAGCGAGGGTTCCTATGAAGCGTGCCTAGACCAAACTCTGCAAAGCAAGAATTTGGTCTAGTACACTAGGCTATATATACACAGCAACGTGGAAAAATGTGTGCACCCCTGATCATTTTCATAGTTTTCCTTTGTAAATCATTGGTTTTTTTTTATCAGCAATTTCACAGAGATATTTGAGAAGTAAAATTAGGTTTATATGACTTACAGAAAGTGTGCAATAATTAATAAATGTGTGTGCGCACTTGGTAGCGATGAATTTTTTCAACAGAAACTCCGCGCGCGTGGGGTGAGGGGTGGGTGAGGGAGGTGCTGTCAGTCACAGCCTCAGTGCCGCATTCTCAGTCCACCAGGCATCTTTTAAGCACATTTTTCTAACAGGAAGTGTGGGTCCTGAGGATCAGGTCTCTGCTTTTTGCAGATGATGTGGTCCTGTTGGCTTCGTCAGAACGTGATTTCCGGCTTTCGCTGGAGCGGTCCGCAGCCGAGTGTGAAGCAGCTGGGATGAGAATCAGCTCCTCTAAATCCGAGACCATGGTCTTGAGTCGGAAAAGGGTAGAATGCCTTCTCCAAGTCAGGGACGAGGTCCTGCCCCAAGTGGAGGAGTTTAAGTATCTCGGGGTCTTGTTCACAAGTGAGGGAAGGGTGGAGCGTGCGATCGATAGGCGTATTGGTGCTGCGTCTGCAGTGATGCGGGCGTTGTACCGGTCTGTCGTGGTGAAGAGAGAGCTGAACCAGAACGCAAAGCTCTCGATTTACCGGTCGATCTACGTTCCTACCCTCACCTATGGTCACGAGCTTTGGGTAGTGACCGAAAGAACGAGATCGCGGATACAAGCGGCTGAAATGAATTTTCTCCACAGGGTGTCTGGACTCTCCCTTAGAGATAGGGTGAGAAGCTCGGTCATCCGGGAGGGGCTCGGAGTAGACCCGCTGCTCCTCCACATCGAGAGGAGCCAGTTGAGGTGGCTCGGGCATCTGGTTAGGATGCCTCCTTGACGCCTCCCTGGTGAGGTTTTCTGGGCACGTCCAACTGGGAGAAGACCCAAAGGAAGACCCAGGACACGCTGGAGGGTTTCTCAGCTGGCCAGGGAACGCCTTGGGATTCCCCTGGAGGAGCTGGCCCAAGTGGATGGGGAGAGGGAGGTCTGGGCCTCTCTGTTTAGGCTGCTGCCCCCGCGACCCGACTCCAGATAATTGGAGGAAAATGGATGGATGGATTCTGTCATGAGATTTTGGCTCTGACAAACTCACTTCCAGGCAAAATAAAATCTATCAGCATGGTTAACACATGCAGCGCTACACCGTAGGCTTCACAAGGAGACGAAAGAAATTTTACAGGTTTCCAGCTGATAAACACCAAAGGCAATAGTTCACAGCCATAGAGTTCTAGTGGATAAACCACCCACATCGTTGCAGACATTGCAGAAGTCTCATGACAGAATAAAAAAGTCAAGGATCTGCCCCACATGCCCAGACACGAACAAGTTATAATGAGTTTTTTATATAATTATGCACGGCTGCAGGGGGACGGGTAGCCGGGGGAGAGGCACTGGCCGAGCGGAGGCAGTGAGATCAGGAGAGCTGCTGCTGCAGATCAGTCCTAAGGGGCTAAGGGGAGCCCAGCTCCCCTGAATGAGTGACGAGCTCCCCTAGAAGCCCTCAACTTACACACCCAGGAGGAGCCCCAAAACAAATCCTGTTTCTACCTATATTACATTATTTCTATGGACTCTCAGCGTACCAGGACTTCCTTTGAGCAGAGAGGACAGAGAGCGCTGATTGTTGATGTGCTCCAGGCAGCTGCGTCCTGCGCATGGCAACAGTAACATTCTCAAAGAGGCACCACCAAAAAAATATAACCAATACGCGACTGTTCATGTCCGCTCATATTCTCTGGTACTTTCTGTCTTTTATTCGTGCCTGACGTGCTTCGCTGCTGTGGAGCTCATCACCCGTGCTCCGGCGACTTCACCTCACTGGCGTGGTCGCGCTGTTCGCACTCTGCGATTTTTGCGGTAAATAGATCCCTTTGATCTGCTTAGTTCAAAAGTAACTCATGAGGTCAAAAAGGAGGAAGCCAGGCAGCAGTTTTTCTGGATGACTGAGCGGAGATGCAGGAAGATCAGAGACAGACGGGAAAATAGTCACATAAAAACAACAAAACAAAGTTCATGAAAAGGAAAATGTAGGTAGATTTATCCCACTACGGTACATGTTTTACCTTCATAATGTAATAATTCATAATCATGTAATATTTATATATTTGATACAATTCAGATCAGCTTCAAAACTCAGTCCCACACCCGCAAATAACACACACACACACACACACACACACACACACACACACACACACACACACACACACACACACACACCCCTCACTGAGCTCCCCCGGAAGCCTCAATGTTATTCGTACCCTCTCCCAGCATTGTGTGCTATTACCCAAGTATGAACAACAACAGTCAAGGGGTCTACACCCACTGTAACAGTGTGTCAGGTAGTTCCAGTCAATGTGGCCCAGTGATGGACCCATCCCCCACCCACCCAACAGAGTCTATATCTGTTTGGAACAAAAGCTAGAAAGTGTCTGACCGCTGCTGGTGTGATCACAGCTGTGTCCACTGGGCAAACTGGGCTAGATGGAGATGAACTCTCTCTGAAACACACAACGGATTGAAGGTCAGGATACAATCTAATACAATAACTTAAAAATAAAACATGAAATGTTCTGAGCAACAGTTACATTTTAACATAGACATGATGACTCCGATCACAGTCTCCATGAGAGCGAGGCGGGGGGTTCTCCATGAATTAACTTATAACACCAGAACATGTTCAGGGAATACTAATTTGGGAAGACGGCGGGAATAAGGAGTAAAATAGTTTAAAGTTTTTAAAATAGTTTCCAGCCCAAAACGGGAGACGTGACAGGTGTGATCCTGAAATTGTGTCTGATCTCTGTCAGTGAAGGCTTTCTCATCACAACTCCACCTCCCCTGGTTCTGACTGTGACTTCTTGTCTTCTGCGCATGCGGGTCACTTTGGGGCCGTGAAGGGTTGACACTGGAGAGTGTTTGGTGTCACAAATTTCAGTTATAATGTGAACAGCCACACAAAAAAATCAGATTTACTTAAAAAATCAGAATTGAGCATCAAGACCTGCAGTGTGAACGTGGCCTACGTGTGTTTTAATGAGCTCAGCCGCTGATGCCAGGGTCTGTCTGTGAAGCATAACACCAACAGTAGAGATCTGCACATTAAGTTTTCTTCTTTTTCTCATTACCTCACTGTTCTCGCTGAGTTTTACAACCAGGACTTAGTTCCTAAACAAACCTTTACATGACAGCACCCTTTAGCCATTTAGAGTAAATGCATTTTGATGTGACACTTACAGCAGTTTCTGCAGGCAGTGGAAGCAGTAGATGTGTCCGCATGAGTTCTGCTGGGGATTCAGCACAACTCCTTTGCAAAGGGGACAAACAAACTCTTCTTTCAGATTCATCACAAACTTTAACGAGTGCTGGATGGAGGTCAGCTCAGATTCCCAGGACACTGAGTGGCCAGGCAGCGTCATCCTGGAGTCCTGGGACTCTAGCCTGGACTCCTCAGGTGTTCCCAAAACTTCTTCAGACCGAACATCGAACTCTTGGGGTTCTCCAAGGTTTAATTTTCCGGTTTCCATGAGTCTGCAGGAGACCAGGACAGAAAGATTATAAAATATTTAAAAACCACGAGAAGAAATTTCATCAAATTAGTAGTTTAGTTTAACCCCTCTCATTTTAGTGATGCTTTAAACAGGTGATCAAATAAAGTACTGCATGGTGGGGCAGCTGGTAGCTCTGTTGCCTTAAGCCGGGCGTACACTGTGCGACTTTTTCACTCGTAGCGTTCAGCTTCAGCTCAAACTGTACGAGTTCCTCGCAGAGCAAATCTCACGAGTCATGTGCTCACACTGTACGACCCAGTTCTCGGATGCGACCTGACTGCTCACACTGTACGTCTG
Organism: Aphyosemion australe; assembly: GCA_006937985.1. Classification (NCBI taxonomy): domain Eukaryota; kingdom Metazoa; phylum Chordata; class Actinopteri; order Cyprinodontiformes; family Nothobranchiidae; genus Aphyosemion; species Aphyosemion australe. The sequence continues at coordinate 269,863 of SSNS01000243.1, read as the reverse complement.
GCACGAACTCGTCGCAGCTAAAAAAAAGTATATATGACGAACACATTGGTCTGAGTACGGGAGGCCGTTTATTTTTCATCAAAACAAAGCAACGCTGCTTTTATTTTGATAATGGGTTAACTATTTGGTTTGTTTTCGCTTCCACTTCCTTCATTTATGCTACTGCTTCTGTGTTTGCGCATGCGCCGTGTGCGGTTCTGGTACTTTTTGGGTCGCAGACGCTCGCAGCGCCGCTTCAAAAGTGCGATACCCTCATGAGGGATGAGCAAAATATCACACACGCCAAAAATCCGTGCGAGCTTACGATTGCTGATCGGCAGCTGGTCATGTGGTGTTAATCGCCTCTCGTAACCCCCTGTATACTACAGGACGCTCCGCGCAAAACTCGCCCCGAGCTCTTAGATTCTCGCACGAGGAGAAAATCGGCACAAAAAGGTGAAAAAGTCGCACAGTGTACTCCCGCCTTTACAGTGAGAAGGTTGAAGGTTCAAATCCAATTGCAGCTTTTCTGTTAGTTGACAGCATGTCTGTCCATGCATGTGTGGGTTTTCTCCAGTTCCCTCCAAAAGACCGGTCCTCTTTTCTACATACCCGTTATCATCAGGTAGCTTGTAGCAAAGCTAGCATGAGTGTTTTTTTAAGCATCATCATCCTGTAACTTTTATTACAGTTCGTGTTCCAGAGCATCAAGTGAAAATATTTTTACTTTGACAGTTTTCCCTAAAATCTTCCTCGTTTCTTCTGTTTTTCTGCATTGTGTATTTTAAGTCATGCACTGGGCACCCTGTGTCTTTGGGCCCTTCCTAACAAACCTCTGGGGCAGAGACAACATTGTTCTTTAAAATTACTTATAAGCTAGCCTAGTGAACTAGACCAAATTCTTGCTTTGAGAGAGAGTTTGGTCTAGGCACGCTTCATCGGAACCCTCGCAGCCCGATCCACTGCTGTGGCTGTCCAATCACAGCTCGCTATAGTATTGGTTGGGCCAATCACAGCGCTCTATATTGCGAGCCAATCACAGAGCAGGAGTAGCCGATGACGTCAGCGCTGCGGCCGTGAACACAAACAACATGGCGGCAGCGCAGGAACCACGTTCATTTGAAACGGCTTTGTCATCAACATTGGATTATTTACACTCCAACGTGCGTAAGTCTGTCAGATATACTTAGCGACTTCTTATTTTTATCAAACAAACTAGTGCAATGTCCCAGTACACCTGATATTCACATGTTTTTGCCTCCCTCTTTTCCGTCGCTGTGATTACGTCACGTTGTACGTTACTCTGATTGGTCCTAGCGCTATACAATTGTGTGCAGACACTTTGAAAGTAGGGGTCGACCAATTTATCGGTCGGCCGATTAATCGGGCCGATTTTTAGCATTTTTTTCATCATCGGCATCGGCCGTTAAACCTCTTTAGAAAAGCCGTTTTAAAGTCAGGTACCTCCGCGGGCAGCCCACTGCTTTGGAAGCCGGCGAAGGACCCCAATCCAAAACACAGAGGAGTATTTTCGTCTGAGTAAAAGGTAAGGCTTCTCTTTTGGTGTTTTAAAACCCTACAGCTGTATATTTAGTGTGAATTTAAAGTAAAATATGAAATAATACTTCGCTGAGTGAAAGAAAAAAACGAGTCGTAAGAACCGCCGTTAACCGGCAGAATGCTGCTAATGTTCGCTAGCTTGTTGTCAACTTTACTGTCTTAAACTATCAGCTGCTTGTTTGTTTAACATATTAGCTCCAGGTTTATAGATTAAATAGTTTTCCTGTATGGAAGTCGTAGAATTTCACTCTGAGCGCGGAGGAGAGGAGGAGAGGGGGGAGACTCTCGGAGCCGCAGCTTAGCCTGCACTCCCCCCCTCCTTCCCCCGCGGACACCGGTGTTCAGAGTTCGGGACTTCTCTCATGTGGGTCGGTGCGGAGCACGTAGTTTGCGTTTGCAGTCTTTATTTGAATGACACATTGAACAGAAAACACAGAAAATGATCGCTATATAAATACAGCCTCTCTGTGTTTTTCTCTGTTTAGCGTGTAATCTGTGATCAGACACAGCCGAGAGTGTGACTAGACTAGTTTTAATTTGAACGGTTTGTTTCCACATAAAATCTGTCCATCAACAGTCAGTAACACTAGTGAATAGTTAGGGTGCACTTTTAATTATATTATATAATTAATAGATGAGTGTGATTGTTCAAATGTTTCTCTAATATTTATTATATTATAGACTGTAATGTGCTGAGTTCTTTGTTGCTGGAGTTCTCCTCTGTTCTTTCTGACTGAACTGATGATGGATGCTCTACAAAAATAATATCTGTTTCTCCTGTTTAGTTTCTGTCTGATGGCAGGGGAGAGGGAGGTCTGGGCCTCTCTCCTTGCTGCTGCCCCCGCGACCCGACTCCGGATAAGGGGAAGACAATGGATGGATGGATGGATGGATGGATGGAAGGATGGATGGATGGATGGATGGATGGAAGGATGGCTCAACAAAAGTCAGATCAAGGCAGCAACACCAAGGAAAGCAAAGTGTGATATCAAGCAGGATGCTGGTGAGCTGGAGATGAAAAAGGTAAAAACAAAACACAACCTGAGGGTTCCCCATCTCCAGGCTTACAAAGAAGCTGCTGCTGAGACCAGAGCACTAAAGGGTTTCATTTATAGTTTACATGCAGATGTTAAGAAATAGTCAATTAAAAAGGCAGATGGCTTATCGGCCATCGGCTGACCATGACCGCCTCATATCGGCATCGGTATCGGCAATAGAAAAACCAATATCGGTCGGGCTCTAGTCAAAATGACATGCTTTTTAAAAATCCTCATATGGCAAATATATTACAGCAGAATAAAGACGTCCAAAATCTCTTGTGTAGAATGCTCCTCGTCCTCCGCCCGCTCCATGCTTGCAGTCACTGCCATTCTGTTGTCCCAATGTCGGTGCGGGGGCACCTCTTAGTGACGTCATGTGTTATTGCGATATCGCGATAGAGCCAAAATCTCTATCATTACCCAATTTTATATCGTTTCTACCTTATATCATTTATATTGCCCACCCCTACTCCACAGTCACCGGACCTGAACCCAATGGAGATGGTTTGGGGTGAGCTGGCCCGCAGAGTGAAGGTAAAGGGGCCAACAAGTGCTAAACACCTCTGGGAACTCCTTCAAGACTGTTGGAAAACCATTTCAGGTGACTACCTCTTGAAGCTCATGGAGAGAATGCCAAGAGTGTGCAAAGTAGTAATCAGAGCAAAGGGTGGCTATTTTGAAGAAAATAAAATATTAAAGATGTTTTTAGTTATTTCACCTTGTTTTGTTAAGTACATAACTCCACATGTGTTCATTCATAGTTTTGATGCCTTCAGTGAGAATCTACCAATGTAAATGGTCATGAAGATAAAGAACACACATTGAATGAGAAGGTGTGTCCAAACTTTTGGCCTGTACTGTATGTGAAACATCTTAAACTAATAAACAGGATTTATAACATCCAGTAGCATGGATTCACATAAACCAGTAACATTTATCATTGAACACAAAGACTAACAGGCACTAATTAGTCTTAACAAGCATCAGTTTTACACGGTGCAGTCGGCATGAAACAACACACAAACTAAACAGGATAACACCATTTAAACATAAAACATGATGGAACTGACTTCTAGACTCGCACACAGAATAATAATAAAGGTAAGTCTCTGTCATATTCCAGCAGATTGCAGCCTAGGAGCACACCGATAGGAGCAGTGCAGCTAGCGCCGGCTGTAGCGATGATGCATTCAGGGACGCTCGGAAATAGTTTACATTAAGGCTTTTGGACAATATTGATTTTTAATCTTTATAAATCGATTTCTCCCTCAACAACACCCAATTAAAACAATAAGCCGCTAAATCAAAAGGACGTAGAAATGCGTAAACAGATGCTAACTGCGCATATCGAGAAAAGCACATAGTAGCGGCAATGCAATATGATCCACAGAATCCGCTGTTTAAACTGAAGCACAGACTCGATATAACAATATAAGTTTCATTACGTGCAAAATTCACAGAGCCAGCAGCGAACAAACCAGCACAACAAAGCTCATTTCATAACGTGAAACGCATAAATTATGTCTGACCTTTACTGATTCATGGTTATAATCCGTGTTATACAAAAAGTCCACTCAGTTTGTGTATTCGATCTTCACAACAGCATACTGAGCTGATGCCTGGCTGTTTTACAGGGTTCCAACAACTTTCTTCAAGTTAAATTCAAGTCTTTTTAAGACCTTTTATATAAAAATTTAATACCTATTTCACGACCCTACCGTGTGTTTTGGTATGTTGTCTAGTTCTCTGTTTCCCATCTGATATTTATAGTTATTTCATATTTTTTTGTACAAATTTTCCCTTAATTTCAGTAACAATTTAGGTTGTATTACACTCACTTTTCTCAAAATATCATATCTACATATATCCACATATGATCAGTAGAAATTAGTATTTCATGAACATGTTCAGTATTAAGCTACTGGAAAAGTTAATACCATTTGGGGATTTCTCTTCCCCTTCAGAAGAGTTCAATAAGTTTCATGATCAACTTTATTGTGAACATGCTAGCTGCTAGCATTAGCTTTAGTAAACCTGCTCATGGATTGATGGTTGATCCCAAACTTTAGAGCGTTTTTCCCTTTTACAGTGTTTTTTTGTCTTTGCTGGTTTCTTTACTTTCCTCCATAAAACCTAGATGACCATGTTGTTCGCCAGTAGAATGTGTTCAGGTTGTGGTGAGTGAAATGAATGAAGCCTAGTAAAATGATTTGAGAAATTTATTCAAACCATTCGAGTATTTGTTTTAGCTCTAAAATACAGCACAATTTTTAAAACCCAGATATCAAAATTCAAGACTTTTACAAGGCTTTTTAAGGTCTTATTTCCAAATTCATAAATTCAATGCTTTTAAAGCACCATTCCTGAACTTTGTGGATATATGCTCTTTGTCGCCCTCTCAAGGCTTGCTGCGTAACGTCACTGTCGTAAAATCAAATCTCTCTCTCGGGCATAAGAGGCATGTTTACATTCCTAATGTCAGGCAAAACAACGAAAACAAACTTTTCCACTTCCACACATTGAATAAATAGTTTTACCAGGACTGTATAACAACTTTATGCCCGACCAAACACAATAACCCTGGTGAAATAATTTATTACTTACCTAGCCATTAGCAGCACGGCTAGGTCAGAGTCCGTAGTTCATGCTGTTCTTTCTAAAAGAACTTTCTAAAAATTACTCTGGTCTTTGCTCTTGCTCTATCACGTTCTCTTTTTCTGTTCCTAGATTCCTCTGATAAGGGATTTCTAGCTTTCTTTGGTGGACCTGCCATTGCTCAAGTCTCTAAACCGCGGGTCTACGTTATACTACTATGGCAAGCCAAAGGGGTGAAAAAAGTGTGCGTTCTAAACACGCGTTATGTCCCCAAAACGCGCATCTTGAATGCGCGTTTTGACGCAAAAGAGGGCAAAAAAATTAGCGTTCTAAAATCACACATTCTAAACGCACGTTGTCCACCAAAACGCGTGTTTTGGCAGACACAATGCACGTTTAGAATGCGTGATTTTTTTCACCCCTTTGGCTTGCCATATAGTACTGTAAAGCAACACACAGTCAGTACTTCCGGTGTCGGGTCGCAGGTGAAATACTGTATAGTGTGGTAAACAGAGGTGGAACCCCCTAACACCATCACAGCTCCAAAAATGAACATAATAGATGATAGTATGCCACCAAAACTTTAAAAAAAACCCATTATTTTAAGGTGTAAAAGTTGCGGAATGTGGCTTTAAGACTTTTTAAGACCTTGTAGGAACCCTGTTTTAGCTTGCTTGGTCCCATCCACAGTGTTCACAGATCTCCAATGCCACGCTTCATAATTTTCCGGTTTACGGCGTTTCCCTCCTGTGATTGCTAATACAAAAGCTAGCCGAAAAAAACTTAACAGGCGAGGACGCCATTACGCATGAGGTTAGGCGAGGGCTCATACATATTAGGGATGCAACGGCACGCGGTAAAATCCCGGACCGTTCGGTCCTCCCTGCACGGGACAATCTACCCTCGTGTACCGCGGGACTTCGGTTTTGCCATTATTTTCACGCTGGTCCTTTTATTTCATGCTTTACACGGCACCAGGGTGCGTTTGTCTGTCCAGGCAGATGAATTTCATTCCGTGTGCCCGCTCTAGTCTCGTCTGAAGCTGCTCACAGCAGACCCCTCCCACCCGCGAGTAAATATCCAGTCACAGGTTTGACCCGCCCCACTGAGCTGAGAGTTTGAGCAAAACAAGCGCTACAGAGCAATTTAGCCACGGCTACATGCGATGCGCTGTCTTCAAACAAACCTTCCGTGTGGGAACATTTCTGGTTTGCAGTTGAATATAAAGACGAGGAGAGAAAACAGTGAACTCAGAGGCTCACTTTATTTGACGCCACAACCCCTCACACACTCCCGAGTCGGGACCTTCCTTTGACATCCTACAATTCCAAATTACGCGTCCCTCCCGGTCCTGCTTCGGTCGCCCTAGCCTCTCACTGACACCACATTGAAAAGGCATTTTAAAAGTGACATTTCTGTTTGTCTCTGAACATATTATTATACACTGGACTACAAGTAATAGATCTGAAAAGTTATATTATTGCGTGAATAAAATAAAGTTTGGAAATTTCAGTTTTTTTAAGCTTTTCTACAATTCAAAGTGGACCGAAACCGTGACCCAATAACCGAGGTACGGATCGGACTGTGGGTAAAGTGGACCGTTGCATCCCTAGTACATATATGGTTGGATCCTGTAGGTCACGGCCAGGTTGGGTTCAATCGTAACTTGCTATTTTGGAGCGAGATACTGAAGCGAAGCCTACGGTGTCAACACCCCTGCTTCCTTCCACCAATCAATGCGCCCCTCATTTGCATTATTATAATGACAGTCCTGCACAGCCAAAATATCACGTGTGATGTCGCGAGAAAATACGCCCTTTACAAAAAAGGATCAGAAAAGCACATTTTTAATTTATTTGTCCAATACAATTTACGTAGATATCCACGGTATTATAGGTGATGACTCCTTTAATTACACCTAAACGAAAGAGTTACAAAAAAATTCACCCCCCTCAGAGTTGTCGTGACTGTAAACTAGATCTATTAAACCTAAAATGGTTTGTTGAACCAGGCTGTAAACATGTTTATTTCTGCTGTGAAGTTGGCATTTTTAACATGAGGATTTGCTCACTTCTGTGCCAGCCCCTAGCGGTTGAGGGTGGAACTGCGCTTTTTGTCACTTCCTGGTTGGCTTCACTTTTGGCAGGTGGAGTCTGCCTCTTTGTGTAGACCCAGGGTGGCCTTGAGGGCTCTGATCCAGCATGTTTTAGTTGTTTCCCTACTCCAGTACAGCTGATTCAGTGGTAACAGGTACGGGGCCTGCAGCCCTAGTCACTGTTATGAGTGATTAATGTGAGACTCCAGCCATGTTTGCCTTCATAACTTTAATAACTCAGCGCTGCATGACCCACATCAGTGTAATCCTCTGGTAGTGGATGTAAGTATGTCATGACATTAACACACCATGATATGTGCAAGGAAAATGTACCATATTATCAAAATGAATATACGATAAAGCCCACCCCTAGTTGCCACAATTATAGTTATAAATAAAAGTGCATGTGTGACTTTTCACACATGTAGCTTTGACTCAATTTTTTTGTTTAAAAAACAGGGATTATTTATCAAATATCTGAATTCAGCTAAAGAATATTGAGATCTAAGTTGGTTCAAACAGGCATCAGTCTCACCTGTAGCATGGCTGGCGTGAGCGAGGCTGTGGGCAGGGATGGGCTGCAGATGTTCATGGGTGAGAACTCGGAGGTGGTGACCAGCAGAGTAGGGGGACTGATCTGCAAGATCTTAGGAGGCTTACGGGTCTTTCCAGAGCCCTGGGTGCTGCAGCTCACAGAGGAGGAGCAGACGTCAGCATCCAGCATGCTGGACTCAGCGTCTGATAGGACCACAGCACAGTCCACCTGCTGGACACAACACTTTAGTGTATGTGTGTGTGTGTGTGTGTGCGTGTGTGTGTGTGTNNTGTAATCTGTGATCAGACACAGCCGAGAGTGTGACTAGAGACTATTTTTAATTTGTACGGTTTGTTTCCACATAAAATCTGTCCATCAACAGTCAGTAACACTAGTGAATAGTTAGGGTGCACTTTTAATTATATTATATAATTAATAGATGAGTGTGATTGTTCAAATGTTTCTCTAATATTTATTATATTATAGACTGTAATGTGCTGAGTTCTTTGTTGCTGGAGTTCTCCTCTGTTCTTTCTGACTGAACTGATGATGGATGCTCTACAAAAATAATATCTGTTTCTCCTGTTTAGTTTCTGTCTGATGGCTGGGGAGAGGGAAGTCTGGGCCTCTCTCCTTGCTGCTGCCCCCGCGACCCGACTCCGGATAAGGGGAAGACAATGGATGGATGGATGGATGGATGGCTCAACAAAAGTCAGATCAAGGCAGCAACACCAAGGAAAGCAAAGTGTGATATCAAGCAGGATGCTGGTGAGCTGGAGATGAAAAAGGTAAAAAGAAAACACAACCTGAAGGTTCCCCATCTCCAGGCTTACAAAGAAGCTGCTGCTGAGACCAGAGCACTTAAGGGTTTCATTTATAGTTTACATGCAGTTGCTAAGAAATAGTCAATTAAAAAGGCTGAATGAACTTTAGATGTTGCTGGTGTGTTTTAGCAGGTGGCTATTGTGTTTTCAGCATTATTCATTATTAAATTATTATATTATACATTTTAGTAGAATTTGTCTTTCTGTTCTAAAGTTGTTTTTATTTACATGTAAATGCACATCTCTGAATAACATGCTGCTCAATAAATGCTCTGAAACATTATCAACTGACATTTCTTTTTTGCTTGTTTTGTATATTTCATACTTGGTCAGTTTATTGGTATTTTTTATTAATCTTGGTAAATGTTTGATTTTAACACTGAGCGGTGCACAAAATTAAGATTAAACAGTTGGTTAAATTCAGTGTTTTAAAGCGGATTAGGTTCAGAAATGTGCATCCACTGTTATTGGTGATAATTTATCATTCAGATAAGGTGCAAAACATCAAAATATCAGCCATGAAATCGGCCCAAAAAAATCGGCAGCACTTATCGGCAATCGGCTGACCATGACCGCCTCATATCGGCATCGGCAATAGAAAAACCAATATCGGTCGACCTCTATTTGAAAGACAATCGTAGATCCCGCCCCACGACTAAGCGCTGTCAATGGTTCGTGGCCAGACTATATATTCACATATATAGGATGGCTTGCCAGGCTACTTATAAGCTTCATTTATAATAAATTTTAGTTAAGTCATTTGAGTTATTCTGCCAATCCCTTCCTTGGGCTTCTATAGTTTCAGAATTTTAAAGGTGTGTTAAACTAAAATTTTAAAGGTGTGGTTTACTGAAAAACCTTGTTTTAATGATTATTTCTGATTCTAATGGGTCACTCTGAGTTTAACAATCAGGCTGAACATGAAAATAGTCTCCTCCACCTATCTCCTGCATTAGCTTCTGATAGAAAATAGACGGTGAAACTCTAGGATTAGAAAATCCTGACAGATCTACATCACACTGCCACTGAACATTCACGGACTCACCCATCTTGACTCACGACGGGGGAAGGCTGTTGTTGGTTTAGTAAGTAATGTTTATCTGTATAGCACCTTTCGCACAATCACAAAGTGCTTCACAACAGCAAAGTGATAAAACAATTATAACGATGCTATTGAGAGTGGCTACCATGAAATCAATATAAACACAAACCTACAAGGCGTAAAAGCATAAAAAAAAGCTTTGGAGAAGTAAAATCAATAGAACCTACCATAAAAGAAATTTTAACACAGCTAGGGCTGGGCGATATGGCCTAAAATCTATATCACGGTATATTGAGGAGTTCACCTTGATAACGATACATTTTCGATTTATCGCCCAGCCCTACACAGACCTATAAAGTGTAGAAGCATAAAAAAAGCTACACAAAATTAAAATCAATACAAATCAACAGAATCAATAAAAAGCCTGAGTAAAAAGGTGCGTTTTCAGCTGTTTTTTAAAAGACTCGACAGTGGTTGGAGAGCACAGTGAGGGGGTCAGTGCCTGAAAGGCCCGATCACCTCTAGTCCTAAACCTATTCAGGGCCTGTAGCCATTGGCCTAAAGATCTAAGAGAGCGTTGTGGATAGTCAGTAGATCGATGATATAGTCGGGTGCCTGACCGTGAAACGCTCTAAAATTAAGGACCAAGACTTTGAACTGGATCCTGTAGAGAACTGGGAGCCAACGTAGAGTAGCTAAAACAGGGTGATTTGAGCTCTTTTACTGGTGCATGTTAAAATTTAGCATCCTCAATGCTGACAAGACTAAACTAATGTTGTTTTCAAACTCTAAAGAAAGACCTCTAAGTATGCCCCCAGTGACCACTCTGCAGGGAAATATCATAGAGGTGGTCCACACATACAAATACCTTGGTGTCTGGCTCGACGACTCCCTCTCCTTCAAGCCCCATATAGATGATCTTGTGAAGAAACTCAAACTCAGACTGGGTTTCTTTTTTCAAAATAAACTGTTTTTCTTTTGAGGCAAAAAAACGACTAGTTACTGCAACATTTCTGTCTGTTCTGGATTATGGAGACCTTTTGTATATGAATGCCTCAGCAGTGTCTTGGTAAGATAGATGTGGTTTATCATGCCTCGCTGAGGTTTATTACTAACTGTAGACCACTGACCCATCATTGTGAATTGTATTCTCGAGTGGGATGGCCTTCTTTGTCCACCAGGAGGTTGGCACATTGGTACACTTTCATTTACAAGGCCATGCTTGGATTACTACCCAACTACATCTGTAACTTAATCTCACGGAGAAGTGTAACTTCTCACAGTCTGCGTGCAAACGATCAGTTGTTACTCTGTGTTCCGTTTGCTCGCACTGAACTGGGTAAAAGGGCTTTTGTTCACTCTGCTCCTTCTGCATGGAACAGGCTGCAGGAAAACTGGAAACTAACCGAGCTCATCTCCTTGAATACATTTAAAACCAGACTGAGAGCCCTTGAGACAGATTCCCTGTGTTGTAATTGCCTTCTGTAATTCTGTACATAACATGTCTGTTACTGAAAAATGTTGTAACTGTAACTTTTGCTGCCTGTTGGCCAGGACTCCCTTGAAAATGAGGTTTTTAATCTCAATGGGACCTTCCTGGTTAAATAAAGAATAAATAAATAAATCCAGAAAACACCAGCGTCTCATCTAGTAGAAGCTAACCGTTAGCATTAGCAACTAGACCACACAGCAGAACTCCTCCAGGCTTGTGTTATTTGTGGAGATAAAAGTTGCAGAGCAAACAGAGTCAGTGGTAGAGTCGTGTTGCTGTTAGCCAATCAGAGGAGAGATGTCCGGATATCAGGAAATAGGACTCCAAATCCTGTCGTCTGAAGCTCTGTGATGTGGCTCACTTCTAGTTCCTGAAACTGGCACACCGGTGTTTTTTACCCACATTACGACTTACAAGGCATTCATTCCTAGAGACCACTACACATGTACTGATTAAATGAGTGAACCACACCTTTAATAAAGGAGCTACGGCAGAGCTACACGGTTGTTTTACTGCTGGCGTTGCAAAGAAACCTGACTCAAAGCGTCAAAACAGTCTCCTTTATTTCATGTTTAGAAGTGATATGAGCTATTGATATGACGAGAAAGTTAAAGGAAGAGTTTCGCTCCTACAGTATTCATATTGTATAAAGTGATCTTATTATTGTTGACACGGAGAGGAAGATAAAGGTCAGAATTACACAGAACAACAAGAACAGGAAGCAACAACATAAGCTGAGGGCCTCGTGTCTGGGCTTCACCTTGGACCCCATACCCAGCCAGTGGTCTGGTCTGGAGACAGAATAGCATCCTATATAATATATATGTGAATATGTAGGCAAAGCAACATCATTGTGTCTAGTTCTATAGACAGAAGCAGGAATAATAACTTTTTACTGGTTCATGAATGAGAACCCAGTGCTTTTAGCCCAGTGAAGGGCCATGTGGCCTGATGACCTACTGTAATAACATGACAAAACTGTAACAGGAATTCCACTAGAGAGGACGTGTTGAAGCATAATCGTTTAGATGACAGCAAAAAGAACCAAGACTTGAACTCAATAACCGTGATAAACATGGTGGGTGCAGTGCAGGGGAATCCCCGCTGCTGCAGCGACCATGCCCTTCTGCTAAACCTCACTCTGGTCAACTCTATTCACCCAACAAAACAGGTATCTGTAAACTTTCACTCATTACCGTGTGGTGGTGCTGAGACACCTGATCCCACCGCGGCGCGCCTTTACTTTCACTTTCTCCACACAGCTGATCGGTCCTCTCCAGTCGGAATTCCGGTGGGTTTTTCCTACCCTGCTCATGGAAACTCCTCAGCAGACACGAGAAAGACCTTCAGATGGTCCAGCGGGTCCGGTACTGATGGTGTCGGTGGGGAGGGAGACGCTGCAGCTGCGAAGGAGGAAATCAGAAACACAGGAAGTGACTTCATAACGACATGCTGCTGCTGCTGCTGACTTTATTAATGCTGTAAACACACACACACACACGCACACACACACGCACACACACACACACACACACACACACACACACACACACACACACACACACACACACACACACACACACACACACACACACACACACACACACACACACACACACACACACACACACACACACACACACACACACACACACACACACACACACACACACACACACACACACACACACACACACACACCAGCAAGTGAAGCTGCTGCAAATGAAAGTGCCAGTTATTTTGGACATTTTAGATTTTAAAGCATCAACCTGGTGAACTTTATGGAAGAAACTACTCAAGAGTTCCAGGCTGGTATGAATGTATAAAAACATATCTAAACATGCTCACATCAAGCATTAGAATAAATAAGACCAACCTCTATACTGTATAACAGGGGAAGCAGGCTGGTCCTTGAAGGCCACAGTGGCTGCATGTTTTCTACGTGTCCCTGCTCAGACACACCTGATTGATTCTATATCAAGTTGGGATTCTTATTTTAACACAGAGTAGCAGAGCCTTCGTTTACCTTCTGCTAACAAGTTTCTGCTCCTCTTGAGACGGCGATGCGGTGTCCCTGTGAGCTGTCAGATGTCAGCCGTCAGATGATCTGAGCTGCAGGCAGCTCTAACGGAGAAAAGCTCCCGGCGCTCTGCATCGCTTCAGTTTATCATCTCAGCTGAGTCTGAGATGATATTGAGGAGAAATTGCTCCAAAAATGTCGCTGACACGCATCTGTCTACTTCTTTCCATCGCGGAAATCTGTGGAGCTGCAGTATTTGATCCACTTATTGTTGGACTTGGCAACAGTAACTAAGGGGGGCGGGGCTCGGCGAAAGGTCAATTATGGGCCTTTGCAGAGTACAAGAATCTGGAGAAATGGTGACCTTGAAATGTTTCCAGAGAGAGTTTCTTTCTAAATATAAACAAGAATTTAAAGTATTTTATTGTCTCAACGACTGTAATACTGACGAGAGCAACTTAATAGAGGTTATCGAATTCTTTGAATTCAACGATTGGTTTTGCATTGCTTTCGAAACTCTGGACATGCGATTGTGTGATTTCATAGTAAGTAGAAAGTGCCAACCGTTGAAAGTTAAGGAAATTCGATTGATTGCGCAGCAAATGCTCGTGGCGCTAAAGGAGTTACACGATGCAGCCATCACTCATTTGAATGTCAGAGCGGAAAATATTAGGTTAGTGGACCATAAATCGCAGCCGTTCAAGGTAAAGCTGATTTGGTTACGCTGGAAGAACATCGAGACTGTCCGAAATGGAAATTCGTAAAACTCTTGGTTACAGCGCCCCAGAGGCACTCCTGGACTGTCCTCTAGACCAAAGCGTGGACGTGTGGAGTCTCGCTTGTATTCTGGCATTCCTGTTTCTCGGAAAACCTCTTTTTCCAACACAATGTGATTACGAAAATATTAGTGTTATTGTGAAACTTCTGGGCCAGCCTGACCAAAGCCTACTGGAGCAGGGCCAGTCTGTCCACCAGTATTTCACACCAAACTCTGGTTGGAAGTTTAAAACTGCAGAAGAATTTGTGGAGGAAACAGGAAGGAAAATTCAGGGGAGTCACCAAAGTTATTACCATTTGGAGTCTCTGGACGATTTAATGAATTTAGCAGTGGAAAAAGAAGATCCGATTGAATTTGAGGACATAGCAGCATTTGTGGATTTTCTTAAGAAGATGTTGACAGTTAATCCAGAGGACAGAATTTCTGCAGATGATGCTTTAAAACACAAATTCTTCACCAGAGAAGCTGACGACAGTGACAGTCAAACAGCAGGAAGTGAATTTGGCGCACCAGATGAATCAACTTTAGTATTAGAGAAAGGTGTTGCTATTAAGAACGAATTGAATGTTTACTACGTCAAGGAAGTAATTGGAACTGGTTCTTATGGACAAGTTACCAAATGTAGAAAAGTAGGAAGTCATGAGAGGGTAGCGATAAAAGTATTTAGACCCATGTTTACAGCGGAAGGTGAAAACGAAGTGGAATCGTTGAAACTTCTCAGTGATCTGGACCCTGATGAAAACAACTTCATCAGGTTTATTGAGAGTTTCACCTATAAGGACTGCTTTTGTATCGTGTCAGAGCTGTTGGGCTTTGATTTGCACGACTTATTAGAAAAACAAGACAATATACCTCTGAGAGTGGCTGAAATCCGACCCATCGCTCAACAGATGCTGGTCGCCCTCAGCGCTCTAGAAAGCATCGGCGTGACTCACACTGACATAAAACCAGACAATATTATGCTGGTAAATCATTCCCAACCTTTCCAAGGGAAGCTGATTGATTTTGGAGAAGCTTGTGAGACGTCTGAATTATCACCGTTGGATGTGATTCAGGCCACGGCGTACAGGGCTCCAGAGGTTCATCTAGGCATGCCACTAGACGAAGGTATGGAGTCTTGGCTGTACGTTAGCCTTTTAACTTCTAGGTCGCCCACTGTTTGCAGTAAGCAGTGATTATGAAGCTTTAAGAGTCATTGTAAAGTTCCTTGGTCTGCCTGAGAAACAATCACTTGAGGGTTTTAGAGTCAAACGCTATTGTATGTTGGACGACAGTGAGCCTGAGCATTTTTAGAGATTAAAAACCAAAGATGAATATGAACTGTACTCAGGAATGAAAATTGAGCCAAGTGACCCAGTTTTTGATAGTTCAGAGTCTCTGGACGACTTAGTGATGATGGCAGTGGCGTAGCAAGGTTGAGCTGGGCCCCGGTGCAGGTGTTGCTTTAGGCCCCCCCAATAACATCTTGAGGAATCAAATAACCAAATACTACTGTGAAAAAAGTTGTGATGATCGTAAATGGATCTGACCTATGATGGAAGGGGGGGAGCAGGGTACTGATATTGATTAAAAAACATTTGTGAGGAAGACGTTGTTTCTAGTGCATTTAATCAGGTTATTGAGTTGTAATGATGTTGTTTCTAATGTAACTAGTGAAAAATGAGCTTTAAAAGCAAACTAAATGATCACTAACATCAATAAATAACACAAAAAGGGAAATCTGGCCTATAGCTTTTTTAACCCAATGATCTCTCATTATCTGAATTTCAGACATGTGTACAAGCATGAACCAGGCTCTGTTTAAAACAGAAAATATTAAAAGATTAAAAATGAATAAACTTCCAATAAAAATGTTGGATGTTAATTTTATATTTGCTGATAATAATAATACCAGCAGGTGTCTGTGGACTGAATTAGGATTTAATGATAGCCAGCTGATAACCAGCGAACTAAAAACTTCAATGTCTTTTGGGGACATTTTGACTTTTTTGGGGGGACTTTTGACTCCTGATTGTGTCTGAAGAGAAGCAGATGTGGAAAACAAGAATATCATCGACTGTAACTGAAAGTAAACCTAAAGCTTCCTCCAGTTGTCTTAATATCCAGAGACCCTGTGTCCACATACATACATAATATTTTATTCTCTTTAATTTAGACCTTGTTGTTATTATTTAGAGACACTTGATACTGACTTTAAGTTTAAAAATGTTCCTTCTTTCTTTTTTTGTGGGAAATTTGTCAACATTTCAATATAAATGTATTTTTATCTATAATATTTTGTTCACATTGTTGAGTTGACTAATCTAATAGCTAGAAATGTTTTTCTTTTAAATCACGCCAAATAGAATTCAGACCTCAGGTTAAAGTTGAATTTAACAATTTAACATCAAGTTGGTCCATGAAAGAGAATAATAAAGTTTAGCTAGAACTTCTGACACAGCAGCACCATGTTGATAGAAGTTTTAATTTCTCTCTGTCCGTAAAAAGGAGACGAGTCTGATGATCTGATCATCCTGACAGTCGCTGTTTCTCACAGCTGGTGTCCATCTCTGCTCTCCTCCGCAGCAGTGCGCACTAAAAACTGAATCCTAAACCGGTTCTCCCAACATGATCACAGCCCGAATGCACTGAGTTGTGTTTCATTAGCGCGAAGTTAGGTTACAACACAGAACACACCATGGAAGATATTAATGCGCTCACGTGTCCGAGTTGAGACGCTTCCTCATCTCCTCTCTTGCTCGGCCAGCCGGCGCGCGACCACTTTCGCTCGCTCGCTCTCTCTCTCTCTCTCTCTCTCTCTCTCTCTCTCTCTCTCTCTCTCTCTCTCTCTCTCTCTCGCGCGCGCGCGCACGCGCGCGGGCCCCCTAGGGCCCGTGGGCCCCGGTGCGTTGCACCGGTTGCCCCGGCACACCCTACGCCAGTGGATGATGGTATCAGAAAAATACCATCCAGCTGAATTTGAAGACCTCAAGTCTTTTGTTGACCTCCTCAAGAAGATGCTAGCGGTGAATCCAGCAGACAGGATCCATGCAGCTAACGTCCTACACCACCCATTTTTCACAGTGGAGCATCTTCCTGGTACCAGTTTAAGTTCTGATGTGTCAGAGTCATATGAAACACCAGCAGAAAGTCAACACACTAACCCAGATAGTGTCACGGAGGGGGAAATTCACGAGTCAGATTTAGACCTGACAGAATCAATAGAGGAAATGGAATCCTCAACGTTAACATTGAAAAAAGGACTTCAACTCATTGACGAATCGGAAGTTTACCAAATTGAAGAAGTTCTTGGATTTGAGTCATTTGGACAAATAGTCAAGTGCAGAAAACCAGGAACAGATGAGATCGTTTATGTAAAGTTATTTAGAAAAGAGCATCACTTACAAGCTATGATACAGTGGAATGAACATCAACGCAATGATCTTTCCCCCGACAAAAACAACCAGACGACCAGATTTATTGATTGTCTCGTTTACCAGGACTGCTTTGGCATTGTTTTTGAATATTTATGAACCGTTAACAACCCTTTTGTACCATGATGTGTACTTAGGAAACCAAACGCTGACTAGGAAAACAGAAAAACTGAATAAAGTAGAAAGAAACTAAATTAAATGTATGTAAGTTAGTTTACAGAAAAATCTAAATATATAAACTGCGAAAATAGAAAAAACAATGTAATAGTGCAGCAACAAGTATGTGAACAAGACGCAGCCCACTTCCTGCGTCAACACGAGGTTAAAAAGGAAGTATATTCCTGCCTAAACATATCGTATCGTAGTTTTAAAACGGCTGTTCTAAAGTCACTAAAATATCATCATCATCTTTATTTCTAGAGCACTTTACAACAAACCATTTGCAGAATGACCAAAGTGCTAAAACCACTTTAAAACCAAATAGTTTAACAATTTCAACCTTTTAAGGGAACGAATAAAATTTATGGAGTTCCGACTCAGGTTTATTCTTTAACACCAGTGGAGCTGGGATATAGAACCAACCACAACACGGGAGACTAAAGGAGACAAATGCAAAAACCCATCTACAGTTGATCACATATTAATTAGTGTGAATTTAATTAATAGTGTTTATAATGATAATATTACATAAAAGCAAGAAATTAAATGAATGCATTTGCAACGAGCAAATGCCATTCTTAACCTTTGAGACTTTTTGCATTATTAAAATGAATATGCTTGGAAACATGTTTTGTTAGTTCAGACACTACAAATATAGGTTTGCATAACAGTAAAGTCACACTTCAAGTAAAAAAATTGTAAATATAGAAAGGAGATAAACTGGAGGACAAGATAAGTCAACATTTAGTGAATGAATGTACCAGAGATGAGATCTGACTCGTAAACACTAAAGCTGCCTTACTGTTCCAAAACAAAAAACAGTAAATACTCAATTTATTGAGAGTTTAGGTCATGGATACAAAATGGTACAAAACTGAAATAAAAAATTTGGTGCAATATGAGTAAGGAAGCACTAAACGTCTAGTATAGAATATGTTTATTTATACAGGGACAGTGTACAATTTGACATTGACCATTAAGGAAATATGCGTTGTACCAGGTTATAGCAGAGATGCTAATTTCAAAGGTGGTGAGGGGATCCGTTTTGGTGGCCTAAGGATCAGGTCTCTGCTTTTTGCAGATGATGTGGTCCCGTTGGCTTCGTCAGAACGTGATCTCCGGCTTTCGCTGGAGCAGTTTGCAGCCGGGTGTGAAGCAGCTGGGATGAGAATCAGCTCCTCTAAATCAGAGACCATGCAAAATGACAAGCACATGAGACTCCCGTTCATCACTGGCAACAAGTGAAGAGGTAAATGTTCAAAACAACGTTTATGAATGGTGAAAGTTTTGTAACCGCTTGTTACAAATCTGTAAATGTGTTTTGTCCTCACGGGCTCCCGTAGAAGGAAACATTGCATCTATTATGGTGTCGCCCAGAGACTTAGACCCGCGCCAAATATATTTTAGACACGATTTTTATGGTTATATTTTATGAAGCCGCCAATATTTTTCAACAACTGGGCATCATTTAATTAATTTGCAACAACATTTCAATGGATATTTCCAGAGATTAACGGAAAAAACTACACATTGTCACTTTAAAGAAAACTATCAGAATTGGTTAAGTTTGATATTGTCAGAATTCAGAAATCGGCATACAAGAAATATTGCAAAAATTTTCACAAGTTAGACGTTTGCCAGAGTTTGCTCTGCTGTTTCTGAACGTACTTATCCCCTTTGTCTCTGAGCTAGCTGCACGGTTCCACAAACAGACTAAGCTGATATAAATACGCATTTATAAACTTGATGATGTGTAGATGCTCTGTGTGGTAAGTGCTGAGGTTGATACGGCTGATTGAATTAAAAGTACAGGTCCACTTTATGGGTAATATATTTATTAGCTGTCTGTTGTTTAGCTCAATGTGTAATTTAACGTTGTTCTTGTGTTTATTCAGGAGCAGAGTGGAACAGCCTGCTCCTGATTAGCTTACCGCTAAACTGCAAAATGATTAAAAAGCTCACTAGGGAAACCGCTTTTCAGAGATAATCAGACTTATTGAAGTCATATTTAACCCGTTGCTGTGTAATAATTAATTTGAGTGATTGTATTAGCTTGTTGGCACTTCGCCCTTGTCTGAAAATTAAAATCCTTGCTTTGTTCTCTGCTTCGAAAAACAACTTTTCATAGATAAAATCTTCCTAGGTAAAAGGAAGGAAACATTCATCAATCATTAACAACAGTACATCATTAAAAGAAAGATAATAAAAACATTAAGAACTTTTCTCAAACAGGAAAAAAAAAGCGCAAAAAGAATCAAACAAAACAAGGCACGGACTTCATACCCAACATGAAACCTTTGTAATAGACGTGTTGAAGCTCCATGATTGGTAGCAGTGACGAAGGCTCCTTATGAAAGCAACCTGAGAGGGGTCCCTCGTGCTCAGACTTCCATCCTGATGAATCATTTAAAGTGGTTTCTAAACGCTGACAGCAGCAGTCACAGTGAGACATTTTTTTCATCTGTCCACAAAAGGTGTTTGGTGACCCTGTTTGATATCAGTCAGGGATTAATAAAAACCAAGAAAAACTGCTGCTGAGAGATATCTCAGCCCACGATGAAGGCAAACAGATGGAGTGTTTAGTAGTAGCAACTTCTACCATCTGTACGAGGCCACACGTGGGCGTGGATGTGGTGGCCGGCCTGGGGCGGCTGTCTGCTGCGTAACGGGACGAACCACAGAAGCTTCCAACGAGTGCCGCAGACTTCCACTAGCGCCCACTGCTACGATCTTTTGGCTCCGTATCTAATAGGAAAATACTGAAAATGCGCGTCTTGAATGCAAGTTTTGATGCCAAAGGAGGCAAAAACCTGCGTGTTCTAAAAGTGAGCATTATGTCCGCCAAAATGAGCGTCTTGAACGAGCGTTTTGGCAGACATAATGCGAGTTTAGAATGCGTAATTTTTTTTTTATCCCTTTGGCTTGCCATAATTGTATACCGTAGACTCGCTGTTTAGCAGTGGCAGATTCACCAAAGAAAGCTAGAAATCCCTTATCAGAGGAATCTAGGAAAAGAAAAGAAGAACGTGATAGAGCAAGAGCAAAGACCAGAGTTATTATTGGGCCGTCTTTTCCTCGCTGGAGAGCTCTTTTAGAAAGAACAGCATGAACTACGGACTCTGACCTAGCCGTGCTGCTAATGGCTAGGTAAGTAATAAATGATTTCACCAGGGTTAGTGTTTGGTCGGGCATAAAGTTGTTATACAGTCCTGTTTTTGTTGTTTTGCCTGACATTAGGAATGTAAACATGCCTCTTATGCCCGAGAGAGAGATTTGATTTTACGACAGTGACGTTACGCAGCAAGCCTCTAGAGGGCGACAGAGACCATATAACTGCAAAGTTGAGGAATGCTGCTTTAAATATAATATGGGAGTATATTCTCCTGAGATTTTGCTTGCTATATATTTTTAGATTCATTTCTATATTTGTATTTTATAGAATCTCATAACTAAAAAAAAAAGAAAAGAAAACGTGTTTTTTGAACAATTACTACTGTAGTACCAAAAACATTTTAATCTATTTTAGCCAAATCTCTGCAAAAAGTAACAAGCCTTACCGGGCCTTTCCGCCGGACATGTAAGCGTTGCGTAATGTAACTGTAGTACGCAGCAATTAGCTGCCATTATAGTGGATGGGTGTGTTTCCACCAGCTGTGAAACATCACGTTTTGGACGCCTTCCAGAAACGTAGGCGCACGTTGCTCTACTAAAATTACACTTCGAGTCAACTTTTTACGAGCTACGCATCAAAAACACGGCAAGCTCATTAGTTCAGATCGGGCCAGGCAGGAAGTCAAACACAAAGGAAGTGTAAAACATCCGTAAACGTTCAAAATAAAAGTCAAGTGCAGATTTTAATTTGCTTAACTAGTAAAAAAAAAAAAAAAACGTCATTACCTCTGAAACGTCCGTAGCCGAGGTAAACAGAGCATAAAATAAACCACAGACCTAATTTGATGCCTGCTTCCCTCTTTGTTTTTGCTTATCATGTGAACTACCAAAATTATGCTTGACTTTGCATTTTCTCTAGTGATTTTGTGGTATGGACTTGTTACGTTGCGTGGAATGCTTTTGATGCCTTTTTGCGTCTAAAATGGTGGGAAGAGACGCGCTGCTGAGCTTGCGTGTAAAATGCATCTATTACGTTACACATCCAGTGGAAAGCCCTATATTAAACAATATAACATATACAGCAAGAAGAGGTGATGTAATAAATTATAAGTTCACTGATTGAGAAATAACAAACATAAAGTTATAATGTTAAGCTTGTTTGACCTTTTTGGATACAGCAAATTTAAAAAAAGGAACGGGGCTTCACTGAAAGAGTTGACCATTTATTTACCTGAGTCTTTTGAAATAAATATCTTTGGATACTGAAAAAAAAGCTTTTTTCAAAATATTTTAATATTACAGTAAATATATAATAATAATTTTAATATTAGAGAAATTATATATTCATAATTTAATGTAATAAATCAACACCGATAATAATTTAATACATTTAAATAAATAATAATTTAATAATACAATTTTAATAATGGAGAAAACTTTGAAACAATTTTGTGAAATAGCAAAAAATATATAAAATTTATTTTAAATAATAATTTGAAATTCTGGAGAAAAACTTTTGGAACTACTGAATCTTGATAGAAGAAAAAATATTACAGTTTTAAACTGAAATCTTAAGAACCAAAGACAAACAAACTCAGATTTTCTCAGTGGTGGTCATGTCCTGTAGGATGAGGAGGAAAATCAGATCATTTTTCTTAACAAAGGAAATTTAAAAACATCAGAGCAACATTCTGAAATGTTTTCAGATAATTAATAAAATCAAATCTAGACTTATTTTTATTTTATTTATTTATTGACTTATGTTTTATGAGGATAAAACCGCTTGAGATGCGCCATCTCGTGTTCCAGCGGGTCCTCTTTCATTACAAGAAATAAAAAGAAAGATAACAGAGTCAATGTATATACAACAAATCTAGAGTGTTAAAAAATTATAATAGTAATAATAATTATAATGGTGTTTGCGAAAACACGTCGGACAGTCGGACATTACCGACGTGATTTAATATTGTCCGACGAAAAACTTTAAATCGTCGGACATTAAGACCGACGCCGTGCGTCTACTCTGAACGTGCCATAAAATAAACTTCCTGCTTGCAGGCAGTTTGTTGGCTTCCCCTGGAAGCCCTGAAATTACACACCCAGGGGGAGCCCGAAAAAAGACCCAGTTTCTACATATACTACATTATTTATTTATTTCAGCGTAGCGGGTCTTCTTTTGGGCGGAGAGGATGGAGAGCGGCAGAGCGCTGATTACTGATGCGCTCCGCCGGGCAGCTGCGTCCTGCACACGGCCACAGTAACATTCTCAAAGTGGCGCCACCAAAAAAAACATAATTAACACACGATCGATCATGTTTGCTCATACTTTCTGTCTTTGATTTGTGTTTGACGCGCTCCGCTGCTGCAGAGATCATCTCCCGTGCATCGGTGATGTCACCTCACTGGCGCGGCGCACATTCCGCTATTTTTGCGGTCGACGGATCTTTTTGATCTGCTAATTTCAAAAGTAACTTGTGAGTTGAAAAGTAAGAAGCCAGGCAGCAGTTTATGCAGCTAAGAGACAAACAGGACAGGAAAATAGTCGCATAAAAAAAAACAACAGTGTTTGAAAAGGAAAATGTAGGCAGATATGTCCACTACACGCTTGTAATTTTATAATAATAATAATTGTATGTAATATTTATTTATTTGATACAATTCAGATCACCTTCAAAACTCAGTCCCACACCCAGGGCCGATTCTAGGCATTTCAGGGACCACAGCACAGTGCCCCCCCCCCCCCCAAGAAAAAGATAATTTCCTTATATTGTGATATTTGTGATGAACTAAATCGTCAGACAGAATGACATTTTGTCCTTAACAGCAGTTTATTAGAGTAGCTGAGATCAACCCGCATCTCCAACTTCCAGTTTCACCTCAACCAGCCACAGCGTCTCTTAAAGGAACAGTAACATCAGGCTACAGCATCAGTCACAAAAAGCCCTTATGGATCATTACAATATTCAGAAATACTTTCATATATAATATGTTGTTTCTGGTGTTTCATAAAAAATTATAATAATTATATAATCTCTAATAATTTCCTGATAAACTCTGTTAATCCTCATTTTCTGAATTTTTCATAAAGTCACATTGATGATTCTTTTTTCAAATTATGTCAACAGATTATTGTCACAATAAAAATATGTATAATATGTAAAGGTCAGAGGTCACTACAATACCCACTGTTAAATAGATACAAATCTGAAGCCCGCGAGGACATTGTCCTACATGGTTCAAAAATGTCCTGCGTGAGACGCTCTCACGTCTACCAGTTTGGCAGGCGTGGCTCAAAAGTTTTCGCAAACACTGTAATATTACATAATAATAATAATAATAATAATAATAGTAATTATAGTAAATTAAAAAATAAATAAAAAGCCCGCATGGTGTAGTCCAGATATACATATACAGGTCCTTGTCAAAAAATGAGCATATTGTGATCAAGTTCATTATTATCTGTAATGTACTGATAAACATTAGACTTTCATATATTTTAGATTCATTACACACAACTGAAGTAGTTCAAGCCGTTTATTGGTTTAATATTGATGATTGTGGCATACAGCTCATGAAAACCCAAAATTCCTATCTCAAAAAATTAACATATCATAAAAAGGTTCTCTAAAGGAGCTATTAACCTAATCATCTGAATCAACTAATTAACTCTAAACACCTGCAAACGATTCCTGAGGCTTTTAAAAACTCCCAGCCTGGTTCATTACTCAAAACCACAATCATGGGTAAGACTGCCGACCTGACTGCTGTCCAGAAGGCCATCATTGACACCCTCAAGCAAGAGGGTAAGACACAGAAAGACATTCCTGAACCAATAGGCTGTTCCCAGAGTGCTGTATCAAGGCACCTCAGTGGGAAGTCTGTGGGAAGGAAAAAGTGTGGCAGAAAACGCTGCACAACGAGAAGAGGTGACCGGACCCTGAGGAAGATTGTGGAGAAGGACCGATTCCAGACCTTGGGGGACCTGCGGAAGCAGTGGACTGAGTCCGGAGTGAAAACATCCAGAGCCACCGTGTACAGGCGTGTGCAGGAAATGGGCTACAGGTGCCGCATTCCCCAGGTCAAGCCACTTTTGAACCAGAAACGGCGGCAGAAGCGCCTGACCTGGGCTACAGTGAAGCAGCACTGGCCTGTTGCTCAGTGGTCCAAAGTACTTTTTGTCATTCGGAAATCAAGGTGCCAGAGTCTGGAGGAAGACTGGGCAGAGGGAAATGCCAACATGCCTGAAGTCCAGTGTCAAGTACCCACAGTCAGTGATGGTCTGGGGTGCCATGTCAGCTGCTGGTGTTGGTCCACTGTGTTTTATCAAGGGCAGGGTCAATGCAGCTAGCTATCAGGAGATTTTGGAGCACTTCATGCTTCCATCTGCTGAAAAGCTTTATGGAGATGAAGATTTCATTTTTCAGCACGACCTGGCACCTGCTCACAGTGCCAAAACCACTGGTAAATGGTTTACTGACCATGGTATTACTGTGCTCAATTGGCCTGCCAACTCTCCTGACCTGAACCCCATAGAGAATCTGTGGGATATTGTGAAGAGAAAGTTGAGAGACGCAAGACCCAACACTCTGGATGAGCTTAAGGCCGCTATCGAAGCATCCTGGGCCTCCATAACACCTCAGCAGTGCCACAGGCTGATTGCCTCCATGCCACGCCGCATTGAAGCAGTCATTTCTGCAAAAGGATTCCCGACCAAGTATTGAGTGCATAACTGAACATAATTATTTGAAGGTTGACCTTTTTGTATTAAAAACACTTTTCTTTTATTGGTCGGTTGGGATATGCTAATTTTTTGAGATAGGAATTTTGGGTTTTCATGAGCTGTATGCCACAATCATCAATATTAAAAAAATAAACGGCTTGAACTACTTCAGTTGTGTGTAATGAATCTAAAATATATGAAAGTCTAATGTTTATCAGTACATTACAGAAAATAATGAACTTTATCACAATATGCTAATTTTTTGAGAAGGACCTGTACATATTCTCACATTAAATTTCCAAATATACAAAGTGTGTGCAACTAAAGGGGACAAGATTAATATTTATACTTCAGGAGCTTTAGATTTCATTTAAAGTCTGTACTTAAATAAATATCACAAAAACAATTGATCAAATCCTAAAATACTCATTTGTAAATATTAACCATTTTTAGTTGGTTAAATCTGTACTGTGCTTTGAGATTGTAACATGAATCTGTCCAGTTTGCAAAGATTAAACTAATATCTCACTGGGCAGCAGATGTAGGAGACTGTTAACGATATTTGCGAAGGAGTTTTTAAAATGTCTCAAAACATTTGCGATGGTTCTCAATTTACACTCATGAGATGGAGCGGGGGTCGCTGGAATTTTGAACAGGTCACTAAAAATTTGTTCAACATATTTCAGTGCAGTTTCATTGAACCAGAGAATGAAATAAAAGTGAGTTAGCTTTGGAAAGGGTTGGGGACAAATTTGCAAATAAAATGAGGATAAATTGCACAGCAGGCACATGAATGTTGCTATTTGTTAGCAGTTGTGTGAATAAAAGTATCAAATGTACCTCACACTAGGGCTGGGCAATAACTGAAAATTAATCGTTATCGAAATTTCTGACTCTAACCGATATTGTTTTTCTCATGTCAATAAATTTAGTAATAAAACAATGAAAAGATGTGTGTAGGTTGGCGACGTTCATGTCCCTTTAAGAAGCGGTACCACCTCGAGTCACATGACAATGTGGCTCAATGTAATACACGTGACAGCCCCCTCTAGTGGACAACTTTTGTTTTTGCTCATACATGTAGTTATTGTCTATTTATCGTTATCGAGGTGAACTCCTCAATAGATCGGGATATTGATTTTAGGCCGTATCGCCCAGCCCTACCTCACAGTAACAGTCTGGTTACGGCACACACACATTCATGAGTTCAGTCACGTTTGGAACAGCATCATGATCATAGGGAAGCCCATTCCCGCCATTAATTAAAAAATGTTTATCTCAAAATTGACTTAGCTTGTTCATTATTATGAGATAGCTAAGTCACATGGTGGCAACTCAATGCATGTAGGCATGTTGACGTGGTCAAGACGATCTGCTGCAGTTCAAACCGAGCTTCAGAACGGGGAAGAAAGGTGATTTAAGTGACTTTGAACGTGGCATGGTTGTTGGTGCCAGACGGGCTGGTCTGAGTATTTCAGGAACTGCTGATCTTCTGGGATTGTCACGCACAACCATCTCTAGGGTTTACAGAGAATGGTCTGAAAAAGGGAAAACATCCAGTGAGCAGCAGGTCTGTGGGTGAAAACGCCTTGTTGATGCCAGAGGTCAGAGGAGAACGGCCAGACTGGTTGGAGCTGATAGAAAGGCAACAGTAACTCAAATAACCACTCGTTACAACCAAGGTCTGCAGAAGAGCATCTCTGAACACACAACACGTGGAACCTTGAGGCAGATGGGCTCCAGCAGCAGAAGACCACACCGGGTGCCACTCCTGTCAGCTAAGAACAGGAAACTGAGGCTACAATTCACACAGGCTCACCAACACTGGACAATAGAAGATTGGAAAAATTATTGTATTGTTGCTGACCATGTCCATCCCTTTATGACCTGATGGCTACTTCCAGCAGGATGATGCTCCATGTCATAAAGCTGGAATCATCTCAGACTGGTTTCTTGAACATGACAATGAGTTCACTGTACTCAAACGGCCTCCACAGTCACCAGATCTCAATCCAATAGAGCACCTTTGGGATGTGGTGGAACGGGAGATTCATCATGGATGTGCAGCCGACAAATCTGCAGCAACTGTGTGATGCTATCATGTCAATATGGACCAAAACCTCTGAGGAACGTTTCCAGTACCTTGTTGAATCTATGCCACCAAGGATTAAGGCAGTTCTGAAGGCAAAAGGGGGTCCAACCCAGTACTAGGAAGGTGTACCTAATAAAGTGGCTGGTGAGTGTATAGTTATGGTTCATTCTTTCTTGACCTGCCTTTGTTTATAATGATTGTTGTCCTCATTATCCAGGAGGACCTACCAGGACCTCGGGTTCTTTACTGCTGCTATAGTATCATTAATACTTTGTAAAAATACAATTTTTAATAAATAAAAAAAACATTTAGATAAAATGAACGGATTTATTTACTCCCACTTTTCCTGCAGGCATGTGGAGTCGGTTCCCCACTGCTCACTCTGCTGTCCATGAGAGGGGGAGGGGGGTGTACTAACATGGCCCCTCTCTGCTGTGAACTTAGTTGGACTTTGGATGTTCGACAGACATTTGCTCCATGGTTCCCTGTGTTGTGGAACCAGTTCAGTTTACTGTTGAGGTGAACACCCAGGTACTTAAAGGTGTCCACCACCTCAATGTCTGCTCCCTGGATGTTTACTGGTGAGTGAGGAGGAGTGTTTCTCTGGAAGTCAATCACCATTTCCTTTGTTTTACTGGTGTTCAAGCGAAGGTGGTTACGCTCACACCAGTCCACAAAGTCCATGATGACTGACCTGTACTCCTGGTCGTCCCCCTCAGGCTGGATGGTGTTGAAGGCACTGGAGAAGTCGAAGAACATGATCCTCACAGTGCTTTTTTGCATCTCGAGGTGATGAAGAGCCCGGTGCTGCAGGTAGATGAGGGCGTCCTCCACCCCCATGTTTGGTTTATATGCAAATTGAAGTGGGTCTATTTCTGGGCTCACCACTGAACGCAGATGGGTGAGGATGAGTCTTTCCATAGTCTTCATCAGGTGGGAGGTCAAGGCGACCGGTCTGTAGTGGTCTGGTTCCCTGGGATGTGATGTTTTGGGGACTGGAACCACACAGGAGGTCTTCCAAAGGATGGGGACCTGCTCCAGTCGAAGGCTCGGGTTGAACATGTGTGTGACCACTTCACACAGCTGGTCAGCACAGTCTCTGAGCAGTCTGGGGCTGATTCCATCAGGACCTGCTGATTTTCTGCTCTTAAGCCGCCTCAGTTCTCTCCTCACCTGGTCCGGTGTAACTGAGAGGGGGCTTGTTGCTGATGAGAGTTGGTGGAGGGGGGAGAAGCTGATGAATGGTGTGAAGTTGGGAGGTGGAGGGTTGGCTGGCTGACTGGAGGTGGTTGGGGGGTGGTGGTGTTGGTGGTGCCTGTTGCAGCAGTGGGGGGAGTGGAGTCGAATCTGTTTGAAAACTGGTATATATGATAATTATGGGTAAAACCACTGTGGTTTGTATAACAGTTTTAAACATATTTCATACAATTTGATTTTTTTTAGTAATTTTATGAAAAACGTTTTTTTCGTCAGTAGCTTCCAGGTAAATTGATCAAAATACTCCAAACCAGTTCCCAATGGTGTTACTGAGCTAGACCAATGAGACGCCACCATTTTAATTGAATTAGATCATTTTTTATTAACAGTATTCTGTATTTTTCTATAATAGTTTCCACGTTTTGTGATCAAATGACTCAAAACCAATTGTCAGTCGTGTTATTTAATTTGACCAGTGAGACACAGCAGTTTTTAACAAATTTCACTGAGTCAGATATTAAAAAATATTTTAATAATTTACTAATTTGTCTTCAAAAGCTTCCAAGAAATTTGATTAAATGACCCCAAAGCAATTCCCAGTCCATTCCTCCCACTCCAAAGGAATCCCATCCAAAGGGATTCATGTCTTTATTTCTTGGTAGCTCCAAGCTGCCACCTCTGGGAATTGGTTTTGAGTATTTTGATCAATTTACCTAGAAATGATTGAAGAAAATCACTTAATTTTTATGGAAATCTTAATAAAAAAAGATCAGCAAAACGTTAAAAACTGCTGGCTCATTGGTCTAGCTTAGTAACACCATTGGGAATTGAGTCAATTTACCTGGAAGCTACTGAAGAAAAAAAATTTTTTCACAAAATTACTAATAAAGATCAGATTGTATGAAACATGTTAAAACTGTTGTGTCTCGCTGGTCTAGTTTAGAAACACAACTGAATTGATTTTGAATCATTTAATCAATAAGCTTGATTCTTTTTTTTTTTTCTCAATTGACTAGAAATTTGTTGACGGTCCCTAACCCAACCACGGCCCTCTCGAGCGGGTCTTCGCCATCTCTGGTGGCATGAAAATCCATCACCCACCAAACTAACTTCACCTCGATGCTTTTTCAGCGTGACAAATTGGAGGTGTGGCATGAGAGCGCGTGAAGGGGGTCAGATGCAGCCCGGTTTAAACTAAACGTGATGAGCAGAAGAAGTGCAGTCGTTAGTAAAAATGTAGTTTTTATTGAGAACAGCCAACAACTCAGCAGCTTCACATCAACAACCAGAGGACAGTCCTCATGGTTCCTGTTCCAGAAACACTGGGATGCATGTTGGTCCTGAAAGCACTTTCACTACGATGACGTCACACAAAGTCCACACAGGTCAGGCAGCACCAGAATAAATGATCCAACCAGACACGAGTCAAGAGGATGCTGAACAAACCCTATTAGTGTAAGATCTGATGTTTCTCCTCAGAGCTGAAGACAGTTTGGATCCACGGGAATCTAAGAATACCAAAGTGTGTGTGTGTGTGTGTGTGAGTGTGTGTGAGAGTGTGTGTGTTCTACTGTGCACAGAGAAGCTGAATCAACAACATCCCTAGAGGAGGTGATGGTTCATTATGGGCTCTGAGGAACATTTAATCCTGATTCTGGTGATTTCCTTCAGGTTTGTCTCAGACAGAGAGGACCTTCAGATCCAGACATCACTCAGGAGGTTTGCTGACAGAAAGGAAAAGACAGAAAATCCCACAGAAGGATCCTTCAAACACAAAACCAGCAACAGAAAACACAGCCTGCAGCATTCATCACAAAAGTCATCACAACAAATGAATAAATGACCTTGTGATGATGATGATGCATGTTTAGTCTAGGGGGAAAATAAAATAAAACACACACACACACACACACACAGTTTGTCCTGAAAATGCAACTGGAAAATAAAATGAATGAAGCTGTAAGTTGATGTTTTTCATCAAATATATAATAAAACCCTTCGAGGGTCTGGTAAATCTAAGGATCAATAGTATTCTGGTCCTCATTTGTTATATTTATTCTCCAGACTTTGATAATTAGGTGTGAAATGACTAGTGAGGAATCACTTATCACCATCGGGTTACAAAGGCTGCGGAGCTGAAAGTGAACCATCGTGTCAGCACTCAGGTGATGAAATATTCTACCACTCTTCTACTTTTTTTCCTGGCGAAGGCAGAGAACTCCCAGGAAACACAAGAAGGGAGAACATCATGAGCTCACTCGGTTCCACGCTGAACCGAGAGCTGCCAAAGGGGACAAACCTCCTTTTAATAAAAATATGCATCTGGACTAAAATCTATTTATCTATGGCATTATCTAATTCATGACCGATGTCTTTTAGTAATGATTTGAAGTCGACCCCTAGTGGCTAAGAGCAGAATTACACCCAGAGACACCTGAGCGTCTCACCTGCTGGGGGAGGGCTGCACCTACGTTGCAGTACCCTGATAGAGAGAAGAGCTGAGGAGGTGATGCTCTTAGGAACAACAATGTCCAGATTTATAAATGTCCCGTTACTGACACCCAAAGGCTGAGAGAGGCATCCTCTGATTTCTTGGGACATAAAAGGAATAAAATCTTTTAAACTAGGTTCTAATTCTCTCCAAGTTCTGCAAAAAATAAAAACATTTTCATATCCAGTAAGGTCTAGATTAGTTATTTTTCTTGTTTTGAAATAAAAGTGAAATGTTCCCAATGGAGTGAATGGAGAAGCCTTGCCAACGTTAGACACAAAAGAAGAAGAACGCTCTTCTTTTGTCCAGTTCTCAGAGTGACGGGACTCAGTGGGTGGAGGAAGAGGAGGCTGTGTCCGACTGGTGGCCAGGCAGGCTGGGGGGCTGCGGAACGGAGCTCAGGCCCGAGCCTCCAGGATTACCGCCAAGGCTGATGGGGGCAGGGCGGGGGTTCAGGCGGGGGGGCATGGGGTTGGTAGGGCGGATGAGAGGTGGGGGTTGCTGCAGGGTGGGGCGGGGCTGCAGGAAACGGGCCTGCTGTTGAAGGGGTGGGGGCTGGCGGTGGAGGGAGGGCGTGGCAGGCAGAGAGGGCCTCAACAGGGGAGGGGGCTGGTGGAGGGAGGAGGCGTTGGACGTCATGGGAGCAGAAGAAGAAGAGGAAGCAGCGGGAGATGCACCTGAGGAGGTGACCTGACCCTGTAGAGAGGAGAAGGCAGGGCGCTGAGTTACTCAAACAAGTGATTCCCAACCTGGAGGTCATTCCTTCCTTTCCTGGAAGGAGGAAAATCAATCTAAAAGAACAAATTTGGAAATTGATAATCAGGAATATGAAGCATGCAGGTGTTGTTGTCATGTGTGCTCAAGAACATGCCACTGGCCCAACACAAACGTGGGCCTAAATGTTAGCTTAGAAAGATAAAGGTCTCGCCTCCTCGTCCTCCTCATCTGTGCTCTTTCCTGACGGAGTGGTGGAGCTGTTCTTTCCCTCTTCACCAGAGGTGGCGCTGTCTCCGTTTGGAGCTCGAGTTCCTTGCTCTGCCTCCCACTCCTGCAGCACTTCCTCCAGGTTGAACCGCCGACGGTAGTTTACAAAAAAGTTCTTCACCTGGCCCACCGTCTTGTTACCGATGACGTCGGCGATGGCCTGAAAGTCTTTGCCGTACTTCCTGATTCCTGGACAAACACAGACCACTGGTTGGAGCATAAATAAAAAACGCAAAAGTTGCTTTTTTCTAAACCAACAAGGAAAACTAGACCCAGAACTAACTAACTAGACACGGTGAGAGTGTAAACTGGATACGGAAGCTCAGGAGGATTGTGGGGCTGTAGGAAGTTCCTCTAGCCTAGTGAACTAGACCAATTCTTGCTTTGCAGAGTCTGGTCTAGGCACGCTTCATTGGAAACCTCGCAGCCCAAACCACTGCTGTGTTTATCCAATCACAACTCGCTATAGTTTTGGTTGGGCCAATCACAGCGCTCTATATCATGGGCCAATCACAGAGCGGGAGTAGCCGATGACGTCAGCGCTGCGGCCGCGAACCCAAGCAACATGGCGGCAACTCGGAAAACACGTTCGTTTGAAACGGCTTTGTCATCAACATTGGATTATTTAGACTCCAACGTGCGTAAGTCTGTCTGATATACTTAGCGGCTTCTTATTTTTATCAAACAAAGTAGTGCAATGTCCCAGCACACCTGATATTCACGTGTTTTTCATACAAAAACGACAGAAATCATTGAAGCTAGACGCTATTAAAGCCTCCCGCTTTTCCGTCGCCGTGATTACGTCATGTTGTTCGTCACTCTGATTGGTCCTAGCGCTATCCAATTGCGTGCTGACATTTTGAAAGACAACCGTAGATCCCGCCTCACGACTGAGAGCCGTCAATGGTTCGTGGCCAGACTATATATTCACATATATAGGATGGCTTGCCAGGCTAAAGTTCCTCTTTATTCAGAGAGAAACCCCTGAGCTGTTCTTAAGGCAGATGACGCTCACCTTGAACGGCCAGAAGCTGCTCATCTGTTGTCCAACGGGCGTTCACCTTCTGGTTAGACTACAAGGAACACAGTTTAGAAAGTAAAACTGGCTCTTTGGTATTCAATCCTTGTCATGTTTTAAGAGGTAAAAACAACTTCAGATGGACAAAAACACACAACTCTGTTAAAAAGGCTGAATCTAAACATCTTAAACAGAAACCAGGAAGAGCTGCATCACCATTAATGTAGTCTAGACATCAATATGGCGTCAAATTCCCGACAAAAGTCATCCACGGGCGTGTTTTAAACTCCACGCGCGCATTGGCAGTCAGTATTGTTATTCACCGCGAGCGTATATTACGCTCCACGGGTGCATTGAACGTCTCATGCTCACAATTCAGTGACCATGGGAGCGGCTCCACAAATGCAGGCACAAAACACAACACATGCGCATGAATTGCAGCCGATTGCAGCTCTCATTCTACTCGCTCGTCTATTTACTCCTGCTCGAGTATCTACTGCTGCGCGCTCGTGTGAAACTTCGCCTGTCCAACCCTGATAGACCCCTCGCGACCGCTATTGCTTATGGGCGCTGACGAGCGGTGGCGCCGCCATCTTGGATGGGTCGCGACCCCCCCCCCCCCTTTGCAGAGACATTGAAGTGTCAACATGTTAAATCAACCATAACTCCTTGAATACTGAACCGATTTTGATGCGGTTTTTTTCACTGTAAACTTCACACATGTAGCTCTGATACAGGACACATGTTTGAGCGTTTTTAATCATAATGGGTTTGCTGTGGGTACAAATGTGATTCTTATCCACTGCTTAGTGACAAAACCTATAGGAAAAAAAGGCTCAAACACATAAAAATCACAGTCAAACAATGAGAATCAAAATAATTCAAAAAGGACTACCGGTATATACCAAAGCCCCCTTCAGACAGGCCATGAAAAACGGAAATGTTCGGGACTCTGTCCGTAAGACGTTTGTGTCAAGAGGAGAGCGGGCTTTTGTGTATGCCGCTCCTCACTTTTGGAATGCTCTCCCTCTCACCGTACGAGAGTCCTCAACGGTCTCGGTCTTTAAGTCTAGACTGAAGACTCACTTTTATGATTTGGCCTTTGGATAAAGGACCTCTTTTACATTTGGTTTTATTGTTTTGATGTAGTTTTTATTGTCAGGACTGTTCCTGTTTTTGAAGCGCTAGTTTTTTATATTTTTTACTGCTTTTACTAGTCCTATGGTTGATTTGACCATTTTTTATTGAATTACTGTGTGTGTCTGGTTTCTGCCTTTTATTGCTTATTTGGGTATCATGCTATTGCAATTGTTTATTTCAACTTGTTTTTCAACTGTAAGGCGCTTTGTTCAGCTCTCATGCTGTGTTTTAATGCGCCAAACAAATAAACTGGTATGGTATGGTGTCTGAATGCAAATATCCGGTAAACCTTTTCCTGAATTAGACCGGACGAAGCCCCTAGTAACAGGACCGGACTCGTCACGGACAGGGTGGCTGCTTCAGACTGGTGAGGTCGAGTTCCGGACAGGGAGGAGGAGGAGGAGGAGGAGGAGGAGGGGAGCGGGGGACGCTGGTGCGCACCTAGATTACATATATCACGTGACTGGGAAAGCAAAGTTTTTCAACACGTCTGACCAGAAAACTTCGCCACTTGGTCGTGAATGTTTCCATATATGCCGGGTAGCTCGCTCCTGTAGCACGCGGCGAACCACGGTAGCTCGCCTCCTACGGTACCGTCTCCTGGATGCTCGACGGAGCGCATCACAGCGCTTCCGTGATTCCTTTATTAACCATTGAGCTTCATCATCCAGGTCGATTATGCGTCTTCGTGTTCGCAGAATTGTGCTTAACATCCGATCAGTGAGAGGAATTCTATCACATACTAGCTTTGTTTGGGGAGATGACGCATGTACGCCCGCTGCATTATGCAATATCTGGGTCCCCCCCACCCCCTCCCCCGCAGACATCTGGAACTTTTCCCTGCTGTGTGAAGGCAGCCGAAAGGACAAGTTCCGGTGCAAACGTGGTGTGTCTGAAAACACAATTCTGGTTAAAGACCGGACTGAATTGTCCACACATATTCCAGAATGTCAATCTGTGGTAGGTATTTATAAAAAACACACTTAATATATGAAAGAGAAGCAGAAAGTACTACTCAGCCATTTTAATAAACAATTAATATATACAATATAATTCTTATAGAT
>SSNS01000243.1:190175-231216 GCA_006937985.1 Aphyosemion australe | reverse complement strand
TGTCAGGGGAGCACCAGCAGTAAACATGTAGCTAACGTTAGCTAACAAGGAAGTGTTGCTGGTGGACACAAATATAGTACAACAAAGTTATATTTACAAAATACAAACAACAAAAATGCTCGAACTTACTTGTGAAAAGTTATCCCCCTAGCCATGGTCTCAATAGTCCGCCGATTAGAGCAAGAATAAACCGCACAGAGCTCAATTATTATGTCTATGGCTGAACCGGTCAGTCGGAGGCAATGGTCACGGGGCGGAGATAAAAGGAAAGTGGCCAATCAAATGCAGGTTAGGTTTTCCGTGTTTTTTTCTACCCAGAAAAGGAGGGGGAGGTGGGGGTGGTGGTGGTTGGACAGGCGAAGTTTTACACGAGCGCGCAGCAGTAGATACTCGAGCAGGAGTAAATAGACGAGCGAGCAGAATGAGAGCTGCAATCGGCTGCAATTCATGCGCATGTGTTGTGTTTTGTGCCTGCATTTGTGGAGCCGCTCCCATGGTCACTGAATTGTGAGCATGAGACGTTCAATGCACCCGTGGAGCGTAATATACGCTCGCGGTGAATAACAATACTGACTGCCAATGCACGCGTGGAGTTTAAAACACGCCCGTGGATGACTTTTGTGTGCGCGTGATGACTTTTGTCGGGAATTTGACGCCATACATCTAGACCAACCGTAGCAGCAGCAAAAGGGTTTACTCTGCAGGTCGGTCTAGCCACGCGCCATTGGAGCTTCAGCCGGTCTACCATTGGACCCAACAGTTTTGGGTCTAGCCAATCACAGTGGTCTACATTTGTTGGGCGGGGTTAGCACCAGAGCTGTGATGGAGAAAAACTACAAAGATGGCATTGGCTCAGGAACAACTATTGTTTGAAACAGCTTTGGCATCAGCTTTAGATAATATAGACTTGGGCTTTTCTCTGAGTGAAGAGCAGATAGAGGTGCTTAGGTGTTATGTGTTTGCTCTTCAACAGCGTATGGCGGACTGCTCCGTTAACTGACATTCATAGAGATGAATATGTCATGCTGTTTGTTGCTCTGATTGGTCTTTGGCTGTCCAACTGCGTGTGGAGATTTGAAATACAACCAGACTCCACTGCATGACTGGGTCCTTTCAATGGTTGTGTCCAGACTATACATGAGCTAGAATTTTCATCATAGGTACACTTCAACTGTGAGAGACCAAATGTAAAAAAAATAAATAAATCACATTGAATGATTTTAATAGAATGTATGATGGTGCAGAAAATAAGTTATTGGTCACTAACAAAAGTTCACCTCAGTACTTTATGTGACTTCCTGGATCTCTTCTACATTCTGTCTCTCACAGTTGAAGTATACCCACACACACACACACACACACACACACACACACACACACACACTGTCTCACAACACTTAAGATTTGACTAAAGGGAAAAAAATGCAGATTTGAAAATCAAGATGAATTGGTTTGAGTGTTGTACCTCGGGCAGTCGGAACTCTTCGATTCCAGACTCCAACATGTGTTTCAGTCCGCTGTTCATTTGTTTGGCATTCTGGACCTATAGACAAAAACATTTAGGTGAGGCTGAGGTGCAAACACCTCGCTAGAGTCAGTCTCTGTATTTCTAAGCTGAGTCACACCGTGGGTGGAGACTTACTTCACCCACACTTCTTGTTAGAAAAATGCGCCCAAAGGAGGCGTCGCCTGGCAGACCGAGAGAGCAGCACTGAGGCAGTGATTGACAGCACCCAACTCAGCCCCCCACCCCCCCCACCCCACCCCCCCACACACACTCAGAGTTTCTCAGTCGGAAAGACGAGTCGTTAACAAGCATGCACACACACAGCAGACTCAGTAGAACGAGCAAACAGAGAAGCTGCAACAGGAGGGTTTTCTCTCCACCGCGATCACTAGCAGAAAGGGGTAGGAGGAGGTTTTTTTAAGGAGGCGAGCGGCTCTGAGCCGTATTGTTTCATATCAGCAGGTGAGTGTCCGAGCCAGCTGGAGGTGCAGCTGAGACTCAGCTGGAGTCCAGTGCAGCGCAGCTACGTAGTACGGTAGAGACAACGGCTCTACAGCCATCAGCTGTAGCTGATTCAGTGTGGAGCAGAGTTTAACCTGAAGATGGAGACAGAATTACGGTTTTGGGCTGAAATATTACATTTTAAGTTAGTTGCACTAAACTGCCAAAATAATGATGACACATGTCTACAGCACTATTAGACACTCATCTGTACAGGTTATCAGCAAAAACACTGTTGATTTAGGTGTTACTGGCTTCCCCCCACAGAGAATAACGCAGATGAATGACGGATCTTTTTTTTATTTGTGTAAAATGTCTGAGATGCTTTGGAGCTTCTAGTAAAGGAAGCAGATGAATGACGTCTAACAGCAGCCTTTCATGGACTCCACTTCCATGGTCTCACTGTTTCCACTGGGAAGTAGTTTTCTTGATTTTAGTTATTAAAATACAAACATTTTAAAGGTTTAACAGAAATCATATTACAGTGTTTTTATCACAAGTGTTAATCTTTAATCCGTTTTGAAACTCATAAAGCTCAAAGACCATCCCACAGGATCTTGGTGTATGTTCAACATCAGGAGTTTCAAAACTTGTGGCTGCTAAGCTGTTGCTTGGCCACATCTTGCCATTACTATAGCAACCCCAAGCTACTGCCTGGTGCTGAGCTTGTAGGAGATGTAACATCCTTCAGGAGGCAGCATTACCTACCTGCCTCTTGAGGGACACCAGCTCCATGTCCAGCTGACGGAGGAGAGTGTTGGCTGCAGAAGAGCTACAGGATACAGCCACCACATCCTCCTGGGTCAGGTACATGCCTTTGGGTGGACGGCAGCGGGAGCGTTGGTGGTGCCGGTGCTGCAGGGTCTGGTGCTCACGCCGACCCAAAGCCACTTTAGAACCCGGCATAGGAGGTTCAGCCTGGTTCTGGAGGAAACGGTGCAGAGACCAGATGAGCTGCTGGTTTTAAACACTCTGCAACCCTTAATGATGTAATAAATCACATCTGCAGCCCAAGTTCAGCCTAAAAGCTGATTTAAAGACGATTAAACTCTGAATAACATTTTAAATACTTCAGAAAACAATATTAAAAAGTTAAATATGGAACACACACACACACACCCCTGACTTCACCTCTTTCTTGGCCTCTTTGTTTGGATCGTAGTCGCTGTCATTTGCTTCAATAGGATTGGCTTCCTCCATCTCCTCCTCACTATGGCAACCGGTTGAGTTACAACAGATGAAGATTGTCCAACATCAAGCAGACACCAACACGCACAGAGAAGAATGAGAAAAGCAGATCTGAGGTCAGACACACACGCTAGTTTGTTAAGAGTTTAACTTTAGAATATCACAACAGGACATTTAGTATCAGCTGTAACACCAGGAAACCATCTGTAAAACAAACATGATAATTCAAATGTTCTCACAGGCTACCTCCCAGAGAGGCGAAACGTGATGAGCGTTGAACCCACAACCATCTGGTGACCCTGTGCAGGTCTGTGAACTCTGCCCACCGGCGTCGTAACCATTATGTCAGAGTGGGACGTGTCCACCCCCAGAACTGAGTAAACCCGACAGGTTGAGTCAGATTTAGCCTGATGAATGATGTTAACTGGGCCGGTTGAGTCGTGCTCGGACAGCAGAGAGAGATGGACCAAGTGTCTGCTCACGCAACAGAGGAGGACACACCTCTAGACACGCATTATTATTCCTCCTTGGTGTTTTAAGAAGTGCTTAAAAAACTCTGGTTCAGTCGGGATCAGATTGAGTGCTGTGATGTCGGGAGAGCCAGACTGGGGGTGGGTGGGGTCTAACCCCTACTTCACTGGAAGCATCAGCGGCGCGGAATGGCAGAGGAATGTCACTGCTTCAAATAGAATCCATAATAGTCTGTGGGGGTGATTCAAACCAGCCGCGAATCGGAAATTTTCAGGCGTGTCCCAGAAGCAGCACACCACGCTGCTCAAGATAGGACTGGGCTCTATTTCTGCAGCAAGCCACTTCTGGGACACGTCAGTTTCTGCAGTTAACATAGAACTACACAGGAAATCACACACTGTTTCAGTGTAAAACCTCCAGTAATTTTCAAAATAAAAGTCTATTGCAGCGATGCAATTTCAAATCTATGTAGATTATGTCTATACGTTTGACCTCATGGCTTATTTATTCCCTGGGATAATAAAGTTTTTATCTATCTATCTATCTATCTATCTATCTATCTATCTATCTATCTATCTATCTATCTATCTATCTATCTATCTATCTATCTATCTATCTATCTATCTATCTGTATATGTGTTTTTCATGGCTTTAATTCTGGCAGTGGAGAGGAACAACATTTTATATGACATCACATAGTGATGTCACACGTGATTTCCTTCTTTTTGGTTTAATGGTGGATGTCATAAACAAACAATGACCTTTGAAGTCTCGAGGGATCTTGCGAGTCCAGCGAGGAGCATGGCGGAGAAGCCGCACCGTGGCAGACTCTTCCGGTGTGGACTGGCGCAGCAAAGCTTACGAGTAAACCGTTCCGCTGCCATTCCGCTCCACTGATGCTTTCATTGTGAAGTAGGGTTAAGCGACAGCGGCTGTCAGGATCTAATCATCCGTCTCTTTTATTTTATTTAGTCTCTTATTTAGGGACATGGGGGGGGGCGTTTAGGAGACAGTGAACTCCTCTGATCGAGAAAACAATAAAAGAGAAATAAATAAAACATTGCGTTGCTGTTTCACATTGTAGAAGTTCTTGCTAAACTTTATTATTTTGTTTCATGCAAGGGGGAACCGGAAGACCGAAAAGATGTAGCAAACATGGAAGTGACAACAATTGCAGTTCCACCCTCATCCTCTAGGGGCTGGCACCAGAAACAAGCAAATCCCCATTAACTCCCATGTTAAAAATACCAACTTCACAATAGAAATAAACATGTTTACAGCCTGGTTCAAAAAAACATTCTAGGTTTAATAGGTCTAGTTTACAGTCATGACAACTCTGAGGGGGTGATTTTTTTTGTAACTCATCCCTTTAGGTGTAATTAAATGCTTGAAATTATGAATAATTAGATTTGATTGACAGCCAGCATGAGCGTCAGAGCTAGCGCTAGCGCTAGCTCCAGGGAAGGTCTCAGCATCACGTTAATTCAGTGGTTCTCAATTAGTGGGGCGCGCCCCCCTTGGGGGGCGCGGGAGAAGAGCTGGGGGGGCGCAGCGGACGCACCCAACCCCCCCCCCCCCCTTCCACCCACCCCCACCCCGCTCGGAGCCTCCCCACGGAGAATACTAAGGTATTCCAACCTCAACTGTCAGTCCAATAAATGAGGATCAGACTGATTTGTGAACACAGAAAAAGTCCAAACATGAATTTTATTTAATGGAAAGGCAGTGTGTGTGTGTTAAATGGACAAGAAAGCCAGAGTTTTAAAGTCAGGAAACATTTCTCCAAATGAAATACCCAGAAGTCTAGTCTCTCTGAAAGAAGGGTTTCCACTTTCTAGATCTGGAAGCTCTCGACATTTGCGCTCTGGTGCGCAGATCTGTCAGACGCGCTCTGAGCTCCTATTGCGCGCCGCTTTGTGCGCACTGTCAGATGCGGAGAATAATGCAGATGCTCTGATGGAAATCTTTCCATGATGTTACCTCCACGAATGATTCTTCTGTGGGCAACAAAGTCATTCCCCAGCACTTTCCCCTACCGCCCGACATTCGCCGACGAACTATCAGCGCGTTAGTATGGCAAGCCAATTTAACATTTAAGCAGACTGGATGACGTGTATTCAGATATCTATAATTCTGTTGTTCCTAGCAGAAATTAACATTCCAGAAAGCCATAAAATCAATCATACTGTACACAATGAACATTATGCAACCCCCCCCCCCACCCCCCCCCCCGCGCACATTGGGAGGGGGGCGCGAAAAAATCTATGTATCCTAGGGGGGGCTTCACCGAAAGTATTTGAGAACCACTGCGTTAATTGATGTTCGGCCATTTCGACTCTGAACTTTAGTTGTGTCCTCTGTGTGTTCGTGTTTGGATGTTAATCATGGAATTATTTGGACAAAGAGGAGAAGCTGTGGTATTGATTGCACTAAGAGATCAAGTCTCTGCTTCTTTTTATCAGTAAGTAAAATTATATTTCTGTACATTCTTTTGCTGGTTGAATGGGGGAAATGCTATGTGTTTAACAGAACGGCCGGGAACAGCTGCTAGACACAGGCAGCCGGCTGCTCCTGTCTCCTGGTTTTCTCACGTACTTCATAGCTACCCCCGTTGGCTCCAAGCTCCGTGGTAGTTTGTAGTTAATCTCCCGCTGCAGATGAGTGAAGGGTGAGCTCACATATGTGGCCGGGGCGCCCGGCTCCAATCGCTGTGGTCTGAGGCTGCGCTTGTATTTTAACAGTCAACGGTTAGCTCCTTGCTCCGTGTAGCTGCGGGTTAGCTCGTAGCTACATTGGTTCAGACCCTGTGCTCCCACCCTCACAGCCCCACTCTCAGCTCCACCTCTTTGCTATTTTTGCATCATCTGGGCGTGACGAAACATGTGACACGACCAAGATGGCGGCAGTGGGAACCGCCCATTTGGCTTCATAAATGTCTTTTAGAAAGCAATGGTTGGGCTTTGTCCAGTCTTTTTATATGTTTATGGTTTCATGATAAATTGATGTTAAATTCAACTCAAAGCAAAATTGGGCGGAAGCGTTGGTTTACTTTAAGTTACAGTAGATGGTCTTGTTTTCCATATCTGCTCCTCCCCAGAGACACAGAGGACATGAGGAGATAACAAACGTCAAAATGTCCCCGCAGGACAGGATAATGGAAGGGTTAGCAGGTTAGTCCAGGAGATCCATCAGCTAGGTAGTTCTATCATTAAATCCCAATTCAGCCCACAGCCTCCTGCTGGTATTTTATTACCAGCAATAAACATTATAAGCAATGAAATAAACATATTGGAAGTTTAGGATCGTTTTTAATGTTTTAGTATTTTCTGCTTTTAACAGAACTCGGTTCATGCTCCAACATTTCTGAAATGAGACCATTGTGTTCAAACAAAATAAACTAGGTCAAACATCTCATTTCATGTTATTTACTGATATTGGCGTTGTTTCATGGATAACTGTTTTAGTTTTTAAAGCTCACTTACTTCTGTTAATTTAAAAACAATCATATAGGTGTTATTATAATTTAATAACCTGTTAAAATGCACTAGAATAAAGGACGTTACCCCCCCCCCCCCACACACACACACACTTTTTTATGCTTCATGACTCTACCTGTCATCCTGGTTGCTCCGGGTTGCCAGTTTCCTCGCCTGTCTGTCCATCAGACTCGTTCTAGAGCGAGTCTTCTTCCAGGAGTAGTAGTACTTCACCAGACTGGAGATGGACTTGTCTGGCAACTGGAAGAATCAGCAACAGTCATCACTTAGTGTCAAAACAGAAATGACGGTGATTCCAACTTAAAATCAGAAGCTTTGCTGTAAGCTAGTCAGATTTGCTATATTTATCATTTATCACCTTTAACAACAAGACACAGTACAGGACACAGTTTATACCAGGGGTAGGCAATCACCTGTTCAGCAGGTCACCTAGCTCTGCAGAAGCCTGTTAATCACCTGCTCATTAAAATTAGAAACAGCTAAAAGATGCTGGGTAGCGGCATTCGAGGACCAGGATTGCCTACCCCTGGTTGATACTATTTAGTTATTTTCTCTTTTTATTTCATTCAAAGGTAAAAATAAAATAAAAACAAACAAAAAAATATACAAGAACATCAACACCATACAATTTGAATAAAAAGGTGCAGAAGGAAGAAACATATTATCTGCCCCATTTGCAAACCAAAATCTTAAATAATACGTTCATACTCCAATTCTAAAAAACCCACAGATTCATCTTTACTATATTCATTTCATTTTTATTTTGAATCAGTAGTGTGTCATCTACACAGCAATTAGAACAGAAGTGATCAAACACAGTATCGGCACCATTAAAGGTGGAATATGGAACACGAGCACCACAGTGACATCTAGTG
Source organism: Aphyosemion australe (assembly GCA_006937985.1). NCBI lineage: Eukaryota > Metazoa > Chordata > Actinopteri > Cyprinodontiformes > Nothobranchiidae > Aphyosemion > Aphyosemion australe. The sequence continues at coordinate 223,177 of SSNS01000243.1, read as the reverse complement.
TGTGGAGGTTGTAGCTGCAACAACAGAACAAGGTTTCCAGCTGTCGGGATGCCACATAAACATCCGATTGACTTCACAGCGTGCTATTTTGACTTAGGTGTTTTGAGACCAATACAGACAGCTAGCCAGACCCGTCTTCATAACAGCCACTCACCGCAGTGGTGAAGGTGAGCCAGCGATACTGGACAGAGCTGGAGGATTAGGCCTCTGTTTACTGGGTGTGGAGGCTGATGGGCCATGATCAGTATTCTACTATAGTAAAGCAGCTGATATCAGGTAGTACTGAAAGGGGGCGGGGCTTCTCTCTCAATACTGACAGATTTCAGGTGATCTCCTGGCTTTCTATGTCATTTTACACCTTGTTATCTTCATGTGTTTAATACTTTTTCCCTGTCTTCACTTTATTACACATAACTCACTTTATGGAGTTAAATGTTTAGATGTCTTTACATGAATGAAATACTTGAGTTGATGTAGATACATGTGGTGGAAATGTTGTGTCAATAGCCCACTTAGAAATACCCTTACTGATGAAAACGCTGATGTGTCAAAAACGTATTTCCCTGCTGTGTATAGCGCCAAACCACGACAAAGATCTTCATTAAGTGTTTTAAGTTGACGTACCACATACGTGTGAATCAGGGCGCAAGGCAAAGCGGACCAGAAAATAACTTTTATAGCCACGTTCACTTATGTTCATTTTGTTCTTCGTCCAGGGGGCCGTGAAGGGGAGGAGACTTGGGCTCCCTATACCGACATTTTAATTTCCATGTTTTTATCCTTCAGGTGTGAATACTGTACATCTGGTGACGGTGGAAGCAGCAGCCTGTAACACCACCATCGGTCCAAACCACTTTAGTGTGTTTTATCCTGACACATAAAACCTTACACTTTGTTACCATGACAACGCACATGCAAACAGACATTTATTGCATTAGCTGCTCACCATCTGCTGGATGCGGTGGAAGCTCTTGCCGTGGAAGCTGAAGGCCTGCTCAAACAGCACCTTGTCTTCCACGGTCCATTCATCTGGGAATGGTGTGAAATTGGGAAGGTCAGCCAGGGACTTCTCTATGTTGTGTTTGTGCCAGAAGAGCATACCGAGGGCCTGCATGGTAACAAACACACACGTTAGCACGGCGATCCAGGTACCACCACTCAGCTAAGGGAGAAGCTAGTTCATCTCTGCTCTTCTCCTTCTTCACATGACATTTTTATCATGTTCAACTCAACACTGGTGTCCCAGCTAGGACTCCAAAGTGCTTTACACTACAGGCATTCATTCACACACTGATGGTGATGAGCTACACAGCTGCCCTGGGGCACACTGACAGAGGTGAGGCATCACTGGTCCATCTGACCACCACCAGCAGGCGAGGAGGGTGATGTGCTACAAACACGACTGACGCAGATGGAGCCTGAGTTTGAACCGACCCCCCAACCTTCACTAAGTGGGAGTGACTGTTACAGTAAAATCTCGACAGGGATCCTTGTAGCCAATCAAACAAAAGTTTGGTCATAAAACCAGACTGGAAGTGGTGTTTCTGGTATTTTTGTGAACCTGTTTTCATGTCCTTTAAAGGTCCCATGTCATGGAGCTTTTGACCATGTTATATTGTTACTTAGGCTCTGCTCATGCATTTTCCTGTCTCAGCTGCTTCTTTCCTTCAACTGTGCCTAACTGAGCTAAACTACTGCAGACAGCTGGGTGGGGCATTGCCCCGCTCCTCCTCATCCATGGAGTCTCGAGTCCAGATCCCTCCTCCTCCCCTGGACTGTAAACACTAACACCTAGTCTCTCCATGTAGCTAGCAGGGAGTTTCATTTCCACAGTTGTGAAGAAGTTATTCCTTTCTTATCTAGTCTGCACTTTAAATAATGCCTAAATAGGTTTTTGTCGGCAATAGGAACAGGATCTCTGTCCAGTCTTCCTGAAGAAGAGTTTATTCTACAGAAATGGTTGGATTTGTTTCAGAAGCTTTCATAATCCGAGTCAGAATGTGACCGTGATTTCACAGACCAAAGTGGGTTTTCAGACGGATTACTTCTTCAAACTGGAGCTATTCCAACGTTAAAACCACCTGATGGCTAGGCCAGGGTGGCGAGTACAACCAGAATGCTAATCACACTAGCCAAATGGTTATAAGGTTTAGTGGGTGAGAGTCAGGGACGGACTGGGACAATGATTCAGGCCTGGAATCTGCTACCATCTCAGCTGCCTGAGTGAGACATGACTGCGTGGATCTGCATTCTCAGGAACTGCAGCCGGTGGAATTCACACGGGTGGAGGCGGGGTTTAATCGAATCCAAGCGTCTTATTTCCAGGTTGAAAGAATAGCTCTCCAAAATAACATAAGTCATAAAAAACAACATCTCGAAAGTGCCAATGGTAATATTTGATCACATGTTGTGCCTATCTTTGCTCTGGAAGATGTAAACCAGCACGATAAAGGCCTGTAAGCCCTAGGAACCTGCATAGACTTGGAACAGCGTTTGTTGGAGGCAACAGGAGCTGGAATGGTTTTAAACATGCAGCTGCCCATCCTGAGCCTGGTTCTGGTTCTGATGAAAGGTTCAGGCTGGCGGGTTGCACTGAAGTAAAGATATGATGTAGTCGGGTGTTATTACACAACTCTACTCTACAACTCTAAATGTCCTTTTAGAAATTAGATTTTATTATAGTAGTCTTTGGATCTGGACTGGTTTCTATAGAAACGTGACTTGTTGCTTCTGACTCTTTAAAAGGGACCTTTGTGGTATAAATACAATAAAACTGAGTTATGAAAACAATTTAAAGTGTTTATTTTGTGCAGGGATTAAATCCTATAATATTAACTAATTTGTTGCCAGGCAAGTAGAAATACTTTAAGGACAAAGACCGTCCACACTATTTACCAGCTCCGGTGGCCTAGTGGTAGAGTGTCCGCCCTGGGACTGGGAGATCGGGGTTCGAATCCCGGTTGGGTCATACCAAAGACTTTGAAAAAATGGGACCCAATGCCTCCTCGCTTGACACTCAGCACTAAGGGGTTGGATTGGGGGGTTAAACCACCAAATAGTTCCCGAGCGCAGCCACAGCTGCAGCTCACCGCTCCCCACCATGGGGATGGGTCAAATGTGGAGGACAATTTTCACCACACATCAGTGTGTGTGACAAAAGGATGGCTTTAATCTTTAATCACACTGGTGTCAACCTGGTGCTACTCTGAGTCAGTGAGAGAACATCTTAAAATAAAGGAACCTCATCTCAACAGGGTTCCTTGCAGCCTACTAAAGAACAAGGGGAGCATGGATGTGGTCTTCTGATATTTATGCACCCATTTCTATTTACCTGTCTCACCAGAGCAGCAGAAAAGAGACGGAAACCCTAACCCCCCCAGGTGTTTAAAGAACAGCTCCTCATAAACAAAGACAGCACAGCTGTTAAACTGTCTTTTGTTGCCATCACTTTCTTTTGGGAGCAAATTTTAAAAGTTCTGGATGTTTCTGTAGCCGTTCCAGTAGAGAGCAGGTTCATGTTTCCTGAGACCTGTGTCCACAGAACAGACCATAATAAACAAGCACATCAGTTTCCTCATGGCAGCATTCCAGTTACACAAACTAGAAGTTATTATCGTCTAGTTTCGTCTTACCCTAAAAGCTGACATCATAAACAAAGTAAATGCGCCTCACTGCTCCTGGATTACATCAGCCTTTAGGGGTCACAGCCATCCAGATGAACTATTTCATTTTTGGGTCGATTAAAACAAGAATCTCCAGCTGAATCTGAGTCGGTTGCATTATGTTTGGACTTTGGGGCTTCAGATGTTTGTTTTGTTGTTTTCCACTGATCACGTTGTCTGGTACTGGACTACATTGTGTTTGTGAGCACCAGCGGTGAGCGGAGCCTGAGGAGCGACCCACCTGTGGTCGGTCCGGTTCTGATAACTGGGAGTTAAGGTTTTTGCACATGTTTGGGAGGTAAAAACGGAAATCTAAAACAGTTCAGATGAGCTTCTTCTCTACATAAAACCACCTATCACCCCACAAGCTCAGATGGAGCCACCGATGGACCCACCTGTTCCACGTTGTATCCGTGTTTCTCCTTGGCAATGGCAATGTACTCGTCTACTGTGGAGGGAAACACTCGCTGTTAGGACACGTGATGTAATGATCCGGGCGGGACAAGAGCTGGACCAGAGGAGCTGGACTTACGCTTTGAGTCAACAATCGTGTGATAGGGAGACCACACCAGCATCCCTCCACTGTCTTTATCTGTGTACTTGGTGGAACCTGAATGTAGGAAAAGATTATTAAAAAAACACAGCACCATTTTAAAAGTGCCTCACACGCCTATACGCTCATACAACACAAATTCAAATGAAGGCTATAAAAATTTCTTACTTTACTGATTTTGAATTAAAATTTTGCATCACTTGCAAGGGCCAAACGTCTTATATTTTTCCAAAAAATTGGGCAAACCAGATTTTAAGATAGCTAAATTAAAACATTTTACACAATTATTGTGATTATTAATGATGTATTATTCAGAGAGAAACGTAATAACTCTGTTAAAAATGTATCTATGCGGGTCCTTTAGGTAAGTTAACTTAAGTTGTTCCTGAGGAGTTGAGGGAGCCTCGGATCACGGTGATCCTGAACTTGTTTTTATAACTCCATACAAACTCTTAGTAGCCCTACACAAGAAGCTCATGTAAACTCTTAACTAACTCTTTTATAACACTTGCGAAGCGGACACAGCAGCAGCGACAGGCAGCTAAAGGCTCTGGGTTCAGAACATTGTTCGAGGCTACCACCGTCCGCCACTGACTCCAGGAAACCAGGAAAACCCTCACCCGGCTCATATTCTGGAATATTCGCCTGATAATCGGCTCCGACTCGCATCCCAAAATCTGGAAGACACGGAGGAGACGTGGACACGTTTAGTCAAAAAATAAAAGTCTTACATGAGGAGAAGCGAGAAGAGGTTGTTCGAGGCTCCTACCGTGTTCGTCGTCGCTGCCGCTCTCGTCGGAGAAATGCCCGTTAGACGCGTTGGACGGACTCTTGGTGCCGTTCGAGCGGCCTTTTCCTAAATACTCCGAGCCTTTATCCATCATTCCCGGCATCTCTGCGGTTTATCCCAGTTTTTCGGTGCTGCGTCGCGGTAGAAAATGTCAGCAGGAGGAGCGGGACGTTTCCTGCGGCTCGTCGCGCACTCGCCGCAGCTCCGAGCGTGTCGCTGTGGTGCGTTTCTGTGTCCTCCCCACCGAGTGCGTTCCCTCTGCTCACACTATAATAATATAAAATAATTCAGCATGGATCACAACAGCACCGTGTTTCACGAACCATCGGTCCTGAAACGGGATCCATGTTTGCTCAGAGGAACGTTTGAAGAGTTAAAACTCCTACAAGAGCCGGGTCTAACCAACGCGGCGGAAGGATTGACTTTCGAGAGCCAGTGCAACTCGTGCTGCTGTAAACCCTCGCTGAGCGGATCCTTCCGCCTCAAATACATAAAAAATAGCCTTTTTAAAATTAGAATAATGTTATAAAAATAACTAAAACGGATTTTAACAAACTAAAACACTCATGGGAGACATAAAAAATAATGTTATAAATAGGATTTAGAATAGCATTAAATACATAACATGAAACACTATTGTTACATAAAAACACAACAATATTAAAACTGTATTAAATGATCGCATCAGCAAATTATTTTAATTTTGTAATCCCTCAACTATTAACCCCCCCCCCCCCACACACACACACACACACACACACACACTGGAGGATGACTAGCACATACTCTTCTTGACCAGCAGATGGAGCCCACGCTCAACAGTTTGGCCTCAGGTGGAACAAAAGTGTTGCCAAACTAACCAGGAGAGTCTGCTGCTTAGTCAGGGAGCATCATGCACGAGGCTGTGTTCATGTTTCAAAATGACTAAAAGATCCAGTGTAACTACTCAGAAGTCTTCGGTTCAGAATGAAAAAGGCCTGGAGGAACCGTTTACGTAAAACCTTTCATAGGTCCTAGGATGCAAAGAAATAAAATAAACACAAAAGAAACTTTGGTGACTGGAAACGCAGACATTTGTTTTCAATATAATCTTTGATCAAACTGAACACGTAGGGATGTATTTTATAAAGTTACTGAGTTTTTTAAAAAGCATACTTTTCTAGGTCAAACTAGTAGAACATACAGCCTGTATGTATTCGTTTATTTTGGACCATATATGCAGGTTCCCTGCTGTTTATTGTAAAACTTAGTGCTTTGGTGATTTTCTCACATCAGAATTAAAATACTTTAATATTCTGATAGTTCAACCTCACAACCATCTGTGCAGCACAGCAGCAGTTTCTCTTCCTGTGGGACAGGCTTCAAGTGCTTCTATACCATAATCTATTGTTTTTTAACATTTAATTTGTCATTTCAGTCAAAATGAACTATAACAGGTGAAACTGGAAAAATGACAATCTGGTGCAAAAATCCATTTATGTCAGTAGTCCAGCTCAGACTGAGAGACCATCTAAAGCAGGCTCTGCATGTTTTCCATGTTGCTCTTTCAAACACCAGTGTTTCCCTGCTGCCACACACCTGACACTAATGAGTGAGTGATTAGCAGGCTTCTGCAGCCATGTGCTGAAGCAGAGACACATGCAGGGCAGGGGGGCGCTGAGGACCAGGGTTGAGAAACCCTGATCTAAAGGCTCAGGAACCCTCTTCTGGATTCATCAGCTGATCAGAGTGTGACACTTTGAGTCTAGAATATTGAACCTTTTCACAATATTCTAATTGTCTGAGATTCTGAATGTGGGGTTTTCATCATTTGTAGCCAGAATCATCACAGTTATAACAAATAAAGGCTGAACTATCTGGCTTTGAATGTAATGAGTCTGTCTCATAGAGTAGTTTCACCTTTTAGGTTGAATTACTGACATAAATGAACTTTGGCACCAGATTCTCATTTTTCCTGTTTCACCTGTAATTATGAACGCCGAGCAGTCAATCCTTATAACATAATAGTCATTATTGGACTGCTAGAGATATTACATATAACAATGTTGAACCAGATGAAAAAAAAATTAAAATTTTAAATACTGTTTTCCTGAAAATTCTTCCAAAATTCTGAAAATGTATCTAAGCATGTGTGACGTCACAGTAGATGTCGAACAGCGTAAAGTGTTGTCAGGAGCATCAGGTAACCTCAACAAGAAAGTAAATCACGTAAAGGTAAAACACAAACATGACAATTCTGTCTAGAAAATAGACATCACATCAAGAAGGCTGGACAGACAGACAGACAGACAGACAGACAGACAGACAGACAGACAGACAGACAGACAGACAGACAGATAGATAGATAGATAGATAGATAGATAGATAGATAGATAGATAGATAGATAGATAGATAGATAGATAGATAGATAGATAGATAGATAGATAGATAGATAGATAGATAGATAGATAGATAGATAGATAGATAGATGATAGATAGATAGATAGATAGATGATAGATAGATAGATAGATAGATAGATAGATAGATAGATGATAGATAGATAGATAGATAGATAGATAGATAGATAGATGATAGATAGATAGATAGATAGATGATAGATAGATAGATAGATGATAGATAGATAGATAGATGATAGATAGATGATAGATGATAGATACATAGATGATAGATAGATAGAAGATAGAAGATAGATGATAGATAGATAGATGATAGATATATAGATAGATAGATAGATGATAGATAGATGATAGATAGATAGATAGATGATAGATAGATAGATAGATAGAGAGATGATAGATAGATGATAGATAGATAGATAGATAGATAGATAGATAGATAGATAGATAGATAGATAGATAGATAGATAGATAGATAGATGATAGATAGATAGATGATAGATAGATAGATGATAGATAGATGATAGATGATAGATACATAGATGATAGATATATAGATAGATAGATAGATAGATAGATAGATGATAGATAGATAGATGATAGATAGATAGATAGATGATAGATAGATAGATAGATAGATAGATAGATAGATAGATAGATAGATAGAAAGATAATAGATAGATAGATAGATAGATAGATAGATAAAAATAGATAGATAGATGATAGATAGATAGATAGATAGATAGATAGATAGATGATAGATAGATAGATGATAGATAGATAGATGATAGATAGATGATAGATAGATAGATGATAGATAGATAGATAGATAAGATGATAGATAGATAGAAGATAGATAGAAAAAAAAATGATAGATAGATGATAGATAGATAGATGATAGATAGATGATAGATAGATAGATAGATAGATAGATAGATAGATAGATGATAGATAGATAGATGATAGATAGATGATAGATAGATAGATGATAGATAGATGATAGATGATAGATAGATAGATAGATAGATAGATAGGTAGATAGATAGATAGATAGATAGGTAGATAGATAGATAGATGATAGATAGATAGATGATAGATAGATAGATAGATAGATAGATAGATAGATAGATAGATGATAGATAGATAGATGATAGATAGATAGATAGATGATAGATAGATGATAGATAGATAGATGATAGATAGATGATAGATAGATAGATGATAGATAGATGATAGATAGATAGATAGATAGATAGATAGATGATAGATAGATAGATAGATGATAGATAGATGATAGATAGATAGATGATAGATAGATAGATGATAGATAGATAGATAGATGATAGATAGATGATAGATAGATAGATAGATAGATAGATAGATAGATAGATAGATAGATAGATAGATGATAGATAGATAGATAGATAGATGATAGATACATAGATGATAGATAGATAGATAGATAGATAGATAGATAGATAGATAGATAGATAGATGATAGATACATAGATGATAGATAGATAGATAGATGATAGATAGATAGATAGATAGATAGATGATAGATAGATAGATAGATAGATGATAGATAGATGATAGATGATAGATACATAGATGATAGATAGATAGATAGATGATAGATAGATAGATAGATAGATAGATAGATGATAGATAGATAGATAGATGATAGATAGATGATAGATGATAGATACATAGATGATAGATAGATAGATGATAGATAGATGATAGATGATAGATACATAGATGATAGATATATAGATAGATAGATAGATAGATAGATGATAGATATATAGATAGATAGATAGATAGATAGATGATAGATAGATAGATAGATGATAGATAGATGATAGATGATAGATACATAGATGATAGATAGATAGATAGATGATAGATAGATGATAGATGATAGATACATAGATGATAGATATATAGATAGATAGATAGATAGATAGATGATAGATATATAGATAGATAGATAGATAGATAGATGATAGATAGATAGATAGATGATAGATAGATGATAGATGATAGATACATAGATGATAGATAGATAGATAGATGATAGATAGATGATAGATGATAGATACATAGATGATAGATATATAGATAGATAGATAGATAGATAGATGATAGATATATAGATAGATAGATAGATAGATAGATGATAGATAGATAGATAGATGATAGATAGATGATAGATGATAGATACATAGATGATAGATAGATAGATAGATGATAGATAGATGATAGATAGATAGATAGATAGATGATAGATATATAGATAGATAGATAGATAGATGATAGATAGATAGATAGATGATAGATAGATAGATAGATAGATGATAGATATATAGATAGATAGATAGATAGATAGATGATAGATAGATAGATACATAGATGATAGATAGATAGATAGATGATAGATAGATGATAGATGATAGATACATAGATGATAGATATATAGATAGATAGATAGATAGATAGATAGATGATAGATATATAGATAGATAGATAGATAGATAGATAGATGATAGATAGATAGATAGATAGATGATAGATACATAGATGATGATAGATAGATAGATAGATAGATAGATAGATAGATGATAGATAGATACATAGATGATAGATAGATAGATAGATAGGTAGATAGATAGATAGATAGATAGGTAGATAGATAGATAGATGATAGATAGATAGATGATAGATAGATAGATAGATAGATAGGTAGATAGATAGATAGATGATAGATGATAGATGATAGATAGATAGATAGATGATAGATAGATGATAGATAGATAGATGATAGATAGATGATAGATAGATAGATGATAGATAGATGATAGATCGATAGATGATAGATAGATAGATGATAGATAGATAGATAGATGATAGATAGATGATAGATACATAGATGATAGATAGATAGATGATAGATAGATAGATAGATAGATGATAGATAGATGATAGATACATAGATGATAGATAGATAGATAGATGATAGATAGATGATAGATGATAGATACATAGATGATAGATATATAGATAGATAGATAGATGATAGATAGATGATAGATAGATAGATAGATGATAGATAGATAGATAGATAGATGATAGATAGATAGATGATAGATACATAGATGATAGATAGATAGATGATAGATACATAGATGATAGATAGATAGATGATAGATAGATGATAGATACATAGATGATAGATAGATAGATGATAGATAGATGATAGATGATAGATAGATAGATAGATAGATAGATAGATAGATAGATAGATAGATAGATAGATAGATGATAGATAGATAGATAGATGATAGATAGATGATAGATAGATAGATGATAGATAGATGATAGATAGATGATAGATAGATGATAGATCGATAGATGATAGATAGATAGATGATAGATAGATAGATGATAGATAGATGATAGATACATAGATGATAGATAGATGATAGATAGATAGATAGATAGATGATAGATAGATGATAGATACATAGATGATAGATAGATAGATGATAGATAGATAGATAGATAGATGATAGATAGATGATAGATACATAGATGATAGATAGATAGATAGATAGATGATAGATAGATGATAGATGATAGATACATAGATGATAGATATATAGATAGATAGATAGATGATAGATAGATAGATGATAGATAGATGATAGATAGATAGATAGATGATAGATAGATAGATAGATGATAGATAGATAGATGATAGATACATAGATGATAGATAGATAGATGATAGATACATAGATGATAGATAGATAGATGATAGATAGATGATAGATACATAGATGATAGATAGATAGATGATAGATAGATGATAGATGATAGATAGATAGATAGATAGATAGATAGATAGATAGATAGATGATAGATAGATGATAGATGATAGATAGATAGATAGATAGATAGATAGATAGATAGATGATAGATAGATAGATAGATACATAGATGATAGATAGATAGATGATAGATAGATGATAGATGATAGATAGATAGATAGATAGATAGATAGATAGATAGATAGATAGATAGATGATAGATAGATAGATAGATAGATAGATAGATAGATAGATAGATAGATGATAGATAGATGATAGATGATAGATAGATAGATAGATAGATAGATAGATAGATAGATAGATAGATAGATAGATAGATAGATAGATAGATAGATAGATGGCACATTAGTGGGACTCATCCTTTAATTACAACCAATCGGGTGATGTCATCAGTAAACACGAGCCGTATCCGTGTCTCACGCGCTCCTTGCCTCAGTGTCAGTGAAGCGGAATCTGATTGGAGCAGCGGAGCTCGCGCTGCAGGCACCAGACGAACCGGGAGGAAGCACGAGCGCCTTCCCTCCTCAGATGTGTGAGCAGCAGCTGGACCGGGGGACGGCAGGATGGCGGGAGGACGGCGGGGTCTCGTGGCCCCCCAGAACACGTTTCTGGAGAACATCGTCCGTCGGTCTAACGGTAGGACGCCACGGTACCCGGTTCTCGGCTCTTCTTATCAGAATATAAACGACTGCGCTCCGGTCTGGTGGTCGTGTGGAAGCAGAGGTTCTGGTGGGTTGGTGTGTGAGGAGGATCAGGTCTGCGGAGGTCTACCTGGAGGTGTGAGGAGTAGAAAGAACGAGTTCGTGTGTCATATCAACTCTTCTGTCTTATTCTAACGGATTTCTCCGTTTTTATGACTAAATTTAGGTCTTGGAAGAGTGAATAAAATCAAACCATCCGGGAACTGATGGAGGAAAAAGAATGAAGCAGAAACTACCACTGCACCAGAGCTGTAGACAGCTCAAGCACCAGATCAAGTGTGTTCTGGTTTTCAGAAAGATCTTAATTAAAAATAATTAACCAACCAAACAGACAGATCCACCCTTAAAGCTGTGTCATCTACACAGCAGCTATAAGAGTTATGATGTTTCCATACGTCTAGATTATTCTCCTGTAGAACAGAAAATAACACAATAGTTTAGTCGGTTGTTTACGATGATCCATTTCTGGTTTGTTTTTGTTCAAACAGCACTAACCCACTGTAGTCATCAGCTGTAGTTGATGTACTTTATACTGTTTAGAGGGTTAGGGTAACAGCATACATCTGGATCACTAACCTAACAGGGAGGATTCATGGTCAGACAGGTGAAATTTAAACCATTAGCATGGCTTTGGGATTGTAGCGTACAGCTGGAACAGCTGGAGAAAACCCACAGCTGTACTGGTGGACTCGTTCAGCAGACCAGAGTACATCCAGAACCTTTAGCTGTGCTGAATCAGCTCCTCCAGGTGCTCCTTCTGGGGAAACTCAGGCAGGTGGAGTTCAAGACGATTGCTGTCACATTCACCAGTGATGGTAGGGCGGTGAGAGAGAGGGACTGGTGAATCTGAACTGAAAGGCAAGAGTCTCGACTCTACTGGTCTGTTACATTCAAACGTACTTGAGGTTTGGATCATGATCAACAGAAAGAGATCCCAAATACAGCTGGCTGAAATAGGCTCCTCAGTAGAGGATTCAGCCTCAGACATAAGGGGAGGATCTTCATCATCAGAGAGTAGATCTGCTGCTCCTTCTGCCTACTGAGAAGAGGGAGCTGGAGGCAGTCTGGGTTTCCTGCCTGGAACTGTTTACTCCACGACCTGACCTTGAGTAAGTGGGAGAAGATGGATGGATGGATCATTGTCACTGCAAGAGAGCTTGTAGCAGATATTTTGTTTTGATCAGGTCTTTATGGCAGCAGTAGTCTTTGGCTTGGACCAACAAAACCAATAAAACTGTAAATGCTCTCAGAAAAATTTAGGGGAACAAAAATAAAAGCATCTGAAGGGAATCACAAAATATCAAAACACTCAAACATTGTTTACACAGTTTTTATTAGGAATTTTTCAGATTTCTTTCTTTAGCTCCATTCAGCAACAGTAGGGAGGTTCTGGGCTAGACTGTCTTCCTCTTAGCCTAAAAATGTAGGCCAACCGTAGCAGCAGCAAAACGTTTTGCTCTGCGTGTTCGTCTAGCCGCACTCCTTTGTACCCTCAGCAGGTCTACCATTGGCTCAGCTAAGTTTACGCCAGGACAATCACAGCACGCTATGTTTCTAGAAAGACGTTAGGCGGGCGTATTAGGCCTTTCCACTGGACGTTTAAGCGTCAAAAAACGTCCGAAAAACATACTACACAGCAATTAGCCGCCATTATAATGGATAGGTGTGTTTCCATCGGTCACGACGTTTTGGAAGCGTCCTGGAACTGTAGGGATGCGTTGCTTACGCTTTGAGTCTATTTTTTACGCGCTACACTTCCGGAACGCATCACACTCCATGGTTCAGATCGGGCCAGACAGGAAGTCAAACATGAAAGTGTCATGTTTTGAGGGATTGATCTGACCCAATACATGCAGAATGCACAGGACCACAGGTAAGGACAAAAAAAATAGCGTTTATTAATAAGGTTGAACTAAGGGTGACTGACAACATCAGTGAGGGCCTGCAGCTCCTGTGCCACGTCTGGAAAACAGAGTCTATTAACTTAGGTTCAGTAGTGGATCCAACGGAAGCTGCGAAGATGGTTCTTACCGCAACTAGAAAGGTTGGAATCCTGAGGGGGGATGTACGGGCTGAGGTCGAGCTTGGGGGGGGGGGGGGGGGGGGGGGGGGGGGTGCCAAGAGGGAGTCCGGTGGGTCCAGGTAGGTGAGCGGAGGGAGAGCGGGTTGGAACGAGGTGGAAGGAGACGTGGCCTAAGGAAGGTAGCGTCGATATGGAGGCGGCGATGGTCTGGAGAGTCAAAATCCTGGGGAATAGTGGAGAGCAGGAGGTCAGGAGACACAAAAAGCCTAGGGCACAACAACACAAGCTTATCTAGAAACCTAGAGACTTAGTGGCACAAGCTACCCAAAGTGAGTAATCATCCGGCAAGTTGAAGGCGTCTCCCTCCTTCCTTATATTCCACCAGGTTGATGGTGTAACAGGTTGCAGGTGTCCTCCTCTCCAGCTCCGCCCACCTGAAAGTCAGACTCAGAGAAGATAACTGGAGAGGAGCTCACCTCAGACCATGACAGAAAGCAGTGTAAAATATCTGGAAATTTTCAAAATAAAAGTTACATGCAGATTTCTAGTTGCTTAACTAGCAAAAAAAAAGTACATAATTTCCTTTGAAACCTCCGTAGCTGAGGTACACAGAACAGAAAATAAACCACAGACCTTTTTGGATACATGCTTTTTGCTTGTTATCGTGTGAACTCTTGAAATCAAGCGTGGTGTTGCAATTCTCCTGTGATTTTGGGACCTTTCGGGACCAGCTGTGTAGAATGCTTTCACTACCGTTTTGCATCTGAAATGCTCCCGGTTAGAAGGGAGCTCGAGGGTAAAACGCGTCTATTATGTTATGCAACTTTGGACGATTTAGACCTGGGCTTTTCTTTCAGACATGAGCAGAGAGAGGTACTTTTTTATCTTCTACTTCTTTGACGGTGTATGGCAGACTGCCCCGTTGACTGAGCTCTGTCACTGTGAATTGGTGCTCTGATTGGTCCTCCTAGTGCTCTCCAATTGCACGCTGAGACAGTTTAAAAGACAACCGTAGATTCTGCCCCATGACCGAGCTCTGTCTATGGGTCGTGGCCAGACAATATATTCACATATAGAGTATAGGAGGCTATCTGACTCTGGCTTCCCAAAAGAATATCCATATTCATTAATTCTTCATCTGAAACATGCCTAAGCCAATCAGATAACTTGAATTTGTTGTGTGTATATATTCAGCTCGTACAGAACCATGTTTCCAACATTCAAGCCCAACCAGATATAGTCTGGCTCAGTCTTCAGCTCTACACAAAACTCACCCCAAACCTTGGTTACATAACTCACTTTAAACAAAGGTTTGGGGATGTTGCCTCTCACGTCGCTACTGGATAACTCAAAATCCCAAGAAAGGTAATAGCACACCTCCCCGACCGAGCCGGTCTAGTTGACGTGTGTGGGTGCATGTTTGTGTTTGTTAAAGGAAAAGTTCGCTTTTTTAGACATTAAGTTTTATGTGTTCCTTTGCCCACACAGTGCTCTGTAAACTTTGACCCATTTCACACACACACCCCTGCTCAGAGATTCTCAGGAGAGAAGTGATTCAGAAAGGTAGTTCTGGCTAGTTTCGGGGGCGATGTATCTGCGCCGTTTAGCCTCACAAAAGGATTAGCCTCTGAAAGCATGGCTAATTTACATCTCAGAAACAAAGCTGGGTAAATTTACAACGTCACCTTACAACGGGACTACTTTTTGTCATTCGTATCCCTGCGCCGCTCACCGCAGAGATTAAGCGGCACCTCGTATGTCAGCTGTTTCACTGCCGAATGCCGAAAACATGTCAGACTCCGTCTCATCTGATGACGAATTTCATTTTAACACTATACCAGATGAAGAAGAAACTTATTTTACTACTAGGATATCTTTATGAGCCAGAGTACACGGATGAAGAACTGCATTTGCTACACAAAACACACACATCAACACAGATTGTTGACAAAGCTACTGCAGTCTATGATCAACCATCGGTGTAAAGATGATTGCATAAATAATGCGCTAAAATGCGAAGATGATTGCATGAATACGGCAGACATAGCGGAATAAATCATTTTTTAAAAACAAAACTTACCCAGATTTCTGGTACGGCCGAACTCTTCAAAAACAGTCTTTCACTTTTCCTGAACTTTTTCCTGATGTAATCATCCTCTTTGAAGTGTGCACTGCACAAACGAAAGGTTTTGACTCGTTCCAGCCGAGTATCCTTGGAGTATCCGATTGCTAAAAGCCACTGATGCCTTAGAGAAACGTCCTTAGCAGGAAAAGTGTCAAACCGAAAAGGTGATCCTGTAACATCCTTATTGTTACAACCCGGGAAACTGCAAGTACGCACCATGGCTCGATACATTTAAGAAAAACTACTTTTAAGTGACTTTAGAAGTTGTTGTTTCACTCATACAGCCAGGATTAGCAGCCAGACACGACGCCGTTCTATCGCTGCGGTGAGCGGCGCAAGGATACGAATGACAAAAAGTAGTCCCGTTGTAATGTGACGTTGTAAATTTACCCAGCTTTGTTTCTGAGATGTAAATTAGCCATGCTTTCAGAGGCTAATCCTTTTGTGAGGCTAAACGGCGCAGATACATCGCCCCCGAAACTAGCCAGAACTACCTTTCTGAATCACTTCACCCCTGAGAATCTCTGAGCAGGGGTGTGTGTGTGAAATGGGTCAAAGTTTACAGAGCACTGGGTGGGCGAAGGAGCACATACAACCTCATGTCTAAAAAAGCGAACTTTTCCTTTAATGTAAACAGGAGAATAATACATGAAAACACCACCCTAGAGGTCAGTAATAACACGTGCTTGCCATTAGCATGTCTGGCCCCAGGTACATACAGAACATTAAAACTGACCGTGAGAATGAAAACAAATAAGAACTGTGATGAAAGTATAATCAGGAGTTGCACTCTGCCTGATTTAAAAGTTTAGAACAGGAGAAAAACAGCGAGCAGGGGTCTCCAACCTTTCATCTTCTATCAGCTGCATTCACACAAAAATACCAGAAAGCTGCTCGTGCTTAGTCACATTTAGTTAAGCCAGTGTCTAAAAGCTGATGGTTATAATGTGTTGAAAAGTGTTAACACAGAGAACTTTCCTAGAACATTCCTCCAGGAAAGCTTGAAGCTCCGGTGTTGCTTGGCTTTGCACAGATGGAGTTGATCAGCAGGTGTCAAGCCTCGCCTCTGTCAGTGTTCCCCAGGGCAGCTGTGGCTACACTGTAGCTCATCACCACCAGCGTGTGAATGGATGAATGATACACTGTAGTGTAAAGAGCTTTGGAGTCCTCTGACTCTGAAAGGCGCTATACAAGTGCGGGTCATTTATCATTTATGAAGTGATCAAATCCCATGACATTTGCACAAATATCCTGCTGATGGATGATGCAGTGATAGGTAAACATGTAGGAACGTCTAGGATATATATAAACTGGAAATAAACCTAGAGTGATGTCCTGTCATAGCTGGTGCTCCATCAGTTGCTATGGAGACCAGTTTGAAGAACCCCTCCACTGCGTTATAAAACTCCTCCCACGGCACACATGCACCCAATGAGCTATTAACCTTCGTCTCATTTTCATGTTCATGGAACAATAATCCTGCCATCAAACCTGTTGAGGTCAAACGTGACTTCAGAGTAAACAAACATGGCAGAGGAAGAGGAGCGTGCAGCACGCGTCCGTCACCTTGGTTTTTGATTGGCTACACAGTACGTTATAGTCACAAGACACCTGTTTGTCCTCCAAGTCAGACCAAGACAATCCAATCCCAAATTTATGATCAGAGAGGTCCTGACTTGCTTTAAGCAGACCAGAGCACTTGTAACACACCACACACAGCAGGACTCAACTGTTATAAGAGCATTTAAGCTTATTGGGCGCATCCTTAAGATTGTCAGAGAAGGAGGAGATCAGCATCATTATCCTGCGTTGTCAACTGGGTCTTATTGTCCTCGAGGGCCACTATCCAACATGTTTTAGTTGTTTTCTTGCTCCAACACTCCTGATTTAATGGTTGAATCCCATGTTCAGCAAGCTCTGCAGAAGCCTGTTAATCACCTAATGATAAAAACCAGGTGAGTTGAAGCAGAGAAGCATTTCAGATATGCAGGATGGTGGTCCGGGAGGACCAAGGTTGGACGCCACTGTTTTATATCCATCCATCCATCCATCCATCCATCCATCCATCCATCCATCCATCCATCCATCCATCCATCCATCCATCCATCCATCCATCCATCCATTTTCTTCCGCTTATCCGGAGTCGGGTCGCGGGGGCAGCAACTTAAGGAGGGAGGCCCAGACTTCCCTCTCCCCAGCCACTTGGGCCAGCTCCTCTGGGGGAATCCCAAGATGATCCCTGGCCAGCTGAGAGGTATAGTCCCTCCAGCGTGTCCTGGGTCTTCCTTTGGGTCTCCTCCTGGTTGGACGTGCCTGGAAAACCTCACCAGGGAGGCGTCCAGGAGGCATCCTAATCAGATGCCCGAGCCACCTCAACTGGCTCCTCTCGATGTGGAGGAGCAGCGGGTCTACTCCGAGCCCCTCCCGGATGACCGAGCTTCTCACCCTATCTCTAAGGGAGAGCCCAGACACCCTGCAGAGAAAATTCATTTCAGCCGCTTGTATCCGCGATCTCGTTCTTTCGGTCACTACCCAAAGCTCGTGACCGTAGGTGAGGGTAGGAACGTAGATCGACCGGTAAATTGAGAGCTTCTCCTTCTGGCTCAGCTCTCTCTTCACCACGACAGACCGGTACAACGCCCCCATCACTGAAGACGCAGCACCAATCCACCTATCGATCTCATGCTCCACCCTTCCCTCACTCATGAACAAGACCCTGAGATACTTAAACTCCTCCACTTGGGGCAGGACCTCGCCCCTGACCCGTCACTGTTTTATAGTCATGCATTTATCATGCTGGCCGTAGTGCTGTCCAAGGTGCTGATATAAGTTTGTATATTTGATTTGTTCGTTCACCTTAACAGAAGACAGTAGAAGTTGCATTTTACTTGCCCCCCAAGGAGTTTGACTTGATATTCAGTGTCACCAGGCTTAAAGTCATGTGACCAAACCTGTGATTGACTAAGGTAATAAAAATACAGCATTTAGTTCTAGTCACAGGCTGAGCTCACGCTCACAGATTTGGTGAGATGTTTTATTCCTCCTTCATTCTGCTAACTGGTTGGACAGATGCTTTTTCTGCACGAGTTCACCAAAGATCCACCGACAGGTGAAACTGGGGAACAAACAGAATATGGTGCAAAGTCCATTCATTTCAGTAACTGAATTTAGAGTGAGAAACCATTTAAAGGCCCAGGAACCAGATAATAGCAGAATAGAACATGTTGGACTGTAAGCTACTTTTTATCTGTGTTCAGATACAAACTTCGTGCTGGGGAACGCTCAGATTGTGGATTGGCCAATTGTCTACAGCAACGATGGCTTCTGCAAACTGTCTGGTTACCACCGAGCTGAGGTCATGCAAAAGAGCAGCACCTGCAGGTATAGCTGCACACTCAGACACAATCATGGTAAAGAGGTGATTTGCACAAACACACGTTATCCATCTTGTCTTATGCAGCTTCATGTACGGAGAGCTGACAGACAAAGAGACTAGTGAGAAAGTTCGCCTAACCTTTGAGAACTACGAGATGAACTCTTTTGAGATTCTGATGTACAAGAAAAATAGTAAGAACTACGTTGTGCTCTGTTATCTGCAGTTTCCTTATTCTAAACGACGCCCCGTTTTACGTTGCAGGGCTGCCGGTCTGGTTTTTTGTAAAGATTGCTCCGATCAGGAATGAGCAGGATAAAGTTGTTCTGTTTCTTTGCACCTTCAATGACATCACAGCCTTTAAGCAACCCATAGAGGATGAATCTTCCAAAGGTGAGTGTTTGTACTTCAGGTGAGGTGTGTGAGGAGTGGACTTAGAACAAAATGAAAATCAGCCCAATTTCAAAGTAAAATCAAGAAACAAGGTAGATTTTTGTTATAGCGTTTCTGATTCACTCAGTGGTGTGAGTGTCTGATGTAAAACTCCAGAAGTGTTGGTGTTGAAGATGGTTTCCCATATGTGAACTGAAAGGCTGCTGCTTTACGCCGTTACTGCCTCACCATTCTGTGGTTTATTTGAATTGTATCATTCTAATAAAACACGAGTAATTACCTAAAGACACAGAGCTGAGTCCAAACGTCTGACAGTTTACAAACAGTAAAGATGTGTGCTCGATTGTCAGGTCTATTTTCCCATGAGGCAATGTTCCTCCTGTTCCATCCAACCGCTCCGTGACTGCGTGTTGGACATTAAATCCTGGATCCGCGGGGTCTTGAAAAGTCTTAAATTGATTTAAGGAAAATAAAGACCCTTGAAAGTCTTGAATTGATTTAGTAAAGTCTTAAATTTGGTTATTATTGACGTGAATTTAAAGTACATACTTTTTCTATTTTCGGCGAGAATTGCCGTTTTTGAAGCCAAATATGACGTTCACATGAATGGAAGAGTGTTTGTTTTGAGGAGGGGTGGGTCTTCAGTTAAATATCAGTCAATTTCAGAGAAAGGAGGGGTGTTCATCTTGTTCAGAAACCATCTTTGTTAGTGGATCATGAGTCATTTGACCAATCACAACCATGGAGACAGCTTGGCAAAAACAAGCTGTGGTAGCACGGTGCTACAGCGTGTGTGACTACTGTTGCTTAAAGTTGATCAAATCAAACCAAATCACCTCTAAACACCACGGTTTTCTATCAAGAACCTTAGCTGGTTTGTGTCTTTTCAGCCTTTACAGCTGTTTCCAGAGGCTGGTGTTTCTTTTGTTGGGGGGAGGGAGTTGAGTTTAAGCCTACGTTCACACTGCAGGTCTTGATGCTCAATTCCGATATTTTTTTGTGTGGCTGTTCACATTATAACTGAAATGTGACATCAAACACTCTCCAGTGTGAACGCTTCACGGCCCCAAAGCGACCCGCATGCGCAGAAGACAAGAAGTCCCAGTCAGAACCAGGAGAGGGGGAGTTGTGATGAGAAAGCCTTCACTGACAGTTCAGACACAGGATCACACCTGACTCAGGTGACCTGAGTCTCTCCTTTTGGGCTGGAAACTATTTTAAAAATTATAAACTATTTTACTCCTTATTCCCACCATCTTCCCGAGTTCCAGTATTAAGTTCATTCACGGAGAACCCCCCCACCCCGCTGTCATGGAGAATCCCCCCCCCCCTACAGAGACACGCTTCGCTCCAGCAGCACCTCCCGCTCTCATGCTTTCTTGTATTTTTAATTCCAAAACTTGACAGGATGTCCCACAGACCCCTGAATCCCTCTGTCAGCGCTCCTCCTCAGGAACGTCCTGACACGACGCTCACCTCTGCATTAAGAAGAAAAAACTTGCAAAAAGCATGGATATTTTTTCGATGGGATGTTGATTTTATTGGAAAATTAATTAAACATAAAAAGATCTAAAAATGTTACTGATACTTTTAGTATCATTCTGTTGTGGAAGGTCAGTGCAAATATTTAATGAAAACTCCGAAAAGCTGCTTAAAGCTGCATGTTTTATTATAGGTTATCTATATTATTAAAATGAGTCGATGGTTTAAAATAATTTTAGCTAAAGTTACTCAGAACCACAGTAGAAGGTCCAAAGAGCCTGAGTTCAGCTGTGGTGACTGTTGAATCCAAATAGAGTATATAGTACATGAAATACTGTATATAATAATAATAATTTTATATATATTTGACAGTGACGTTAGGGCTTAAAGGCAGAATAGATTTCTTTTTTGCTTTATATCGTCCCATTGGAATTTCACGTTGACCCACATTGAGTCGTCTCTGTCCCACATTTGGCGAGTTGGGATCTGTTAACCCTACTTAGGAATGATAACAGTAGTTTGGAATATTTTCATGTGTTTTCATGTTTGGTGGTCTGTGAATTAGTCTCATAATAATTGTTATTATTAATAATAATAATAATAATAATAATAATAATATGATGATGATGATGATCCCTAATCATTTTCTGATCATTTCTGTCACTTTATTATATTTTCCAGTTCAGTTTGAGTAAAGTGACTGTTTAAACCTCACAGTAGAAAATTTATTGCATTTAGCAAAAAAATCCCATTAATGATTTTTTAATTATGCTAACAGATTATTGTTGCAGTAAAAGAATGGAAATGTCAGAGGTCACTGTTGAATAGATGCAGCATGTGAGGACCATGGACGATGCCATCTTGCTGAGTGCTACTCAGAACACTGAATAGGCTTTACCTGAGTGTGTTCTCGTGTCTAATAATGTACTTACGTTTTTAAGTTCTTTCTAATCATCTTGACTTCACCCTTGAGCCTCGGGGTGCACCGAATGGGTCACGTGTGTGTGTGTGCAGTAACGTGTGTGTGTTATGTAGAGTGATCAGATAAGCTAATCCAGCAGGAATAAGGGTGTGTTTGTGTAGGAAAGAGCTGGAAGTGCTCCAGCAGCTGAAAGCTTGTCTTAAATATTTATATAATGTACATTTGCTTTCTGTAAACAGCCTGTTACAGCTGGGAGTCCTCGTTTTAATTCAAATGTAAAAATGGGCCTTGTTCAGCTGTCACTCCCTTGTAAAGTTCATGATCTGTTTTTTTACTGATCTAAGTCAGGAGTTTATCATGAATTGTAATTAATTTTAGACCCATGTGCCAAACACTGTAATTCAGCTGACCCAAGTGTTATGATCATCAGTCTGTGCACAGCTTTGAGCACATGGGTACATAAACCATATCAAAGCCTTAAAGGTCGTATGTACATGCTCGGAAAAAGCTGTTTAGGCTAAATACATTTAGAAACAAAAGGTCCCCCCTAGAGTCACAGAATCTGATGGTCACAACACTGGATGCAGTAGATACTGTCCACCACAAAAACACAACATTATCCTGCATTTTCAGCCCGTTGTTGGAACCTTTTCTGCCATATTTCCTAATGTAACACACCTACGTAGCTGTATAACAATTTAGCATGCTAGCTAATATACTGTGGTGTTTTATTGTTGAAAATCAAGACAGTTTTTAGCTTTCTTGGTTTACTCTTAACTTTGAAATCTCAGTAGCCCGGTGACACCTGGATGGGTGATGATCCAGTCATTGAGAATGGGATGTTTGCAATAATTGGAAGAGGTTTTCCAGGATTGTGCATTTCAGAGGTTATTAATCAAGTTTTTGACAAAACATTTAAAGTTTTATGGTAGGGAGCACTTACTACACTTATTACGGTAGTATGCCTCTGGCACTAGAGAAGACGTGGTCTGGGTGTTAGCTTGCTGTTATAGTTCTGAACGACTCATTAAATGAAGTAAAACACCACAACCGACTCATTATTCACGTCACACACACATTTCACTGTAACCCCTACTACACACTGGAAGCATCAGCGTTGCGGAACGGTTTACTCATGAGTTTTGCTGCGTGCCAGTACACACCGGGAGAATCTCAGCTGCAAAGTGGCTTCTCCGCCGTGCTCCTCGCTTGACTTGCGAGATCACAAAATCCCTCAAGAACTTCAAAGGTCATGGTTTGTTTATGACACCCACCATTAAACCAAAAAGAAGGAACTCACGTGTGACATCGCTGTTTGATGTCATAGATAATGTTGTTCCACTCTACTGCCAGGATTAAAGCCATGAAAAACACACCGCTGCACTTCTCAAACGATGCAGGGAGTAAATAAGCTGCGAGGTCACACGTATAGACGTAATCTACATAAATATAAAATTGCATTGCTGCGATAGACTTTTATTTTGAAAATTACCAGATGTTTTACACTGAAACCACGTGTGATTTTTCTGTCTAGCCTTATGTTAACTGCGGAAATTGACGCATCCTAGAAGCGGCACACAGCAAAAATAGAACTCGATCCTAAATTTAGCGGCGCAGCCCCGCCCCTAGGACACGCCTGAAAATTGCTGCATTGTGGCTGGTTTGAATCACCCCCACAGACTATAATGGATTCTATTTGAAGCAGCGGCGTTCCACTGCCGTTCTGCACCACTGATGCTTCCAGTGTGAAGTCAGGGTAATATCCGGTTGTTGGTAATTGAAAAAGTAGCTTGAGATATTTTTAGAGCCGAGTATTTGCTTCTAATTCATCGTTAGCGTTGTTAGCTCAGTGTTAGCTCAGTGTTAGCCTCTAGCCTTCTTCACCTGATATTAGAGTAAAACAAAAAGATGCCGTGGCTTCTTAGTGGTACAAGAAATAACTTCTGGGTCGCTCCTGTTTACTGGCTTCAGTTCTTTAAACAACTCTGGAGCAACTGACAGCCCCCCAGCCAGCTGAGAAGGAAATCAGTTTCAATATACAGTAGCCTTTCTTCCAACATGACATTAGACTGTTTTGTGATTATTTCATTGTAAAATTCTGACAATGTTCCTTTAATTTCTTAGTTGCCATCGGTATGTGAAAAGCATTTCCAGCAATATGGCAAAAAATGCCCAAAAACATCTCAGACCCCAGCTTTAACCCAACTAAGCCAAATAAATGTGCATTTGAATGATTTGGTGTGATTTTGTTTGAACAGGATGGGGTAAGTTTGCTCGTCTGACTCGTGCATTGACGAGTAGCCGTGGAGTTCTTCAGCAGCTCGCTCCAGCTGTTCAAAAAGGAGAGAACGTTCACAAACATTCACGACTTGCAGAGGTAAGATCTGTTTCTCCTAAACAGTTTTGAGATGTGTTTTTTTCTGCTGAAGTGGATCTGGAGGATAGTTGGGGACCAAACATCTTCACACCACTGACCTCTTTGGGCCTCATTTATCTACATGTGGAGTTTCAGGCTGTTGTGATTTTTGTTATTATTTAGAATTTAACTGGAAGAATCCATGACCTTTTTGCTGCTATAACAGCATCTTGTTTTCTCGTGAGGTTTTCCTCAAGTGTTTCTACGGGATTTTACCCTCTGTAGAACCTTCTATGAGGTCAGGTACTGATGCTGTGTGAGAAGGTTCTTCATGTGCTTCAGGTCACACATAAAGAGGTTTTTATAGCCTCTGACTTGGCTACTGGGACTGTTAAAGCTACTGGCCAGAGATAAACATCCTGTGAATGACGTGTGTGAAAAGAAGTAAAAGTCCTGATGCAGAAACACGTTTGAGAGA
The DNA here is from genome assembly GCA_006937985.1 of Aphyosemion australe. Classification (NCBI taxonomy): domain Eukaryota; kingdom Metazoa; phylum Chordata; class Actinopteri; order Cyprinodontiformes; family Nothobranchiidae; genus Aphyosemion; species Aphyosemion australe. The sequence goes on along the minus strand of SSNS01000243.1, from coordinate 198,028 downwards.
ACAAAAGCCTCGAGCAGAAACAGACATAGAGAAGAGGGTGGCTGAAACACTAAAGTCCGCTACCTTTTTTTTTTAAATATAAATTTTTGTTTAAGTGGATTTTTTTTATTGCTTGATGTGAGAGACTAGGCCACCTTTCAACACAAATTTAGGATGAAAGAACTACAAATGGTAGAAAAATACTTTTGTGATTCTTTATAAAATGTAACAAAAACAAGATGGCCTGGTGTCAAGAAGGGCAGCAAAGAAGCCACTTATCTCCAAAAAAACATCAGGGACAGATTGATCTTCTGCAGAAAGTATGGCGATTGGACTGCTGAGGACTGGGGCAAGGTCATATTCTCCGATGAAGCCCCTTTCCGATTGTTTGGGGCATCTGGAAAAAGGCTTGTCCGGAGAAGAAAAGGCGAGCGCTACCATCAGTCCTGTGTCATGCCAACAGTAAAGCATCCTGAGACCATTCATGTGTGGGGTTGCTTCTCATCCAAGGGAGTGGGTTCACTCACAATGTTGCCCTAAAACACAGCCATGAATAAAGAATGGTACCAAAACACCCTCCCACAGCAACTTCTTCCAACAATCCAACAACAGTTTGGTGAAGAACAATGCATTTTCCAGCACGATGGAGCACCGTGCCATAAGGCTAAAGTGATAACTCAGTGGCTCGGGGACCAAAACGTTGACATGTTGGGTCCATGGCCTGGAAACTCCCCAGATCTTAATCCCATTGAGAACTTGTGGTCAATCCTCAAGAGGCGGGTGGACAAACAAAAACCCACTAATTCTGACAAACTGCAACTGCAGAGGTCCTGAACAAGAAGGACCAACACTGCAAACACTGACTATTTGCATCAATGTCATGTAATTGTTGATAAAAGCCTTTGAAACATATGAAGTGCTTGTAAATATATTTCAGTCCATCACAGAAACAACTGAAACAAAGACCTAAAAGCAGTTTAGCAGCAAACTTTGGGAAAACTAATATTTATGTCATTCTCTAAACTTTTGACCACGACTGTAGATGGGAAATAAAGATGGACATTCATCACGGATGTAACACGTGTTTCCTGTCTTTGTGTGTGTGTGTGTGTGTGTCAGGTTCTACAGCTGGGTTCAGACATTTTGCCTCAGTACAAACAGGAAACTCCAAAGACACCCCCACACATCATTCTGCACTACTGCCTGTTTAAAACCACCTGGGACTGGGTCATCCTCATCCTCACCTTCTACACGGCCATCATGGTGCCCTACAACGTCTCCTTCAAGACCAAGCAGAACAACGTCACCTGGCTGGTGGTGGACAGCATCGTCGATGTCATCTTCCTTGTGGACATTGTTCTCAATTTCCACACCACCTTTGTTGGTCCTGCAGGAGAGGTCATCTCCGACCCTAAACTGATTCGCATGAACTACGTCAAGACCTGGTTCGTTATCGACCTGCTGTCCTGTCTGCCTTATGATGTCATCAACGCCTTTGAGAACGTGGACGAGGTGAGTGGACAATAAGGGATGTGGTAAAGTTTCTTTATTCAGCTCCTTTCACACAATCACAAAATGCTTCAAATCAAAGCATCACAGTTGAAACGTGACTCAGAAATCATCCATGTGCAAAGTGAACAGTTTAGTCCACGATGGCTCCGTTTCTGTGTGGTGTGTGTTTAAGGCTGAGCTGGAATCCACAAACAGGGTTCTTCTGAAGGGTTGGCCTGGTCCAGCAGAAATGATGATGGGAGTGAGAGCATCCAGGTGGTGCTCATTAAAGCAGGTTGGTTACAGGGATGATTTTAGGCAGGTGACCCTCTGCAGCTACAAGCAGAAAGGTTGTGATACTCCTCCTAGTTTCTAAGGATCATTGCAGAGATTTTATCTGGGCTTGCTGCTTCCCACTCTACACAGAGCAGGTCTGACCTGATGTGTAGATAATCAGAACGAGAGTGTTTCAGAGTTTCCTGTAGTGTGAAGTCACTGGGCTTTGGAGCAGTGGCAGCTGTAGCTCAGTGTTGATCTGGAGGTTGGTGGTTCGATGCCAGCTTCCCCAGCGCATATTAGCATGTTGCCCGAAGCTTCAGCAAATACCAGTCTAAAGCATTTATGACTCAATCTGCGTCGTCTAATGTTCAATGAGGTATTTTCAGGGTTTTTACTTCTTGAAAGAACTTGAGTCTGCACCTGAAACTGGTTAACACAATAACATTTACTTCAATGAGAGGTGGAAGGCATTCTTTACATGTATGTGCAGCTTGTGCATGTGTAAATAATCACCAGTGTAAGATACTGAAACATCGGAGGAGGAGCCAAGATGGCGGAGGAGTAGGATGTGTGGGTGGCTCTCAGCGTCTTGTTCAGTTAAAAGTGTTTTTTCTTGTAAACCTTTGGGGTGAAACTCTACGCCTGGCATTTTCTTGTGGAACCGGTAAGTTTAATTGACTTTGAGAGTTTTAAGAAATGGCAGCAAACTCCAAGAAAAGCAGAAATACTGAGGACGCTGAGCCTGGAGCCTCCTTGAACCGGAACAATCCGGTTCCAGCCGGAGACGTGGCCTCACCCAAGCCGGAATCTGGCGCAGGTGACACGGACATGTTGGAGCTGAGGGCTGAAATGCTTCAGACACTGAAATCCTAATTCCAAGCTACTGGGGAAAAGTGAAGATTTGGAAAGCCGCTCGAGGAGATGTAAGAAAAGTTTTGTTGAATTTATGAACACTGAAATAAAATTTTTTATGTAGATGAATCAAACTCCAGGGGCCTCATTTATCAAACGTTCGTAGAAACGTTCCTATATTCCCTCCTAAGGATGAAATTTAGAATGTGTGTACGAACAGTCAAGGTCCTGATTTATGAAACATGCGGTGGCCTCTCGTACGCATGTTCCTCCGCAATCGTCTGATGATAAATCCCACCTGTGCGCTTGCAGGAGCTCGTGCCCATTTAACGTCATTTACATACAGAAACGCCCTCAATTAACCATATTTGGTCACACTACGTCCTCAGATCGGGAGGGGATTCCCTGGGTTCTTCCCGGACAAAAAAGAAAAACTTTATTGACAGCGAGATCGAAGCACTGAACACTTGACAACGCGTGAATGATCAGGGAGCAGAGGAGGTTCTGGAGGTTGTTTTATTTGTAAAATAGAATCTGGACTGGAATCGGATCAGTGCGCTGTGCTCACGGAAGACCCGTGCCCTCTGGAGTGCTCTCTGCTCCGCTAAATCCTCCAATAATAATATTAAGAATAAGAAGAAGCGATATTTTATGTAGCGAATCTCAAGAAAAACCACGGGGCGCTTCCCAAGGTCAAAATAATTAAATTATATTAAAACATAATAGATAAATAAATTCAAAATGATTTAAAACATCATAAAAATGGGAAGAGTAAACATTGTGATTACAAAATAACACAAAATCAGCCGTTCTACAATGTCAGATTCCCATGGGTCACGGGTGTTTTTGCTCCAATAATAATAATCCACCAAAATAATTATTTATTGGGTAAAATAATTAGTGGATGAGGAACACGCGTGGATCACTGAGACCGTCAGAATTGCTGTTCCCTTGTTCTGCCACTAGATGCTGTTCCTACGCACGGTCAGAGCTGTACTTATATTTAGGAACGTTTTCACGCACAAGTACAAATTGGTAAATACCACACAATGCGTAAAATCGTTCCCACGCACGAAATACGCACAGATCTGTACGTAAGTACGGTTGATAAATGAGGCCCCAGGAATGCCATTCTCTACCATCTGGGAGTCCTTGGAGGCTTATTTGAGGGGTCAAGTTATCTCGAATTGTGCAGATGAGAAACGGAAAACAGATGAGCGGCTGAAAACACTAATAAAGGAGATGAAGCTTTTAGATGAGGACCTTAGCTGCTCCCCCTCACCGACTCTGATTAAGAATCGCGTGGCACTCCAGACAGAATTTAATATTTTGTCCACACGACAGACTGAATATGGTGAGAGAGCAGGACATCTACTCGCACATCAGCTGCGTCAGAGATCGACCTCTCAGACCATTCCAGCAATTAATAACGGTCAAGGAGTCAGATGCTTGGACAATGAAATGATCAACTCATGTTTTGGTCAATTTTACAAATCGCTATGCTCATCTTTTGTTCTCATCGTTTTCCATAGCGCCAAATTATGACAAGAGTCGTCTCAAACTCCCTTCAGAGGATCCTGGCTCAGTATGAGCAGCCATCCGCCACGACTCACTGGGGATTTAGCAGACAGACCAGACACATGTGCCCCCCCCCACACACACACACACACACACAACATATACTAACTAGTGTTTCTATGGCTACACTGTGATTTCTTAGTAGAAGTTCTATTTAGTAAGAGAAACTTTATTGTCTTGATCTGAGTGAATCTATAATTAATTCAATAGGTGAACTAATAGTAGCACATTCTATGTTAAAGAAAGTAAGATGTAATATCAGGAGAGGGAGAATGTTAGGTGGTTGGCAGCAGTGTGCCAGCCGATGGCCCCCTCCATGAGGCAACCACAGCTCAGCAGAACGCCAGTGTAGCTTCTTCTGGGGAGAAAAACACTTAGAGAGAAAATAAAGTTAACAGCTGAAATAACAGGAAATAATGCAATTAGAGAGTGATGGTAGAAGAAAGCATAGCTATGTATATAAACACTAGATGGCTCACCTGCGCTGTTCGCCAATGGAGTGCGACGTAGCAACGTGGCGGCCATCTTACTTCAACAGCTGCCCCCTTTCGTAACATTGGTGTCAATGGTGCATGTACAACTTAAATAACTCTAACTTGCTCAATTTTCAACTGATTTTCAAACGGTTTGGTTTGTTATAAACGCCAGAGATGTGGCTGTGAAATATGACGGATTTGGCCCGTTAATTTAAAAATGTTAAAGTATGTCCTATCAAGCCTATGTGTTATAAGCTTTGTAATAATGCAACCCGCTTGTAAATCCGTTAATAATAATAATATTTAATCGAGTTAAGAGTGTTTTTGTTTAAGTTGTTCACTCACCTTCCATCTGCTACCATTGAGAACGGAGGGTCTGCTGTCTGAAGTAAGATGGCCACCGTTTAGCTACGCCCTCGACTCCCGCTTTTGCCATCTAGTGTTTATGTACACATATCTATGGAAGAGAGTAGCAGAGAATGATTTTGAAGCTTTTTTCAACTGTATAACTATTCCCTCCATGATTGTAGATGTGGCTGAAGATCTGGAAAAGGATATTGTGTTGACAGAGATTGCTTCTACAATCAGCAACATGTAGAGCAGCAAATCTCCTGGACCGGATGGCTTTCTGGTTGAGCTTTTTAAGATATTTCCTGGACTACTCTCACCGTTGCTGCTGCTGGTCTTCAATGAGTCTCTTAGTGCTCGGTCGATTCCACCAACTATGTGTCAAGCTTTTATTTCTGTACTTTTGAAAAAATATTTTTAAAAATTATCATTTTCTGCCCCTATGATGAAAAACCACATTTTTTTTCTGTCTGTATCTGATGAGGCCTTTAATGGATGGGTTGCTAAGGGCATACACTATGACCTATATGTTGATGGTACATTTGCCTCTGAACAATTGTTGGCTAAGTTTCATATCCACAAATCATAGTTCTTTAAGTATTTACAACTGACATACTTTGTCAAATCCAATGCTCAGTGTTTGTCCTTTTGCCCATCTCAGACTCTTCTCAATAGGGCCGTAACAATAGTGGCAATATCGCGATATCGTCGCAGTAAAATGGCCACAATATCGTCGTGGTCTTGTCATGATATCGTCCAGTACGTCTTGAGGTAAAAATAACACTTTTCAGTAGCAAAGTAAACTACATAGACCATGATCCTTTGCTTCCGCGTCATCGGCCAGTTCGCCAATGGGAGTGCGTGCAGCCCACACAGCAAAGATAAACAAACATGGAGGATGGAGGCTACAGCAGTGAACGCAGCACGGAGGATTCCAGTCAAAGTGTTTTATGTTGTGAGTCTTATTATCGTGAGCCTCCCCACAATATCGCAATAAATATTGTATCGCGAGGTTCATATCGTGACAATATCGTATCGTGAGATTTGGATATTGTTACACCTCCACTTCTCAATGAAATTTTAGACTATTGGACATCTACTAGAAGATAGAGGTCGACCGATATTGGTTTTTCTATTGCCGATACCGATGCCGATATGAGGCGGTCATGGTCAGCCGATGGCCGATAAGTGCTGCCTATTTTTTGGGCCGATTTCATGGCTGATATTTTGATGTTTTGCACCTTATCTGAATGATAAATGATCAGTAATAACAGTGGATGCACATTTCTGAACCTAATCAGTTTTTAAACACTGAATTTACCAACTATTGTATCTTAATTTTGTGCACCGCTCACTGTTAAAACCAAACATTTACCAAGATTAATACAAATATCAATAAACTGACCAAATATTAAATATACAAAACAGGCAAAAAAGAAATGCCAACTGATAATGTTTCAAAGCATTTATTGAGCAGATGTTAATCAGGGATGTACATTTACATGTAAATAAAAATAAATACAATTTTAGAATATAAAGACAGATTCTACTGAAAAATATAAATATAATATTTTAATAATAATGTTGAAAACACAATAGCAACCTGTTAAAACACACCAGCAACATCTAAAGTTCATTCAGTCTTTAACTCACTATTTTTTAACATCTTCATGTAAAATATAAATGAAACCCTTTAGTGCTCCTGACTCAGCAGCAGCTTCTTTGTAAGCCTGGAGATGGGAATCTCAGGTTGTGTTTTACTTTTTACCTTTTTCAGCTTCAGCTCACTAGCCACCTGCTGATATCACACCTCGTCTTCCTTGGCTCCATACACTCTGCCATGCTGGACTTGACTTTAGTTGAGCCATCAGACAGAAACTAAACAGGATAAACAGCTGTTAGTATTTTTGTAGAGCATCCATCTTCATTTCAGTCGGTAGCAGAAAGAACAGAGGAGAACTCCAGCAACAAACAACTCAGCACATAATAAATATTACAGAAACATTTGAACAATTACACTCATCTGTTAATAAAAGTGCACCCTACTCTTCACTAGTGTTGCTGACTGCTGATGTTGGACAGATATAAAGTGGAAACGAACCGTACAAATTAAATAGTCTTTAGTCAGAACACTCTCGGCTGTTTCTGATCACAGAAAACGCAAGAGCGCTCATTTATATAGCGAACATTACGCAAATTACGTGGTCCAGTCCGCAGCGACCCACATGAGAAAAGTCCCAAACTCTTAACAACACCGACCGGTGTCTGCGGGGGAAGGAGGAGAGGTGCAGACGCTGCAGCTCGGAGTCCGTCTCCTCTCCTCTCCTCCACGCTCAGAGTGAAATTCTCCGACTTCCATACAGGAAAACGATTTTATTTATAAACCTGGAGCTAATATGTTAAGCAAATAAGCAGCTGATAGTTTAAGAAGGTCCGTAAAGTTGACAACAAGCTAGCAAACATTAGCAGCATTCTGCCGGTTACCGGCGGTTCTTACGGCTCATTTTTCCTTTCACTCAGCAAAGTATTATTTCATATTTTACTTTTAATTAACACTAAATATACAGCTATAGGGTTTTGAAACACCAAAAGAGAAGTCTTACCTTTTACTAAGAGGAAGTTATTCCCAGTGTTTTGCATTGGGGTCCTTCACCGGCTTCCAAAGCAGTGGGCTGCCCGCGGAGGTGCCTGACTTTAAATCGGCTTTACTAAAGAGGATTATCGGCCAATGCCGATGATGAAAAAAATGCTAACTAGGAGAGTTTTAAATGAACTTTACACCCAGCTCAGCTCACACCATCGGACCAGTCCGGATGTTCTAAAACAAAAATGGGAGCTTGACTTGGTGTT
>SSNS01000243.1:145566-185522 GCA_006937985.1 Aphyosemion australe | reverse complement strand
AGGAGACGTCCAGGTCTCTGAAACACAGAGGACATCCAAACCCTTGTCTGTAAAGAATCCCTGATGATAAAATTCTTGTTCGATAGAGACCTTGCAGCATTACTCCCACGCTGATGAGGACAGGGAGAATAAGTGTAGAGAGGCCGATCCAAACCATCAGCAGTGATGTGTACATTGGCAGCAACATCACAGTGGCATGGTCGAATGAGCCGATGTGTGGGTGCACGGCTGCCTTGTATGCCCATTTGTGCACATTTGTATAAACTTTATCCAGGCAGTTCTTCCCTCTGGTTGGAAAGTTCACATGTTGGTGGAATTTGGTGAGGACTGTCCTGAGGTTTGCATGGTTGAAGTCGCCAGCTACAACAAGAAAAGCTTCAGAGTGTGCAGTCTGGAGCTCATTGATAGCTTGATACAGCTCTGCTAGTGCTATGTTAGCAACAAACATGCAGTAGCTCAGGAGGTTGGGCAGCAGTAGCTCAGGAGGTAGAGCGGGTTGTCCAGTAATCGGAAGGTTGCAGGTTCGATCCCGGCTCCGGCCAGAGAATGCTGCTGTGTGTCCTTGGGCAAGACACTTAACCCGCCTTGCCTGCTGGTGGTGGTCGGAGGGACTGGTGGCGCCAGTGCTCGGCAGCCTCGCCTCTGTCAGTGCGCCCCAGGGCAGCTGTAGCTACATCGTAGCTCATCCCCACCAGCGTGTGAATGTGTGTGTGAATGGGTGGATGACTGATTGTGTTGTGAAGCGCCTTGGGGGGTTGTAGAATCCTAAGAAGGCGCTATACAAATACAGGCCATTTACCATTTTACCATTTTGCACTGTTGGAGGAGGTCTGACACAAGATTATATGGAACATTCACAAATCCTCGATCTGTGTGAGACATGGTGTCATCCAGTTCAAAGTGGTGCACCATTAACATTGGTCCAGAGACAGACCATCTAAAATTAAACCAGACTTGGACCCGACATGTGAACGTTGCAGACGGTCACTCGCTTCTTTACATGTTCTGGATCTGCCCGAAACTACAGAGATGTTGGTGTTCTATTTCTGATGCACTCTCCATGATCTGTGGGACCACTGTGCATCCTGACCCCTTGACCTCTTTGTTTGGAGTAGTTGTGGTAGATGCCTCTTTGGATAAATACCATATGATCACCTTTAGGGCCGTGATATACTTGCTGTTTAGCGACGCGAACGCGTGTTTAAAATGGCTGCCACGCGTAGCTTGCGTTGATTTGAAGCGTCGTTTGTGCGCGTCCCCTGAAATTAACGCGACGCTACGCGCCCAAACGCTGTAATATACGAGTAACCAGTAGGTGGAGTTGACAAAACGAGTGAGACACACTTACCATGGTGACTCCATCTCTGGTTTAGAGGTCTTTCACACCATCTACGATACTGCTACTGTCTTTTTTTCTGCCGTGATCTCAAAATTAACCAGTTACTGATCTTTTATTGACACCATGTTTGTTTTGGTTGCCCTGGCTCTCTATCCAGTCTGAGTACTCTCGTCTGCCCCCTAGAGGAACACTCCGGTACTACATGCAGTGCAGCGCTGTGTAGCACCAAGTATAGGAACAAAGACGCAGCCTGCTGCCTGCGCCAACGTGAGGTTAAACTGCAAGTATATTCCAGCCCTTAGTTGATTGCTGGCTAAGAGACTCATTTTCTCCAAGTGGAAAGACTCTCACCCGCCAGCGTTTGGTCACTAGGTTGTGGAGACTATGTCTCACGTACACCTGTGCCGTTTCTCAATATGTGTACTTGTCTGTACTTGTGTACTCCCGTCCTTGTGAAACGTCATCAACGATGGTCCAAGTACTGTTCCAATCCTAAGTACATATAATGGCAAGTCCGCTCAGAGTTCCTGGATATGTTCTTGCTCCGCCCATTGTATCGAGGATGCATTGATGCATCCTTCTGCGGACTTGGGACAGCAAAGTTTCCCATAATGCATTGCGCCGCTAACCGTTATACTCCGAACGGCAGAGGAGAAAGCTTATAACTGTTGTGTTTTATATCAGAAATACACATAAATAAATATAAAGTTGTCTGTTATTGTAAATAATTGCGTATAACCTGTAAAATTTGCTGTGTATTTGTTTTTTTCTTCTTTCAGACTCTTCACGATCCCTCAAAATGCTAATGAGCTAACCCACTATCAAAATAAAAGCATCATTGCTTTGTTTTGATGAAAAAAAACTTTTTTTCTTCATTTAACAGCAGGAAATGCTAATATTTTATCAGTTTTGATGAAAAGTGGACCAAATATAATACAAATAATACGATTTCATTGTTTTTTGTCATTTAAGGAACAGACTAGACTTTTATTTTTATGTCAGGTCGTTTTTTTTAACCGTAGCAACAAGCAGCGCTTGTTACCGTGAGGCAAAGAAGTACGCTTGTTCCAAATGCCGTCCTCGTCCTCCCGTACTCGGCAGAACAGACTTTCTGGTGTCCTAGGCAAAAACACACTTGTCAAGTACACAAGAACGTACTAGCGTCCTTGAGTATTGAGAAACGGTCCTGGAGATTAGAAATACTTTGAGGCACTCAAATAATAATTTTGATAATGTGGTCGTCATTTGTTTTGTTTCTGTTGAAAATGTTTCATAATATTTTCTTTTTTGAGTTTGATCCAGTGTGATAGGGTGGGTGGTGGGGAGGGTTTGTTTTATGTTTTTTGTTGGTCATTCTGGTTAAAAAAGAAAAAATTATTAATAATTGTTTGTAAAAATTAATAAACAAAATTTGTTCACAAAAAGCTTGAAAGTCCTTGAAAAGTGCTTGAATTTTAATTTGGCAGAACTGTAGGAGCTATTCTACTCTACTCTATTCTACTCTACTCTATTCTACTTTATTCTGTTCTATTCTATTCTACGCTATTCTTTTCTACTCTATTTTACTCTACTCTATTTTACTCTACTCTATTTTACTCTATTCTATTTTACTCTATTCTACGCTATTCTATTCTACTCTATTCTATTCTACGCTATTCCATTCTACGCTATTCTATTCTACTCTATTCTATTCTACGCTATTCCATTCTACTCTATTCCATTCTACTCTATTCTACTCTATTCTATTCTACGCTATCCCATTCTACTCTATTCTATTCTTTTCTATTCTATTCTACTCTGTTCTGTTCTATTCTACACTATTCTATTCTACTCTATTCTATTCTACTCTATTCTACTCTATTCTATTCTACGCTATTCCATTCTACTCTATTCTATTCTACTCTATTCTATTCTACGCTATTCCATTCCACTCTATTCTGTTCTATTCTACTCTATTCCATTCTACACTATTCTATTCTACTCTATTCTATTCTACTCTATTCTATTCTATTCTACACTATTCCATTCTACACTATTCTATTCTACTCTATTCTATTCTACTCTATTCTATTCTACGCTATTCCATTCTACACTATTCTATTCTACTCTATTCTATTCTACTGTATTCTATTCTATTCTATTCTACTCTATTCTATTCTACTGTATTCTATTCTATTCTACTCTATTCCATTCTACTCTATTCTATTCTACTCTATTCCATTCTACACTATTCTATTCTACTCTATTCTATTCTACTCTATTCTATTCTATTCTACTCTATTCCATTCTACACTATTCTATTCTATTCTACTCTATTCTATTCTACTCTATTCTATTCTATTCTATTCTATTCTACTCTATTCCATTCTACACTATTCTATTCTACTCTATTCTATTCTACTCTATTCTATTCTACGCTATTCCATTCCACTCTATTCTGTTCTATTCTACTCTATTCCATTCTACACTATTCTACTCTATTCTATTCTATTCTATTCTATTCTATTCTATTCTATTCTATTCTACACTATTCTATTCTACTCTATTCTGTTCTACTCTATTCTATTCTACTCTATTCTATTCTATTCTACACTATTCTATTACTTCAAAAAGATGGCGCCGTCTGTTGTGGCCTGCCGTCTAAGGCTCCGGCCTTTTTTGTTTATTGTTTTACTTTGTTGCTTGCTGGACCATTGCCTGGCTTATCCTAACCCTAGGATCTGCTACGACAAATCTACGCTCCTGGATCTTCGTGCAGGATCCTCGTGGCTGTTCGAGCACATACATGGAGTTTCCAGCGATCGTTCGGATGGCTGTTTAATGACGTTCCGGCTTTCCTTATCACCGCCAGGGGCCTGGTTGCGCGCCGCTGGAGACATCGTCGACGCGGGAGGCGTGGTGGTGTCCGGGTCCATCTTCGGGCCTCTCGAGCGCGGGCTGCGGAGAGTTTTTCCTATGGTCGATTCGAGGATCCATTTCAGGACGTTCTGTTGCCACAACCCATCCAGGTTGTGCACGGTCAACTTCCTGTATGCGGGGCTGGCCATCCACGGCAGCGGGCGGGTGGTGTAAATCCACGGAACCTCACCTACCCAGCGAGGATCGGTGGGATGCGGCCGAGTCATCCATCCATGGTGTCCCAGTCTTTTCGGATTGGACTCATAAACGCCCGTTCGATTGGGAACAAAACAGCTCTACTTAAGGATCTTTTTATGGACAGGGAAATGAGTCTGCTCTGCGTCACGGAAACATGGGTGGCAGCGGGTGAGTCAGCTTCATTAACCGAATTGTGTCCGCCGAACTGTATGGTGCTAAATGCGCCGAGGCTGTTGGGCCGAGGCGGGGGGTTACTGACAATGTACTATTCAAATTTACCGCTGAAACCCCTTTCTGGTTCGCTGGCTCACTCAAGCTTTGAAGTTTCCCTATTTGAGCTGGGTCTCTCTCCGTGTATTCTCGTTGTTTTATGCTATCGGCCACCGAAATACAACAGTTCTTTTTTAAATGATTTTACTGACTTTTTATCGGACTATCTTCCAAGATACGACCAAGTAGTCATTTTGGGTGATTTTAATATTCATGTCTGCTGTCCATCAAAGCCCTTGGTGGGAGGTTTTTTAGACATCGTGGAGTCTTTTGGTCTCCAGCAGCTGATAAATGGTCCTACTCATGTTGGTGCCCACACTCTGGACCTGGTTTTAACACATGGACTGCAAGTACAGGATTTGTCTGTGGAGCCGGTTGGTTTTTCTGACCATTCACTAATAGAGTTTAACATTTCTGGGATGTTGCCTGTAGCTAAGAAGGGGGCTCCTATTTACTCTAGGTTCATCTCACCTGCCACAACCACCCAGCTACTATCTATTCTAGGTGAGGAGACTTTCGTCCCCAAAAGCTGTAGTTCCTCTGGAGATCTGGATTTACTGTTGGACTCTTTTAACAGTACCTGCTTAGCTGCCTTGGACTCATTTGCACCTCTTAGGATAAAACACAGAAAAACTGTATCTGACCCCTGGCTGGATGAAACGACCCGCAGCCTAAGACGTCGGTGCAGAGCCCTGGAGCGAAGGTGGAAAAAGGATGGTTTGGCCATCTCTAAACAGCTTTTTACTGACTCGCTGTCCCAGTACCAGAAAGCTGTTAGACATGCTCGGAATGTGTATTTTTCCAATATCATTGTACAGCATAGAGGGGACCAGTCTAAACTTTATGGTACTGTAAATTCATTACTGTTGATGGCTGCTCCAGATGGCCTGTTTCCCTCTGTTTCGTTGTGCTCTGAATTTCAGAGTTATTTCCACCAAAAGATTGTTGGTATCAGGTCAAGCTTTCTCCCTCTGGTACAAACTCCCCCGGTGCAACCATTAACTCCACCTCTTTTCACAAGATTTGATTCCGTTAGTCTTCTTGACTTGGAAAAAATGATAAAAACTGTGAACCCAGCAGGCTCTCCTGATGACTCGCTGCCACCTAAATTGGTGCGCGACCTTGTTCCTGCCCTTGGACCAGCCATCCTGGACATTGTGAACACCAGTCTTGCCACTGGCGTGTTCCCTGCGGCTTTTAAAAGAACAGTTGTCCACCCAGTGTTAAAGAAGCCTGGTTTGGACTCTTCGGACTTTGTAAACTACCGCCCAATATCTAAGGTGCCATTTTTGTCCAAGGTTTTAGAAAAAATTGTTCACTTACAGATTGTGGCTCACATGGAGTTAAACTCGCTGTTTGATGAGTTTCAATCTGCTTTCAGACCCCACCACAGCACTGAATCGGTGTTGATTCGTGTACTAAATGATATCCTGGTAGCGTCTGATTCAGGGTCACATGTTCTCTTGATGCTGTTGGACCTGTCAGCAGCGTTTGACACTGTCGACCACAAAACATTGCTGGATCGCCTAAAATCATGGGTTGGTCTATCGGACTCTGTGCTGGACTGGTTTAGTTCATACCTGGAAAATAGGTCTTTTAGTGTGCAGCTTGGGGGTTGTGCTTCACCTTTTCTGCCTGTGAAATGGGGGGTGCCTCAGGGATCTGTCCTGGGGCCCCTCCTATTTTCCATCTATCTCTTACCTTTGGGACGGATTTTTCGACGTCATGGCATTGGCTACCACATTTATGCTGATGATTGTCAGCTGTACCTGGCCATGAAAGAACTAGACGCAGGCTCTTTGATCTTAAAATGTCTTTCAGAGGTGAACGAGTGGTTGGCTGCAAACTTCTTATGCTTAAATGCTGGAAAGACAGAGTCAATACTCTTTGAGCCAACAAATCTCTCTCGTGTAACATCTACTCTTAGTCTTCCGTGTAGTGAAGTCCAGAAGTGTGTCACTAGCCTCGGTGTAAAATTAGATGCAGGATTTTCAATGGTACCGCAGGTAAATGCAGTTGTTAAATCTTGTTTTTTCCAACTGCGCCGCCTCATGCGTCTAAAACCCGTACTGAAACGTCCTCATCTGGAAACTGTGATACACGCTTTTATTACTTCCCGTCTGGACTATGCAAACTCACTACTCATTGGTGCTCCTGTTTCAGCGCTGAAACGGCTGCAGACTGTGCAAAATGCAGCAGCTAGGTTCCTTACCAACACAAATAGACGCTGTCACATTACCCCGGTTTTAGGACGTCTACACTGGCTGCCTGTGACTTTCAGGATTCGTTTTAAGATTTTATTATTTGCTTACAAGGCATTAAATGGCCTAGCACCACCTTACCTGTCACAGCTCCTTACACCCTACGTGCCGGCGCGTTCCCTGAGATCAGCTGACCGCTTACTACTCTGCATTCCAAAAATGAAGTATAAGACAAGAGGAGAGCGGGCTTTTGTGTATGCCGCTCCTCACTTTTGGAATGCTCTCCCTCTCACCGTACGAGAGTCCTCAACGGTCTCGGTCTTTAAGTCTAGACTGAAGACTCACTTTTATGATTTGGCCTTTGGATAAAGGACCTCTTTTACATTTGGTTTTATTGTTTTGATGTAGTTTTTATTGTCAGGACTGTTCCTGTTTTTGGAGCGCTAGTTTTTTATATTTTTTACTGCTTTTACTAGTCCTTTGGTTGATTTGACCATTTTTTATTGAATTACTGTGTGTGTCTGGTTTCTGCCTTTTATTGCTTATTTGGGTATCATGCTATTGCAATTGTTTATTTCAACTTGTTTTTCAACTGTAAGGCGCTTTGTTCAGCTCTCATGCTGTGTTTTAATGCGCCAAACAAATAAACTGGTATGGTATGGTATTCTACTCTATTCGTTTCTACTCTATTCTATTCTACTCTATTCTATTCTATACTATTCTACTCTATTCTATTCTACTCTATTCCATTCTACGCTATTCCATTCTACTCTATTCTATTCTATTCTATTCTATTCTATTCTATTCTATTCTATTCTATTCTGTGTAAGATGTGTTAAAGTTAAAACACTGGATCTGAAACACAAGTGGACAAACTAGAAACTAACCCTAATATGAAGAGATTCTATGAGTGGGTTTTGATTTCTTTATTTGTCTGCTGGTTCTCTGGTCTCTTTCTTTCTTTTTTTGTCAGTTTATTTTTGATAAAATAATCCAGTCAGTGAGTTTCACATCTCTGCCTTTTGACTGGGATGCCTTACTGCCTCCAGCTGCCTGTGGGGAAGGAAGCTGATTCTGAGCTTTGTGCTTCATTAAGCAGACAACCTCAGAGTTGTTTGGTAAAGAGATCACAATGTGGGTCCGGAACTGTGCAGTCAGTCACATGGGACCTGCAGCAACCACCGTCCATCTTGCTGAGGTGTGAAATTGAAGACGATTCATTGTGCCTGCAGATATGAGTTTAATCAAGCTGATAGAGTGGACTGTCTTACACTCATCCATAGATGTAGCATCATGCAATTACTTTCAGCAAAGGCAGAGGGAAAGGTCATAGCTCAACACCAAAGTGCTGAGCACATCAAAATGAGTGGATGCATCAGTAAATCAATTAGTTGATACTGCACATGTAAAATGTATCTTCTACATACAGCACTACATATAAACATGCATAGCTGCTCAGGCTACCATGCTTCTGGTACTGTATATACAAGCTTTCAATTAAAATCTTCATTATTATGTGCGTTACTTGTTAATATTTTCTGAACAGTTTTAATTTTATTCAAATGCATAATCCACCACCTGTTTCAACGCCTGTCTGTGGTTTTACAGTCAACAGGTAGTAAACAAAATAAATCTGAGAGTAAAATAATCTGAAACAACTGAACGTCAACATAGATTATGGTGCGTTTTGAAGCTCTTATAAGGACTTCATTCTGAAAAGTGCCATAGTGGTTTTTACAAACACGGCTTTATGAATATTTACATCACCTTCAGTTATTCAAGGTCATTTAATTCAGTTCCTATGTAAGGAAACCTATCAGATTGCATTGAGTCACTGACTTGTGTCAGAGACTTTACAGCAATCCCCATATTAAGCAAGCATGTAGCGACAGTGGAGAGGAAAACTCCCTTTTAACTGGCTCTGTATGAGCAGCCATCCGCCGTGACTCACTGGGGGTTTGAGAAGACAGAGCAGACATGCACACGCACAAACACACACTAGGAAGCTAGTGAGAGTCTGAAAGATTGCTTCTAAACCACAGACTGGGAGACAATCTGCAGCACTCATGGAGATGACATTAAGAGCCTGACCCACTGTGTCACTGACCATGTGAACTTCTGCGTGGAGAACACTGTTCCAACATGGAAAGTGAGGTGTTTCTCCAACAATAAGCCCTGGTTGGCCCCTGAGCTCAAATCCCTGCTGAATGAAACTATAATAACCATCTACAGGTGGTCCAGAATGCCTGTGCTAGGCAGCTGACCAAGTCCTCCAAACACACCCACATCACCCCGCTCCTCTTCCAGCTTCACTGGCTGCCGGTTAACTTCAGGGTTCCTTTCAAGATCCTGGTTCTGGTTTTTAGGGCCTTACATGGACAAGCACCATCATACATTGGTCATCTTCTCAGTCCCTACACCCCCAGCAGGTCCCTGAGGTCCAGTGATCAAAGTCTACTGGTTGTGCAGCGCACCAGGCTAAAGACCAAAGGTGACAGATCATTTGCTGCTGTGGCCCCCAGACTCTGGAACTCCCTCCCCCTGAGATCAGTGGACTCAGTGGCCTCCTTTAAAAACTCACCTGTTCTTCTCCCATGCTGTCTGATGGTTTTACCAATTGAAAGCATATACACAGCCCGGCCAAAAAAAAAATTGCCACAAAAAAAAAAAGCAGTCTCCACCTGTATTTAACTAAGCAGACAGGTAGGAGCCTCCTAGTGGATAATTACTGCATGGGCGATTATCTTTCAGCTGCAACAAGTTATTATATTATAGCTCCAACTGGTGCAATGAGTTGCTTCTCATGTCTTCAACAACCATGAGGAAAGACACATCTGGTGTTGGTGGAACAGATGTTAGTCTGTGTGAGAAGGGTCACATCACTGGCATGCATCAAGCAGAGAAAACATCTAAGGAGATTGCAGAAACGACTAAAACTGGGTTCAGAACTGTCCAACGCATTATTAAAAACTGGTGTGATGAGTCCAGATGGACCCTGTTCCAGAGTGATGGGTGCATCAGGGTAAGAAGAGAGGCAGATGAAGTGATGCACCCATCATGCCTAGTGCCTACTGTACAAGCCTGTGGGGGCGGGGCTATAATCTGGGGTTGCTGCAGTTGGTCAGGTCTAGGTTCAGCAACAGATGTGCTCCAAGAATGAGGTCAGCTGACTACCTGAATCTACTGAATGACCAGGTTATTTCCCATCTTCTGGGGCGACGGTGGCATAGGAGTTAAGTGGTCGCCCCACAATCGGAAGGTCGTGGGTTCGCGCCCCGCTCAGTCTGTCGCTGTCGTTGTGTCCTTGGGCAAGACACTTAACCCGAATTGCCTCTGTTGGTGGTGGTCAGAGGGGCCGATGGCGCAATGATGCAGCCTCGCCTCTGTCAGACTGCCCCAGGGCGGCTGTGGCTACCCAGTAGCCCACCATCATCAGCAGTGTGTGAATGTGTGAGTGCATGCAGCGTCTTTGAGTGTCCTAACAAAGCGCTATATAAGTTCGATGAATTATTATTATTATTATCTTCCCTGATGGCACGGCCATATTCCAAGATGACAATGCCAGGATTCATGGGGCTCAAATAGTGAAAGAGTGGTTCAGGGAGCATGAGACATCATTGTCACACATGGATTGGCCACCACAGAGTCCAGACCTGAACCCCATTGAGAATCTTTGGGATGTGCTGGAGAAGGCTTTGTGCAGCGGTCAGACTCTACCATCATCAATGCAAGATCTTGGTGACACATTAATGCAACACTGGATGGAAATAAATCTGGTGACGTTGCAGAAGCTGATCGAAACAACGCCACAGTGAATGTGTAATGTAATCAAAGTTAAAGGCCATCCACCCAAATATTATGGTGCGTTCACACCGGCCTTGACGTATACGTCAAACAACGCATACTTCATGCCGTTTTTGACGCCTATATATTTTTGACATTGACGCAGCTTGCGTTGACGCAGCTTGCGTTGGCGCAGCTTGCTTTGACGGTTGCGTCGGCCCCACGGGGAGGGGAAGGGAGGAAAGAGCGCGTGCGCGGCTCTCTGTTGCCAGATGTTTGTAACAATGGCGGATCCTATCGAGACAATGTCGGCATAAACGTTGAAAAAACACTCACCCGACACGCCGAGTTCTCTAGCAATCTTCCTCCAAGCAAGGTCCTTTCTATTTCGATCTCGGTAAGCGTAGCAAGACGGGTCATACAGTTCCCGATAGTTGCAAACGGCGATGATAAGTTTCTCCTCCATTGCTGAATGAATTTGTCTTCTTCCCTCGCTCTGCTGTGACGTATCAACTGGCGCTCTGATTGGTTGACACTTGTAAAGTGACGCAGAAAGTTCAGCTAGCTGAACTTGCTTGACGTTTGCGTTGCTAACGTTTCTTGCTTTGACGTTTGCGTTGAAGCTTGAAAAGCGTGAAAAGTATCAAGCTTTGACGCGACCAACGCTCACAAAGCGACGCAGGGACTTTGACGCAGCTCTGAAGCGCCTTACCATAGACTTAACATTGAAACTTGACGCTGGCGACGCATACTTTATGGCCGGTGTGAACGCACCATTAGAGAGTGTGACCTTTCTCTTAAATCCAAACAAATCTGAAGTTATCGTCTTTGGACCAGAACCTCTGAAAAGGAAACTGCTTATATCACCTAATCTGAACGGTATTCAATTAGCCTCCGGGAACAAAGTAAAGAACGTCGGAGGTATCTTTGACCAGGACATGTTGTTCAAATCCCACGTTAAACAGGTTTGTAGGATTTCCTTCTTCCACCTCCAAAATATTGCTAAGATTAGAAACATCCTGTCCAGGAGAGATGCTGAAAAACAAGTTCATGCATTTATTACCTCAAGACTGGATTAGCGTGGGACCCTTTTTTTGGGCCGGGCAGTGTATCTTGATTTCTTCGTCTTCTTATCGTCTCAGTAAACAAAAATGTTGAATCCCCCAAAATTATAGTGAATGGGGACTCAACAGGCGAGAGTGGTTCTATGCTAACTTCCCTTATGATATTATGTTACAACAGCTCATTTTAGCCACGTGATTCCTAAAGTCAAACACTCAAAGAAAACACATGGATGCTTTTTTTCACGGTTAGAGTTCTAAGAGAGGCAGTAGAGACCCACAGAAGGATGGAAAAAGCAAGTTTTGCATACTATGTCCCCTTTAAGTCAGTGTTGGGACAATCACAGCAACAGGGTTGTTGATGTCACAGGAATCACTGGGTTAACCGTACCTCCTTAGATTTAGACTCTGACCAATGTCAGCGATGTGTAGGGATGAAGAACATTATTGGCTTCAAGGAGAAGGAGATTCAGACAAATGGAGCTCAAGACAAAGCCAATGAAATGAACATGTTTAATAAGTTTAGTTCAGCATCCTCCTCGTCTCGGCTAGCCAGACCTCCCACTCTGCCTTGACCCACATTTTCCCAGTCACATTGGGATGTTTTGTCACCAGTAAGCAAGAAAAGATGTGACTTATTGGAACACAGAATATTTGTGTCTTAATTATCTTCTATGTCCAATAAGTCACTCCCCCAAATTTTGGTAAGTAGGCTTTAAATCATCCAGGATGCTTTCTAATCAGCTATGCAGCACTGGGTTGGCATCTGAATGATTTGGGCTGCTGACAGAGTTCCAGATGTCTCCTTGGTGTGGAAGTGATGTTGGTGATGAGAGGTTATGAAGAAGCAGCTGAGTGCTTCGATGAAAGGAGGCAGTGATGTAATAGATGAGCCGTGCTTGAGCCTCTTTAGGTGGCAGCTGCTGCAGCAGTGTTTCTTTACATCTTTCATAATGACCATATCCAAAAGACTTTTACTGTACTTCTGCAAAATAAACGAAAGAGTTTAGGAGTGCATTTATTGCTGGATAAAAGTAGTGAACCTCATAAAGTCTGACACTAGGTGCCACGCAAAACCCAGAGCTAAAATAATGAGTGATGCTGTTGTGGTGTGAGGGCTTTGGGTGTTGATATGGTCAAGGTGTCTCTAGTTATAGTTTCTATTTTGTTGTTCCTTTCTAGTTAATTTACTGATTTTGTAGTAATGCAGGGCATCCTCATGGACCCTCACACAGACTACCCCGGGGACTGTAGCAGATGCTTTTACCCAAAGCAACTTAACATGCATGCATTTGGCCTGTGGGAGGAAGCTGGAGCTCCTGGTGGAAACCCACACCTGCATCTGGAGAACATGCTAATTCCACGCCACAGCCGGGAATTGAACCTGCAACGTTCTTGCTGCGAGATTGAGCGTGACAGAACAGCATCAACTACACTGAACTTAATGTTTATGGAAAATTTAAACTGTAAGCACCTGAAAAGGTGTAAAAGGTTTTCTATAATAATGTGAGAGGTCCTTCGTTCTTCTGTTTAAAACAATATAAAGCATTTCATTTCTTCTCTCATCTGTTTCCTTTGATCTCTCCCCTTCTCTTTTTCCAGGGAATCAGCAGCCTCTTCAGCTCCCTGAAAGTGGTGCGTCTGCTGCGTTTAGGACGAGTAGCCAGGAAGCTGGACCACTACATCGAGTACGGAGCTGCTGTTCTGGTGTTACTGGTGTGTGTGTTCGGCCTGGCAGCCCACTGGCTGGCCTGTATCTGGTACAGCATCGGAGACTACGAGGTGATTGATGAGGACACAAACAGTGTGAGGTTGGACAGCTGGCTGTACCTGTTGGGAGAGACCGTGGGGATGCCGTACAGATTCAACGTCTCAGGCTTGGGCCGCTGGGAGGGGGGGCCCACCAAAGACTCTGTGTACATCACCTCGCTGTACTTCACCATGACCAGCCTAACTAGCATCGGCTTTGGAAACATTGCACCGAA
Source organism: Aphyosemion australe (assembly GCA_006937985.1). Lineage (NCBI taxonomy): Eukaryota > Metazoa > Chordata > Actinopteri > Cyprinodontiformes > Nothobranchiidae > Aphyosemion > Aphyosemion australe. Next base: position 171,787 of record SSNS01000243.1, on the reverse strand, counting down.
CACGGATGGAGAGAAGATCTTTGCTGTTGCCATGATGATGATCGGATGTGAGTCCCAATCTTTTCATTTGTTTAAAGCTCTTTGGAGAAAGGTTCCTGGATGTTAAACCTTAACTTCAGATTATTTTAGCTTTCTAGGGCTTCTAAAGAACAAGTAGGGAATAAATAAAGATTTTATAATTTTGTCGTAATGGTTATCAAATGGTAATTTGCCATATTTATTATTATTACGACTGAATCCCCTGGTCTCTAGGTGTGTGAGCTGAGTGGTTTTAGACCTATGGAGTCCTCTGAGAGGACTGCTTTTCCACGTCCTCCAGACAGAGACACACTGTGCCTTAGAGCTGTTTTGTTTTACTTAGGGCACTCGATGTTAGGAAAATATGCAGTTGTGATATTTGTTAATGTCAAAGACAGTTTCCTCCATCCTCTAAATGTTCTGTCATCGCATAGATAAAAACAACAAGACATGAGCATAAAGACACAGGTTCTGTACCAGTTTCCATTTATGCAGTTTTGGCTTGCTTTTAGCACCCCTTGGTGTCCGTTTAGTAGAACCAAAAGTGAAACTTATCTCCTCTCTGTGCGTTGGTCTTTTTAACACCTTACTCTAACAGCTGAAATGTCTCCTCAGCCTTCATTAGTGTCTACAGGAGCGGTTCATCACTAAATCAAACAAATCAGCTGTGTTCATGATCTAAACATGCTGGAAACATGCTGGAAGCAGACTGCAGCACCAGGCATGTCAGCTCCACTTTACTAAGTCCAGCAGGGACCGGACCGCCACTCTGAAGTTGCAAGTGTGGTATTCTGAGTGACATTTCATTAACCCTGTCATTTTAGCACAAACTGGCTCAAGAGTATAGTATGGCTTTGATTTGAAGTACAGTTGGGCTGATTTCTTTTACTCAAAAGCATCTGAAAAGAAAATGAACAAATGCTGTATTAACAAAGTGCACATCACCAGGATGATGTCCAGTGTCAGTTTAAACAGATGATCTGTAAATCTGAGTGTCACTCAGTGCTCAAGTGTCAGGATGAAACGACCCTGCTGAACCTCCAGATGTTTGAGAGGCTGTCTCTCGTCTGTTTTTCTCTGTGAAAGGAACAGGACATCCCAGAGTCCTCCTGAATAGACACAGTAGGGACTAAACAGAGGGAGACAGCTCTGTCATTAATGTATTGATGGACTACTCAGTGGGCTGACACGTTCTCATCCCTACTCATGGCTCAGGTGAAGCTCAGGCTCAGGATGAAATGTTATCTTCTTCAAGATGAGAGAAAATGTGAAATATTTTGATAGTTGATCCAGGTGAGAGGCCTTGTCCTACAGGTGAGTGGCTTTTGGACCTTACAGGAGACATGTCTCACTCAGGATTCAGGAGGATAAAGCATGACTCATCACTATTCTTAATTTCAACACAAGCTGATAATCACTTTGATGCAAACAGAAGAAAACAGGCATACCTGTCTTCATCTGTAAATTACATTTATTTGGGTAATTGTTGGTCTAATTACACTTTGGATGTTCAAATATCGATTATTTTTCTCCACTGACTCAAATCACACCTCTGCTGCTTGTCCACATCAGGAATACGGACATTCCTAAAGCCAAGGATGATGAGCAAATCATTATGACTGGAAGAATATATAGTCCTCACTCCCGAGTGGATCTGGACCATGTGAGTGAGTGAGTGAGTGAGTGAGTGAGTGAGTGAGTGAGTGAGTGAGTGAGTGAGTGAGGGAGTGAGGAGTAAGTGAGTGAGTGAGTGAGTGAGTGAGGAGTGAGTGAGTGAGGAGTGAGTAAGTGAGTGAGGAGTGAGTGAGTGAAGAGTGAGTGAGTGAGGAGTGAGTGAGTGAGTAGTGAGTGAGTGAGTGAGTGAGTGAGTGAGAAGTGAGTGAGTGAGTGAGGAGTGAGTGAGGAGTGAGTCAGGGGTGAGGAGTAAGTGAGTGAGTGAGTGAATGAGTGAGGAGTGAGTGAGTGAGGAGTGAGTGAGTGAGTGAGTGAGTGAGTGAGTGAGTGAGTGAGTGAGTGAGTGAGTGAGTGAGGAGTGAGTGAGTGAGTGAGTGAGGAGTGAGTGAGGAGTGAGTGAGTCAGGGGTGAGGAGTAAGAGAGTGAGTGAGTGAGTAGGGGGTGAGTGAGTGAGTGAGTGAGTGAGGAGTGAGTGAGTCAGTGAGGAGTTGAGTGAGTGAGTGAGTGAGTGAGTGAGTGAGTGAGTGAGTGAGTGAGTGAGTGAGGAGTGAGGAGTGAGTGAGTGAGTGAGGAGTGAGTGAGGAGTGAGGAGTGAGTGAGTGAGTGAGGAGTGAGTGAGGAGTGAGTGAGTCAGGGGTGAGGAGTAAGAGAGTGAGTGAGTGAGTGAGTGAGTGAGTGAATGAGGAGTGAGTGAGGAGTGAGTGAGTGAGGAGTAAGTGAGTGAGTGAGTGAGTGAGGAGTGAGTGAGAGAGTGAGGAGTGAGTGAGGAGTGAGTGAGTGAGGAGTGAGTGAGTAGTGAGTGAATGAGGAGTGAGTGAGTGAGGAGTGAGTGAGTGAGGAGTGAGTCAGGAGTGAGGAGTAAGTGAGTGAGTGAGGAGTGAGTGAGTGAGGAGTGAGTGAGTGAGTGAGTGAGTGAGTGAGTGAGTGAGTGAGTGAGTGAGGAGTGAGTGAGTGAGTGAGTGAGTGAGGAGTGAGTGAGTGAGGAGTGAGTGAGTGAGTGAGTGATTGAGTGAGTGAGTGAGTGAGTGAGGAGTGAGTGAGGACTGAGTGAGTGAGTGAGGAGTGAGTGAGTGAGTGAGGAGTGAGTGAGGAGTGAGTGAGTGAGGAGTGAGTGAGTGAGTAAGGAGTGAGTGAGGAGTGAGTGAGGAGTGAGTGAGTGAGTGAGGAGTGAGTGAGTGAGGAGTGAGTGAGGAGTGAGTGAGGAGGAGTGAGTGAGTGAGGAGTGAGTGAGTCAGTGAGGAGTGAGTGATCGAGAAGTGAGTGAGTGAGGAGTGAGTGAGAGAGTGAGTGAGTGAGGAGTGAGTGAGGGAGAGTGAGGAGTGAGTGAGTGAGTGAGTGAGTGAGTGAGTGAGGAGTGAGTGAGTGAGTGAGGAGTGAAGGAATGAGTGAGGAGTGAATGAGTGAGGAGTGAGTGAGTGAGTAGTGAGTGAGTGAGGAGTGAGTGAGTGAGTGAGTGAGGAGTGACTGAGGAGTGAGTGAGTGAGGAGTGAGTCAGGAGTGAGGAGTAAGTGAGTGAGTGAGGAGTGAGTGAGTGAGGAGTGAGTGAGTGAGGAGTGAGTGAGTGAGTGAGGAGTGAGTGATCGAGGAGTGAGTGAGTGAGTGAGGAGTGAGTGAGTAGTGAGTGAGTGAGTCAGTGAGGAGTTGAGTGAGGGAGAGTGAGGAGTGAGTGAGTGATGAGTGAGTGAGTGAATGAGGCGTGAGTGAGTGAGTGAGTGAGTGAGTGAGTGAGTGAGGAGTTAGTGAGTCAGTGAGGAGTGAGTGAGTGAGGAGTGAGTGAGTGAGTGAGTGAGTGAGTGAATGAGGAGTGAGTGAGGAGTGAGTGAGTGAGTGGTCTCCCATGTTGAGGTACATTTAGAGCAGGGGTGTCGAACTCTGGTCCTCGAGGTCCGCCATCCCACATATTTTAGTGTTTTCCCTGTTTCAACACACCTGATTTCAATCAGCAGGTGATTAACTGGCTTCTGGAGAGCCTGATGACCTGCTGCACAGGTGAATCAACTGTGTTGGAACAGGGGAACAACAAAGAGGATGCCGGCCCTTAAGGACCAGAGCTCGACACCTGTGATTTAGAGGAAAGGCCGCCTGTGTTTATGCTGAATCCTGCTGTTGCAAACAGCACTTGATTCACAAAGAGCTGCATAATTTGAGACACACGTTTCATGGGAAAAATTTACGGTCTCCTGAGAGCCAGAGGAGTTTTGGTCTCAGAAAAGAAGCTTCTGCTGAACTGCTTCATTCAGAAACGTAGTGCAGGTTTATCAGGGAAGGTTTAGGTCCCCCTTTCTTTGAATGATGGTCAGATGTGTTACTATACAAAATAAAACATGACACAAAGCTCTACGGATAGCTTTGTGATTCTGAAGGTGACATGGCGCAGATAGGACTAAGGAGCAAACAGCACATGCGCTAGCCTGCTGTCCACCATAGTCCCCAACTATTTCAAACAAGTCATTTGTTTTTATTTAGCCAAAAACTGTTTAGAGGTCTTTTCTGTTCTTTTTAAAGAAAGAGATTATAGAAACCAATAAGCTTCTGTTCTGTTTATCTACAGACCTGATTTCACTCTGTATCAATACAGCCAGCTGTAGGGTCACACTCTACCGTTGGAGGCTGGCCATATTAATAGATGCAGCTCCATTAGGACTCTTTAATGTTTTACAGGTTTGGAAATACCTGCAAGCCTTAACCCACACACAGAAGGATGGTCTTTCTGTCAGCAGCTGCTTACTCAGGGATGAAATGAAGGCTGGCATGCTGTTTGCTCAGTTGTAGTGGAGTACCTCACTTAAATATTAACTGTGCAGTCACATCAGCTGGAGTCCCAGTCCTATCTCTTGAGTCTTTTATGGCGCTTCCACACTAGCATCGGCTCTACACGGCCTAGATAGGGTAAGGAGCTTTCATATCCGGGCAGCCCGGGAATTTTCCAACCAGACGTCTTTTCAGCCCTCTTCCCACGGTGGTCTACCTCAGGTTGAAAGCGGTCCAACACACCCACTGCCGACTGATCGGTCGGCTCATATTTATGCCTACCGTTAGGGGGAGCCTCCGATTAGTGGATAGAATCAGCCAGCGGGGGCTCCCCGCATGTGCTTCATTATTATTCTGGATGGTGAGGAGTTAACGAGCCTCTGACTGAAGCTGTTTTTCTCTGTTTCTGTCTGCTGTGAGGAGCACGCACACACACACACACACACACACACACACACACACACACACACACACACACACACACACACACACACACACACACACACACACACACACACACACACACAGACACAGTGCTGCCAGGCTGCCAGACACAGCAAAGCAGGATGCAATATCAGAGTCAGAGCGTCTCCAAAAGCAACACTGCTCAGGCCACCTTTGTTTAATAAGGAAGAACTTCTCCGCCCTCTTTTGCCCCGCCCACTTGGTCGGAGATGTGCTCATGACATCACTGATATCTTCGTGCCAAAACAAGCAAAAAGAAAACAAACCCAGCGGCTTGACTCTTGTTCATCAGAACTGGTCTCATGACCAGTGAAGTGTTTTTTTTGTTGTTGTTGGGAATAGTTTTCCTAGCAGTGCAACGGATCATCATTGATCTGTGATTCGCGCAGATCTCTCTACAGTTTGGCACGCATGTGGTCCACGGATTGATCACGTGGAAGGCCAAGGCGCCACCTGTTCAATACAAATGAGAAAAGCACAGTGTTGGTCATGGCTAGTGGAGGAGGAGAGGAACTTGAAAAACCACCTGCATTGTTTAAGTTGCATGTATGGGAGAATTTTGGCTTCCCTGTAAAATACAAAAATGAACACACACACGTGCGTACCTCCAGTCTGGCACAGCGCCGCACACACGTAGTTCTGATCACTGTTTACACAGGGAGGGGGAGGAGCCTCAGGCATTTTTTACATTAACGTGATGGAACTGTTAATATTGGTGGGTACAAAGAGGAAAGAAAAATAAACAGCACTTCAGAAATGTGAAGAAATGAGTGAAAGCAGGACACGCAGGGAGAGAAGGGCTATGGCAAGTTGTTTTAACATTTAATCAACAATCGGACCTCTTTGGAATTCCTTTTTTATATAACAATTTAATTTATACTAGTACTGATTGTATTGTTATTAGTCAAAATTGCAAATGAAGACATCAACAGCTATGTAGTTACTATTAGATATTATGATATCCATAATAACAACAGCTGCACTAGTAGGAATTAAGTTTGAGGTATCTCAGATTCCCTAAATATCAGAGGTGGCCTTTTTAACATTTATTAGACAGACTGGATATGTATTCCAGACATCTATGATTCTGTTGTTCCTAGTAGAAATTAACATTCCAGATATCAATAAGAACATTCTTACTGAAATCTGAAATGCTCATTCTAGATAGTCAGAATCATTCAGTTATAAAACTCTTTGACGTTATAGATATTATAGAATGTAACTGCATTAAATGAGTTTTGAGTTAAATGTTTTCTAATGATTTCTTTTGATGTTAAATGTATTTTCTTTTTTCTTCTGATCCGATCCATGACTCAAAACCGTGGTACGGTCCGAACCGTGAGTTTTTTGATCCGTTGCACCACCAGTTTTTCTGACAGCACTTAGACCCAAAGATGTTCATAATCAGATAATTCAGAGAGAAGCGTATGGTAAAATGCCTGAATCTTATTGCTATTCACCATGAAATGCTCCAGATATAATGGCTTCGTGCCCTTTCCTCTCATTATGTAACAGCTGACTGTGAAAGCAGACAGTTTGTGGAGGTCTTCCAGAGCACAAGACATGTGTGTTTAAAAGCTTTCCCTCACTGAGCTAAAACACCAACAGTTTCTATATTGACAATGTGACAATGTCCCTCTCTGATTGGAAGCTGCCATCACCTCGTGTTACATCATCTTCTGCACTCTGCTGCTTTGCATCCTACTCAACACATCCAGTTACATTGAGCTCATCAAACGAGTCTGATTGTCTTTATTGAATCAGACTTTTATTTTATTAGACGTTTATTGTAATTTTCAGCTGATTACTACAAGCTTTTATAAATTTCCAACAGAAATATGTAGACTATACGCAGACTTTGATTCAACTCAAAAATATCTAGTTCACATTACTTAAAATTTTCTAAATTGTTAGAATTACTTGTTAATCCTGAGTTAGTTGAGCTGTTTCATGTCCTTTCTTATTGTAATTGTGCTATATGTATGAACATCTGTCCTGGCTTTCGGTTGGGGCTAGGTGAAGGTTTCACTGGTTGCTGTTTATTTTTAAATGTGTTAATTTTATTTTTCCATTTTATTTAACTTCTCTGCTGATACCATTTCACTCTCAATACAATATTCACAGAGCTGATCAGATTTCATTTGTGGTACCCCATTTTAAAAAGGAGTCAGGGAAGCTGGCTTTTTCTGTTAGAGCTCCAAAGGATTGGAACAACTTCTGCTCTGAGGTCAATTACATCTTTTCGTACGTTTAAAACTTCTGTATATGAATATGTTACGCGCATTTGCACCTGTTTTTGATTTTATTTAATTTTTTACACCAACGTTGTCTTTATCAATCCATTTTTCTGTGCTTTTCTATTGAGTTTCAGGAATGTTTTTGATTTTTGGCTTTTGCTTATATATACTTAGGATGCGGCGTGGTAATAATTTTTTTTGTCTGTGGTAATGTTTTGCTTTAAAAATGTCTTCTCATTAACTCTGTGTTATCTTGCTTTCTATTGTTGGATTTTCAGAGGACCCACTCGAAAATCCTCGTAAAAAATAAGTTTATAAATAAATAAATAAATAAATAGGTAAACAATCCTCCCTCCCAAGGACAGGGCCAAGGATTCCAATTGGGAAATATGTCGTCTAAGATTAGCCAATAAAGGGTTATAATTAGTCCCAAAATGTTCTTTAAACTTACGCATAACCCAAATACCTAAGTATTTAAATTTTCCTGACTGGACCTCAGTGGTAGTTTTCAGCAGCTTGGCTCTCAGTGAATGCAGCTCCCCCTTAATAAAGGGTACATCACTGAGAATTCCCTGATTATCATCCTTCAGGTTCAACAGATCCACTTTATCGTGTCTAGAATCTGGCGTCAGCAGGTCCAGGGGGTTTGAGATTGCGTCAGCCACCGTGTTTCTCAAACATCTGTCTATTTCCTGGATCATAACGTGAGCACTCTTGCTCTTTGTGGCATTGGTCGCCATTCTACTAACCTGCACAGGAGCCACAACGAATTAAGCGTTAGGCATTGAGTGTTGTAAACATTTCTGGTTAAAACATCACTTTTAAAAGGGCCCCACCACCTGTGCTAAACACCAGCTGCTGTCTTGGAAGACTCTGAAAGTAAACTTCTAACCCAGTTTTAGTTCCTGCATGTGCCCGTTCAGCTCTAAAGTGCAGCTACGGATCTATTTAGCTGTGACGGTTTGTCCTCCTTTGGGGCTCTTGAGGAGGAAACACTGATACTGTACTGAGGCTACTGCAGTCTGGATAAACTCTTATCATTTCTTCTAGGGATTCAGAGGGAACACTAACGGGAAGAGGAGTTTTATATTAACCCCCTCACACACACACACAGTCAGTTTCCTGGCTCAGAAAGTGGCTGAAAGCCGCTGGAGACTGATGGAAAGCGGTTGCTATGACAGCCAGTATCCGGAATACAGGATAAGAGTTTGGGATATTAGCATAGTGAGTGTGAGGGTTGTAATGCTTACTGTGACACGAGGATGGGATATAAGAGGAAGAACGGAAATAGCAGGTTCATTTTTTTCCAGAACATTCTCTGCTTCTTCTCTCAGAGACCAAACACCTATTCATCATGAGACTCCAGGAGGCTCAGCTAAAGACCTCTTTGCTCTGCCAAGTGAAGGTCTCAGATGTGAACTATGAACAATTAAGAGTAGCATGCACATGTATACATGTATGATAGCAGGATGTGGGCTAGGAGTAAATGGGATGCCATAATCAAGTGTCTGGAATAGCTTACAGGAACATCTGATCCCAGCACAGACCGAGGCTCCACAGTCAAAGTGGGAGTATGACAGCGCTGAGCTACTGTAGGACTTCCAGATTCAGAGGGAAAACAGGTGATGACCAACCAACCGAACATCACGGTGGTCTACTGACTTTTGAACCAAGTGGTGGTGACAGATCTAGAGACAGGAACATCAGGGAGAAGGAGCGTGAAAAGCTGGAGGACAACCAAGAACTGACAGAAGAAACAGAGAAGTTGAATAAAGACAGGAGTGGTTCCAGTGGTCATCAGAGCACCCAGGGCTGTAATCTTAAACTGGGAAGGTGGCTCCAACAGATCCCAGGAAGAGCATCCTCCTTTATCTGCTTCCTCTTCAGCACATCCTGAGCTCTTTTAAAGGAATCTCCTACCATCGTTACACAGATGACATCCAACTGTACATCTCCTTTAAGCCCCATGAGAGGTCTAAGCTGCAGCTGTTGCACAGCTGCTTAGACTCTATTAAAACCTGGATGTCTGGGAACTTTCTACAGCTGAATGAAGACCAGACTGAGATCCTCATCTGTGCTCCAGACAAGATGGTTCCCAAAGTCAGAGACTCTCGTGGTCAGTTTGCTTCTCACACCAAACCCTCTGTCAGGAATCTTGGTGTGACCTTTGACCCAGCTCTCACCCTGGATTCTCATGTCAGTTCTCTTGTTGGCTCTTCCTTCTTCCATCTCAGGAACATTGCTAAGCTGAGTCCCATTCTGTCCTGCTCTGAACTGGAGATTGTTCTCCTCACGCTTAGACTACTGCAACTGGCTTTTCTCTTGTGTGAGCAGAACCTCCCTGAACCGTCTACAGGTGGTCCAGAATGCCTGTGCTAGGCTGCTGACCAAGTCCTCCAAACACACCCACATCACCCCGCTCCTCTTCCAGCTTCACTGGCTGCCGGTTAACTTTGTTTTTTATTCATATCTTCATTTTTATTTTTTTATTTTTATGTTTTTAAAGCACCTTCCACAACCTTATTGGAAGCCCAAGGTGCTGAACATCCTCATAAGACATGATAAGAACAAAACAGATGTCATAAGAATTATTCATAAGATTATGTTATTAGTATACAAAGCTCTGCATGGCTTTGCTCAACAGTACATAGCTGACATGCTCATCTCCTATGTACCAGTTGGGTCACTCAGGATGGCCGACCTTGGCATTTGGAAAGTACCACATACAGAATCTAAATCAGGTGATGCAGATTTTATCGTCTATGCACCAACACCTTACCTTTAGATGTTAGAGAAGCGTCCACTTTGAATGTTTTTAAATCTAAGTTAAAATCCTTTTTATTTAACCAATCATATAAGTGAGGATGATGTAATTGTCTTAAATAATGTTATTGTCTTTTACTGTTTTTACCGTATGATTATGGATTTATTTTAAACTTATTACTTTTATGCTTTCGCTTGTTATAGGCTAACTGAGTTTGGAATTGTTGTGAAGCACATTGAATTGCTTTGCATGAAATGGGCTATATAAATAAAGTTTTGATTGATAAAGTCATAAAACAGTAAAAAAGAAACAATAGATAAAAGCAATAAACAAACAGTAAGAGACGAGGATAAGAACAAATTAAAAGAAATGAAAAACAGTAACATCAAGCCAGTGTCATGAACCCTGTTGCTGAAAGGCTACCAAGTAAAAGTGAGTCTACAAGTGAGAGATAAAGACTTAAAGAGGTGGTGCCTGCTCAATGCTTAGTGGCAACTCGTTCCACAGAGTTGGGGCCAAAACCGAGAATGCACGATCCCTCCTCGCTCTGTATTTGTTACGACTGTATCGGTACCACTTACTCCTCAGTAGCGTCGCAGGGAGCTGGTGTCTAACTCTAGGAGTCATTAAGCAAGAGGCGGGGACAGCCAGGACAGGTCTTCAGTCTTTTACAGGGACACACATAGACAACTAATCACACACTCACTCAGATTCAGTCACCAGTTACCCTGACAGTGGCGGCTCGTCCATAGGGGGCGCTAGGGCGCCGCCCCACCAGTCTCACAGGAAGGAGAAGAAGAAAATAGGAATCACAAAATATATTTAAAAAAACATAAAAAGTAAACTAAACGATCTATACACCATATGGACTAAGTGCTGTGTGTAATCTGTGTTTAATAATGTTCTTTTTACTTTTAACACGGCCGAATCGTCGACGTACTTGTCACGTGTCCTCTCGCGGGCGCAGCAATCTTTACCGTTGACTTAATATGGGCTAACTGGCGCATGTGCAGTGGTTCCCCAAACCGTCCACAATGAGAAAGAATAGGAGAGGCTTTGGGCGCATCGTGTAGCAATCGTCACCGGGTGAATTCTGCTCAGACCAGGGGGAGGAGATCGCTCATTGGTCAGGTTGTTCACCCCGCCCAGAGGGCCAATCGAATTGCTTGTTGTTGAGTTTTTTTCAGCTGGCTGGCTTTTGTATTAGCCAATCACAGGGAGAGAATCCACGTAAACAGGAAAATGATGGAATGCATCAAACACTCGAGCGGGTAAAACAGTCTGATCAGCTCAGCTTTTACGTTGGGATATAGGATTTCACGAACCGAGTGGATTGTTTTTACTACACCACGGATTATGACCATAACCTGCAGGTAAGCCTGATTTTAGCTTTTGGCTTCAGGAAATTAGCTTGCTGCTGCGTTAGCGGCTAGCACCGCTCCATACGCTTTAAATGGTACTTCTATTCTTGTTTGTGAGTCTGGGCTTTAATCTAAACACCTGCTTCTGTGGATATCTTGCGTTGTGTCACTGTGTGTTTTTCTGGATACGTGTAGTGTCTATTTTACGGCCTCACGTTTATTTACAGCTTATTGGGTGTTGGTAGAAAGTGGATTCTATTGATTAGATTGCCCTACTCCCCTTAAGCGTGTGTGCAGTTTGTGTAATATATGGGTGAATGGATGAATATTAAGCATGTTTTTGTCAAAAACTTACTTAATATTCAAAAACTTTTTGAACAACTTTGTTGCCGAAGTGCTCCTGTGACCGTCAGTTGTGTGACGCTGATGCATAAGAATCAATGGTAATTTGGCGTCCCCTAGTGGTGATATGTGGTTAGCGCCCCACCCAAAAAAAAGTCACCAGCCGCCACTGGATGGTATGTTCATCAAGAGCAGCTGTGAGTTGTTTAGCCACAACCTTTTCCAAGATCTTGGAGATGAACGGAAGTTTAGAGAGGGATCAAGACTGGGTTTTAAGAAGCGGATGGATTACAGCGTTCTTAGAGCTGAGAGATTTTGAGAATTGTTATTTCAATGCCTGTTTTATTTATTTGACATCCAACAGAATATTTCCATGCTCCATGTTTCCATTGTTTTCCTCTAGTGCTTGAAGATTTTAGTTTAAAATGAACCTGTTCTATTTCCCCAAAACAGTTATATAATGACTGATGACATGTTCAGCTTTGGAAAATAAATATTTATGGCAAATTTTTGATATCTTCAAATTTTACTTAATAATACAAGAGAGCATTAAAGATGGACAAAAATAGTGATTTGTTTCCTAATGATATACACTCACTGGCCACTTTATTGGGTACACCTGTCCAACTGCTCGTTAACACAAATGACTAATCAGCCAATCACATGGTGGCAACTCAATGCATTTAGGCATGTTGACATGATCAAGACGATCTGCTGCAGGTCAAACCGAGCTTCAGAACGGGGAAGAAAGGTGATTTAAGTGACTTTGAACGTGGCATGGTTGTTGGTGCCAGACGGGCTGGTCTGAGTATTTCAGAAACTGCTGATCTTCTGGGATTGTCACGCACAACCATCTCTAGGGTTTACAGAGAATGGTCTGAAAAAGGGAAAACATCCAGTGAGCAGCAGGTCTGTGGGTGAAAACGCCTTGTTGATGCCAGAGGTCAGAGAAGAACGGCCAGACTGGTGGAGCTGATAGAAAGGCAACAGTAACTCAAATAACCGCTCGTTACAACCAAGGCTGCAATTGGTACAAAATGCTGCTGCAAGGTTTTTAACAGGCACACACAGGCGTAGCCATATCACCCCGGTTCTGGCACATCTTCACTGGCTGCCCGTGACTTTCAGAGTGCGATTTAAGATCCTGCTCTTTGTTTTTAAAGCACTGAACGGTCTTGCACCATCTTATCTGTCTGACTTGTTCACACCCTATGTGCCGGTGCGCTCACTGAGATCAGCGGACCGCTTGCTTCTCTGCACTCCAAAAATGAACTACAAAGCAAGGGGGAGCGGGCTTTTGTATATGCTGCCCCTGTCCTCTGGAATGCTCTACCCATCGAAACTCACCAATCACCATCTGTCGCTGTCTTCAAGTCACGATTGACCCACTTTTATTCTTTGGCTTTTGGACAATGACTTTTTATTTTCTATTTTTATTGTTTTGCCTTTGTTTTAAATTGCTTTTAGGTTGCTTTTATCTATATTTATTGATTGTTTTTAACTGTACCTGTTTTAATATCATTATTTTGTGATTGTTGTATAAATTGCGCTATATAAATAAAACGGTATGGTATAGTAAGGTATGCAGAAGAGCATCTCTGAACACACAACACGTGGAACCTTGAGGCAGATGGGCTACAGCAGCAGAAGACCACACCGGGTGCCACTCCTGTCAGCTAANACTCGAGCGGGTAAAACAGTCTGATCAGCTCAGCTTTTACGTTGGGATATAGGATTTCACGAACCGAGTGGATTGTTTTTACTACACCACGGATTATGACCATAACCTGCAGGTAAGCCTGATTTTAGCTTTTGGCTTCAGGAAATTAGCTTGCTGCTGCGTTAGCGGCTAGCACCGCTCCATACGCTTTAAATGGTACTTCTATTCTTGTTTGTGAGTCTGGGCTTTAATCTAAACACCTGCTTCTGTGGATATCTTGCGTTGTGTCACTGTGTGTTTTTCTGGATACGTGTAGTGTCTATTTTACGGCCTCACGTTTATTTACAGCTTATTGGGTGTTGGTAGAAAGTGGATTCTATTGATTAGATTGCCCTACTCCCCTTAAGCGTGTGTGCAGTTTGTGTAATATATGGGTGAATGGATGAATATTAAGCATGTTTTTGTCAAAAACTTACTTAATATTCAAAAACGTTTTGAACAACTTTGTTGCCGGAAGTGCTCCTGCGACCGTCAGTTGTGTGACGCTGATGCATAAGAATCAATGGTAATTTGGCGCCCCCTAGTGGTGATATGTGGTTAGTGCCCCACCCAAAAAAAAGTCACCAGCCGCCACTGTACCCTGACATGAATGTTTTTGGTCAGTGGGAGGAAACTGGAGAACACCCACACATGCATGGGACAAACGTGTTAATCCCACACAGAAAAACTCTGCAGCTGGGATTCAAACCTGTAGCCTAACTTTAGGTATCGTTTCATTTCTAGGTAGTCATACTACCAGTACTGAATGTGGAGCAGGTAATCCCTGCACTGTGTGGGTCTGGTGCTGGAGCAGTCATTAACTAAACTGTTTTGGAGCTTGAAGTCAGAGTATGACACTGTCCCAGTTTTTATTTGTATCTGCCCCAGAAAAGCAGCTGTTTTATTAACACCTTAAATCTGTTTGTCGTTTAATAAAGTACTATTTAACTAATCACCACCACTGGTAAATGACTGCTTTGAACTAATAAGTAATCCAGATATTATCAAGTAAATGGGAATATTATTACACAATAGGGATGTGTATTGGTAAAATTCTGGCGATACGATACGCATCACGATGCAGGGGAGACGATACGATACATCACGATATATTGCGACACATTCATCCAGACGATATAAGCAATTTTTTTACACTGAATATATTGTAGGAAAATTCAATAAACAGTTAAAACTGATACGTAACATGTTTCACATGAGGTATCTGAACCATAATAGAGGGAAACATTTCAATGGTGGAAACAAAACTGTTTCGCACACTGCTGCCAACTAGCGGTCGGCGTTTGAATTGCACCAAAAGAAAAGAAAATACACAAAAGTTTGCATGTGAATTCTTTCAAAAATTTGATACACAGCTTTTGAATATCGATATAATATCGCAGGAAAAAATATCACGATATATTGCCATATCGATATTTTCTTACATCCCTATTACACAAGGCATGTAAATTCTGAAAATGATATAATTTATCAGATTGACATAAAAGGAATGTTAATATATGTAGAAAACAATGGAAGCGGTGCTCAAACGGTCTTTTTGTTAAACTCCTTGTTATGTTCTTCATGTGTTTCTTTTTCTAACTCCATTGGTTTTTCTTGCTCTAAACAATAATTTAAGGTAAAAAAAAAAACATTGCTACACTGTGTTTAGAGCAAGAAAAACCAATAGGTTTTTTTTCATGTTTATATTGAAGTTTATGGACCAAACTAAAATGTTGACTAATTTTTTTAAAAGTTTTGTAAAGTGATCAAGTAACCAGTAGAAAAGCTTCAGTACGAACACAGAATCATCATCTCTGGCTTCACAGATGCATCGTGGAGTCTAAACAATACATTAAGAGAAAATGCATTTTTTAAGTACTTTTTAAACGTTTACGTTTATCTGTTAACGGCGATTCAACATGTTCCAAGAACAACAAATCCCTCTGCTGCTGTGTAGCTCTGGTTCTGGACCTGCTGCTGCTGTTTCAGCACCAGCTCAGCTCCACGGTAAACCTAGTGAAGGTCACAGCGAGCTGTGCGTAATGATTGTGACAGCTACAATCACCGCCACAGTAGGAGCGCTGGCTCTGTGAACAGAGTGCCTGATGGCAGATTTCTGCCTCTGCTGGTGGACGGGCCAGGTATCGATCCACCGGCACCAGTTCCAATCTGCTGGCAGGCTGTGAGCGAGTGGTTGTCAAGGATGTGTCACACCATTCTGTATTGATAGACCGAGCTGGGAGTGAGAAATAGTGGGTAAGACAGAGAGCCACATAGATCCACACATTGTGGTCTGGTCTGGTATTTTTCTTTCTTGTTCTTCTGCAACCCTTCTACAACTCTTATACAAGCAGCCTGTCTTTGCCACACTCTCAGTCTTGACTCATAGCTTGACTGGGGACTTTTTTTTCTTTTCAGAACTTTATTGAGTAAACAAACAGTTACAAAACCACAAAATGTGATTGAACACAAAACATGTGCCAGGGTGTAAAAATATTAAATAAATTAAAATAATTTATATGTAGTGCAAATATTAATTGTTTTTAAAGCCTTTTTGTTAAAAGATCCATTAATCAGTGTTATATAAGGCTCGAGTGGGGACTTGCAGAGAAACCCTGACTGTAGTTTCAGTTTCTGCTTTGACTGGTCTCTCTTCAAACCCTCTCCCTGTTGGCTGAATCAACACTTAATGCTTTATAGAGGCTCAAAGATCAGTTTCCAAGTTTAAATAAACAGCATTCTAGCAGCCCTTTAAAGAGGGGGGCCACCTCTCTCGTCTGCTACTCCACAGACACCACCTCTAATGTTGATGCAATGTTGCAGAAGCATGTCAACCTGGACAGCCCATCAACATCCATAGCTTTGATGTGCCCAGGATGAACCTCATCAACCCCCGGAGCTCTGCCACTTGGTAGTTGTTTGACTACCTCAGCGACGTCTGCTCCAGAGAGAGCATTTGATCCATCCCTAGGCCCTGCTCAGGTTGCTCACTAGAAGAAATGTTGGTGGGATTGAGGAGCTCCTCAAAGTATTCCATACTACCCAACTATATTCCCAGTGACATTTCCTGCTCCATGTCCTGACTGTAAACAGCAAGGCTTTGGGTTCATTTTTACTTCCTCCAGGTTGAACCAAAATGACATCAGTAGGTAAAGGTGGGGGTGTGAAGTGGCAGAAAGTTCTTTTAGTCAACAACAAGAGTAGAACAAGACCAGCTAGACCTCCCGTCTAACCTCTGATGCAGTAATCGGTTTGCAGCATTTCTTAATGTTTGCTTCACTATGGTCTAAATGATTTTCACCAAATGTCTTTACACAAGTATGATTTTAGTAAATAGAAACGAATCAAATAGAGTTCACTAAATCAAAACTAACTTCTAAATGTGTGTGCTCTTTGCAGCTCTGCTGTATGCCACCATCTTTGGTAATGTCACCACCATCTTCCAGCAGATGTATGCGAACACCAACCGTTACCACGAGATGCTTAACAGTGTGCGAGACTTCCTTAAACTCTACCAGGTCCCCAAAGGCCTGAGTGAGCGAGTGATGGACTACATCGTATCTACCTGGTCCATGACCAGAGGCATCGACACCGATAAGGTAGCTCATCAACCAGCATCAGAACATGTTGCCTACTGATGGAAGCACGGCACCTTGGGTGGGCTGATTACTGGACAGGCCTAAGTGTGTCAGACTGATTGTTTTGTTTCTGTGAGCCGTAGGAATGAGTCGTCCCCTGACAAGTTTGCTGCTACCTTGCTGTGAAACACTGACATTAATGAAGAGACGAGCTGTAAACAGTCAGATCAAAAAGACGTAGGTGCATCGGAGGACCCTTTCTTTTATACAGGACAAACATCAACACTTATATAAAAGCAGAGAAAGAGGTGGACCTTCAACATGGCTCAGCACACATTTGTGTTATAAGTTGCTGCATGCATCAGAAACCATACACCCATGTGTTCTGAGGATTCTGAGCTGACTGCATATTCAACGGGTCTGCACCTCTTGTTATTGCAACAGCCAACAAGTGCACCAGACAGAAACAACTCCAGTTCTAGTTCAGTCGGTGTCACCAAGCACCAGCTTCTGCTTCAGCATCCAAAGCACGAGGGGTGGGAATCTTTAAGATTTGATTTGATTCAGACGGCTTTGATGCAATCATAAAAGGATCATCAATGCATCTTTCTACTCCCTCTCTTCCCCTCTGTGTGATTACTTGGTAATTAAAACAAAGTGTCTAAAACTAAAATATCTTTTTTTTTAATAAACAAAAAAAATGTTTCAGCCAAAAAAAAAAAAAAAAACACACTTTTTGTACTAAAATCTCTGCTTTCATTCAAAAATGTTTGTGGACTTCATCTCATTTCTGTGAACGATGACTCTTATTGATTATTATGACTCTTACACTGATGTGTGGTGAAATTACATCTCTGCATTTGACCCATCCCTGTGGGGAGCGGGGAGCTGCAGACGTCTGCACTCGGGAACTATTGGGTGGTTTAAGATGCAAGTAGAAGACGCAGTGATACATCCTTTTTCTAAATAAAGGACTTAAGTACCTCTATCTGCTCTTGACTCAAAGGAAAGCCCAAGTCTAAATAGTCCAAAATTGATGCCAAAGCTGTTTGAAACGGGCCGGCACCATGTTTGTTGTTTCACCCCGTCACAACGTGCCGCCGACCAAACCGATGGAGCTCTGTGATTGGCAAGACACAAGACTGGTCGGGCCTGCTGAGGCTCCTGTGGAGTGTGGCGACCGACCTGCAAAGCAAAATAATTTTGCTTCAGCTGCTGTCTGTCTAGATTTCTTGTCTAAGCAGCTCCAGCAGAGAAGCCCAAACTGTCTTTTCACCATCAACCTCAACCAGCTCCACCAGTGGAACCCTATCTGGCCTGTAAGGAGATATTATCCCGCCAAAATGTCCTGGGTCGACGTGGAGGCCTCCTGCCAGCAGGACATGCCCGAGGAACAGGACATTCAGAATAGCCATGAAGGCATGCTGTGGTAGAATATGGCAACAGATGCCCGAGGAGACGGGTGGGAAGAAACAGGCAAACCAACAGTCGGGCCTGAAGGAGATGCCGCCATCAGTAGAAGGATCCCCAGAGCTTATAGGACTTTTTTGGCGTTATCTGTAACCTAGAGGTTTTCTGGGAAGGGGAAGGATATCATTTGTTTTTAGCTGAAGGTTACAACAATAACCTACTGCCTTTGTGTATTTACCTGTATTGTTTATTTCTGATTCTCTAAGTGTATGTGCTGGCTTAACTGTAGGATCAATATTCTATTCTATTCTACCCCTGGCCACCCCTTGGGGGCACCACTGTCTGGCTGCATGCTCAAGTTATTGTAATTGTACTTTTATTGTTGTAGACCACTCGAGTCAGAATACATGCAACATTGGGGATGGATTCTCATGAAAATTTGCTGAGGCTGAAAATTCTTTAGATGTTTAGTTAAATTATGTATAAATACACTTCAGACAGAACACTGTGGAATGTGTTTACTAGGGGTGTAAATCACTAGTTTGATCTCGATACGTTAGCCAATGTCTCAAATTCAGTCCCAACACCGTTTAGATTTGATCGTCTGATCAATATGAGACGATGTTACAAGTGACTTAACACAATCATTTCCCACGGGAGAGATCATTTCTTCACTGACTGTTTTCAGGAACATCACTCTGAAGCCATTGATAAATAGCTATTCTATTGATCTTTGCGTTTTGGATTGATGACCATGTAATCGATTTATTAAAGTAGATCGATATATTGTTACACTGCTAGTGTTTACTGTATAGTGTGTGCCCTATTTCACGAGTCATGTGTGATTGACCATCGGGTTGCACGTATTAACCGGTTTGACTATCAACCGCAGCAAAACAAAAAAGACAATAGCGCGACCCACACGAACAAAAGTGAAACGGATGCAAGCAGCAGAAGCAGAACCAGCGACAACCACCACCGGGACTGCTCTGTTTCCACCTAAAATGCACTTGAGGTCTCCTGTGTGGGAATATTTTAGGTTCCCAAAGCTGCTAAAGGAGAAACTCAGAACGATATCTCTGTCGCCCAGCTTTAGAGGAAAAAAGTTGCGACACCCCAAACTTGTTTCATCGTCTCTGAGATCATCACGCAGACAAATAAGATCCAACTGAGTCAGATTACGTTAGTGACTGAAGGGATTTAAGTATTAGAACAATCCAGTGAACGAGGGTTCAATTAGTGATATTTTACGTTTCCCCTTTATTTGGTCTGTATTTGTACAGTGCCTTCTTAGGGTTCTACAACCCCCCAAGGCGCTTTACAACACACAGTGTTGGGAGTAACGCGTTACAAAAGTAATTAATTACTGTAATGCATTGCTTTTTGCTGTAACACAGTAATGTAAGGCATTACAGAAAAAAATCAGTAATATTTTACTTGGTACAAACGTCAGTAACGCGCGCATTACTATATATATATGTATATTTATATATGTGTATATATATATACAAAATATATATATATGTATATATATATACATATATTTATATATGTATATATATATATATATATTTATATATGTATATATATATATATATATATATATATATATATATAAAATATATATATATATATATATATATAATATATATATACCAAATATATATATGTATATATATATACCAAATATATATATATATATATATATATATATATATATATATATATATATATATATATATATATATATATATATATATATATATATATATATATATACGCGTTATTTTTTTCTAATTAATTAATCATAATTAATGCCCCTAATATGTATATATATATGTATATATATGTATATATATATGTATATATATATGTATATATATGTATATATATATATATCTATATATATATATATAGATATATATATATATATACATATATAGTAAGTAGCTCTTTTAAGGGTTTAGTGCATTTATTAATACGTTATGGCTACTAAGTGGTTGGCTAAATCATTAAAAGGTTAAGAAAGAAACCCCCCAAGGCACTTTACAACAGAGGCTTATTATTACACACATTCACACCCTGGTGGTGATGAGCTACAGCGTAGCCACAGCTGCCCTGGGACACACTGACAGAGGCCAGGCTGCCGTACACAGGCACCACCGGCCCTCTGACCACCACCAGGAGGGTGAAAGGTCTTGCCCAAGGACACGACGACAGCAACAGACTGAGCTGGTACGAACGTGTCTGATGTTTTTAGCCTAAACTGTTGGTGTCGTGTGCAGCACTTTGGTCAGCCGACTGATGTTTTTAAATGTGCTTTACAAATAAATTGGACTGGATTGGAACCCTCTCTTGTTGGGGTGGTGACTCTGCCACCACTGCCCCCATACCAAGCTATGACAGAACATGATGTTTTTGCCACACACATTCACCCTAGCTAGCACACATAGAATGTTGTCAAGTTTTCTTTGAATGGCTTTTATTCATTCATAAAGGTTCATGAAAAACAAACATGAGGATGAGGACTTTGTAGTTGTACCAGAATGAAACAAGTTAGTTTGTTGGGTCCCAGACTAAAGCAAATACTAAGGGACAACTGAGTAATACAGATAGATCCTTGTATGTGGTAAAATAGGTGACTCGGTCCATTTTAACCACTGGTTTCCAGCAGGTCTCAGAGGAAGCATGTGTCTAATAGTAGGAGGGGGTCTAATAGAGGTCACGGCTCTGAGAAACAAGCTGTTGAATCTGTCAGTTTGTGCATGTCTCAGTGGTCCTGGACCGCCTCCATACCTAATGGAAGGGTGGGTGGGGCCCTGTATGAGCTCACTGGCCCTGTTGCACGAGTGAAAAGCGTAAGCTGCGTCCAGACTGGGAGGAAGACACCCACAATCCTCTGCCAAGCCTCCAGTTTTCTGCAGTGCAGCTTGAGAACCACAGTGTGTCAGTAGTTCTGGTAAGAATCTTGGGTATGACTGATCGATTTAGAGCTTCTATTGAATGATTTCAATCGTTTTTGACTCAGAGGGGAATGATTAGACAACACAATTCTGCAATGTTGTTTTAAAACCAAGATTAGAGAACAAAAGTTTAAATGTGTTGAAGATTTTCTCTGTGAAATGCATTCGCATCACACGTGTGTAAATGGCTAATTCAATGACTTGGTCTCAGCTTTTGAGCACAAATCACAGCATTTCATCAGGGTTGAGCTCAAGGCTTTGTGAAGTTTCATGTTAGCCTGTTTTATCCAATCAGGAAGCAGCTCTGATGTGTGTTTGGTCTCATTGTCCTATTGGAAAACCCGACTGTGTTTAAGTGAAGTCAATCTGGAGATCGTTCTCCTTCCTTGTTCTTTAATCCACTTTGTGCATCAGCACCACAGCATGACACTGCTGCCTCCATGCTGCATAGCTGTAAACATCCCGTTGTTGTCAAACAGCTCAGTCTGTCTCTCGTCTGACTGTAAAACGGTTCTGGAAGGCATTTAGCTCGTCCATGTGAGCAGCTGCAGGTTTCGGGTAAACTTCAAGGTTAGTTCTTTAGAGCAGGAGCTTCCTTCTTGGTCGGCACCCTCTGCATTCCATTTCCTCTGCTACAGATCTGTCCTTGTGCTTTGCTGTGTTGTTTTTAAAGCCATATTAAGCAACTTTTTCATATTTTTAAATCATTTTCTTGAGCCAGTATGTGCTAAAACGACCCTTTACAGGGTTAATGAAAGGCCACCCTGCCCCTGTCGCCCTCTGTGGCCAGAATATTCCACTTGCAACTTCAGAGTGCCGGTCCGGTCTGTTGAGAGCTGACATGCCTGGTGCTGCAGTCTGCTTCCAGCATGTTTCCTGCATGTTTTAGATCATGAACACAGCTGATTTGCTCTGTAGACACTAATGAAGGCTGAGGAGACATTTCAGTTGTTAGATTAAGGTGTTAAAAAGATGAAAGCAAAATATTTTTCTCTTGATTTCAGTTTTTGGTAACTAGTTCTAAAGGGAACGATACTTCCTGATAGAAAAGCTCAGTTCTGCACCACGTTGTGGCTTTTATTCATCAACACATCTCTCCAGGTTTATAAAGAGTAAAGTTAAAAATGTGTTTTCTCTACTAACACCTGAGATGTGAAGCCAAACACTGAGTCCTGCAGAGTCGCCACAGGAAAATACAGCAGAACTGAAATTCACTCATCAGTCAAAAGCTAGGGTCAAGATGTGTGTGAAGTAAACAGACGCCAGGGCTCTCCTCAGTAAAGCGTCATGCGTGTGCTGCATGACGGAAGCTTTTGTCCGACAGTTAGAGGATTGTAGCGGTGAGGCGTCCTAGAGAGACCAGCCACCCTGTGTGGTTGGACTCAGACCTAAACAGCTACTTCCTGTCTTGATTTCCTACTGAAAACTTCTTTACACATTAAAACAATGTTCAGTTCTGCTGTTGATTCATACGTGGTGATGAAATCAGACTGAACCCTTCATAAAAGTTCGTTTGACATTAAAATTGCCTATTTAAAGGAACTAGAGGCAGGATCTTTAAAAAATCTGTAAAAAATTAAACATGTATGTTCATTTTTTCAAAGCTAATGGGTGATGAAGCGTTATAAACCTAAAAGAATGAGGCCACCCATGTATCGTTCCATTTTCTTGAACAGGCTGTTTGCTGCAAAATGCGCTGCAGTTCGGTCACGAATTTCCCGCGCTGCCCTACGGATGTGGCGTCAATTGACACTGCTTGCGCGTTCATGACAGCTTCAAAACAGAAAGAAAATGTGTTCGACACTGCAGATCGGTAGGTGGCGCTATTGCACCTTAAGTTGCTTGCCAACCGCCAAACTCCAAAAGAAGAACTGTGGGAATGGATTCTACTGCAACCAGCAAACGACCAAGCGTGGCACAAAGGAAGTTTATTCAGCGGCATCTCGTGAGTCAAAAACCAAATATGGTAAAAGACAGGCAGGGACCCGAATCTATATCGGATACGTGATTGACGAATGGAGGCTGCTTCAACTATATCTGGGACTCAAAAAGGATGCTGCCATGGCTCATTTCCTAGTGAGCAGGTAAGAAACATTATAGGTTGTGTTTAGAGATGATGACAATGATCTGACCTCACCGATGACTCAGAGAGAGCTAGCGTGCAGTAGCATTAGCTGTGATAGTAGCATTAGCTGTGATCAGGGCTGCAGCGTGAATTGCTTCGCCGCAATATTGTCCGTGAGAGCGGCGGGGAGTTGCCTTTTCAGCGTGAGATATTGGAGGTGTGGCGTGAGAGCGTGTGAAGAGGGTCAGGTAATGGTATTTTTGTGTTTGTGTAACATAGCCGTCTGTGCACGCTCCCGTGCTGGGCTGCAGTTACTCGCAGAGCCGGGCGCGTCGCTCGTGAGCATCGTTTCTTTTTTCCTGCCTCTAGTTCCTTTAAAAGATCGCTTCACTTCCTCCTTTCACAATAAAAGCGATGTTTTCTCAGAGCAGCCGTGTGTTAACGACGCATTTAGTTATGATAATCACAACTTTCACCCTCTGCTGTCCCATGATGCAACAGTTCACAGATCAATCAAAACCTAAAGCTTTTACGTAACCATTCTATTTGGCATGTTTGAGGTTATTGTTGTCCCCAGACCTCAGCGAACATGAAGTGAGTTCTCTGTTGACTTTTGCAGAGCTTTAGATGAAAATGTTCTTGACAGTCGTTAGGCTGCATCAGTCTGTGTTCATGATGCAGAAAACTGAAGCAAAGCTATAAATACAGAGAGCAGCTCAGCAGCTGTCTGTGTCAATCTGGTTTGATGCTTTCTGTCACTGTCGGGAGTCTCTGCATGCAGGATGCTGCTCTGACTTAATTACTCACTGGAATAAATCCTGCTGGAATGGTAACATAAAGATATTAATGGTTGTTTCATGTGTGATCTTATACTCTCACACCAGTCTTAATAGCATGTTTTTGTTTTGATGATGGCGACATCCCCGCTTTGTTCCCTTAACCCCTCAGCTGAGACCAAACATTTTAACGGTCTACTTTATGAATTTAAATCACCGTTTGACAACTGTGACCAACTTCCTGCACAGGTTTTCTTTTGTCAAAGAGTGGAATTAACAGTTTCTCAGTTTTAATGTCTGAGGCCTTGATATAAAACCAGGCTCTCTCTGTGCTGCATGCTGCTGCAGCGGCACGCTCTGTGAAGAGAAAGATGTCTAAAGATCTGACAATCTATTGTGGGAAGGGCAGCCATCTGCCCTGAGCAGTTGGGGGTGAGAGGCAGGGAGGAAGAAAGGACAGGAAAAGAGAGGCTGAACTACCTGATGGTGAGCAGTAGCTGCAGAGTCAAGGAGGGGTGGAAGACAAACAGCAAACGATGGACAGTTTAATAACCAGAAAATGATTTTTAGTACAGGTGAAGCTGGAAAAATGAGAATCTGTGCAAAAGTCCATTTATGTCAGTAATCCAGCTCAGACTGAGAGACCATCTAAAGGCTCAGGAACCCTCTGCAGGTGTTCTGGATTCATCAGCTGATCAGAGTGTGACACTTTGAGTCTAGAATATTGAACCTTTTCACTATATTCTGATTGTCTGAGATTCTGAATGTGGGGTTTTCATCAGCTGTAGCCACAATCATCACAATTAGAACAAATAAAGGCTGAAACATCTGGAACGAGTCTGTCTCATATTAGTTTTATCTTTTAGGGTGAATTACTGACATAAACAAACTTTTGCACCAGATTCTAATGTTTCCACTTCTACCTGTTATAGGTTCAGTGAAGCTGTGGGGACTCACATTCTGCTGTAATCACACTAAGTTTGATTCTGCTTGCATGGAACTACCATGTGAGACCCAAACCCTACAGATGAAGGTCTGTTAGAGCAGAGTGAGGAGGACACATGGGTGCTTATTGAACTAAAAGCTGTTATATTTAGATGTCCTGAAAATGTTTTTCCACTCAGGTTTGTGACTAAAGGGATTTTTGAGGTAACGTTGTAAATACGGCCTAAGCTGTGTTAGTATCTGTGTTTCTGCAGGGAAAGGCGACGTGTTTGGGGACGTGTTCTGGAAGGAGATGACGCTGGCTCAGTCCTGTGCTAATGTCCGAGCCCTGACCTACTGTGACCTCCACGTCATCAAACGGGACGTGCTGCTGAAAGTTCTGGAATTTTACGCTAACTTTGCAAACCACTTTGCCAGAAACCTGGTCCTCACCTACAACCTGAGGAAAAGGGTGAGTCTTTAGTCCATGTGAGTTCTGCCGAAGATCCTAATTCAGCATTCTGTATTTTCTGGTTCTACTTGATAGTAAAACAAGGTTAATGTTAAAAAGATACCAAATCTAATGAATAACAAAAACAACTAAATGTAATCCTGAAAGTTTGTTTTTGTGTAGACAGAAGCATCAGGTGTGTGGCTGAACAACATTCACAACCCTTCTTCAGTTCAGCTCTGCTGGGTTCCTGCAACACAATCATAAAATACACAAACTGGCTTGTTTAGAAACCTTTTGGTGCCTATGGACCATCGGAGTATCAGGATTAGCACCTTCACCACAAACTTTTATCCAAAGTGATTTACATGTCTGCTGCCCTCTAGTGGAGGATCTGTAACATTGTTATAGAAATAAAACAGAATTTCTTAATAACTTACTAACCCAGAGCTGGAGATGTGGGGTTTATAGGGATTAGCTTTGATTCTACTTGTCTTTTCACCTCTTCCTGTATTCTGTTTCTATCCCTAAAGACAGGACTAGTTCTGATCAGGTAACAGAACCACGTGGTGTAAAGTTCTGCTTCCGTTGAGATGTGATTAAACCAGCTGCTGCTTTACTTTTATTCAAACTGAATTACGTTCTTTGTCCTAAAGTGCGTGTATGTGTATGTGTGTGTGTGTGTGTGCATGTGTGTGTGCATGTGTGTGTGCATGTGTGTGTGTGTGTGTGTGTGTGTGTGT
>SSNS01000243.1:99357-142886 GCA_006937985.1 Aphyosemion australe | reverse complement strand
CTGGAGGGTGCGTGGGAGTTCGCCCAACCAATCTACATGTGTTTTGTGGATTTGGAGAAGGCGTTCGACCGCGTCCCTCGGGGGGCCCTGTGGGGGGTACTCTGGGAGTATGGGGTACCAGGCCCCTTGATACGGGCTGTTAGGTCCCTGTACGACCAGTGTCAGAGCTTGGTCCGCATTGCCGGCAGTAAGTCGGGCTCGTTTCCGGTGAGAGTTGGACTCCGCCAAGGCTGCCCTTTGTCACCGATTCTGTTCATAACTTTTATGGACAGAATTTCTAGGTGCAGCCAAGGTGGTGAGGGGATCCGTTTTGGTGGCCTAAGGATCAGGTCTCTGCTTTTTGCAGATGATGTGGTCCTGTTGGCTTCGTCAGAACGTGATCTCCGGCTTTCGCTGGAGCAGTTCGCAGCCGGGTGTGAAGCAGCTGGGATGAGAATCAGCTCCTCTAAATCCGAGACCATGGTCTTGAGTCGGAAAAGGGTAGAATGCCTTCTCCAGGTCAGGGACGAGGTCCTGCCCCAAGTGGAGGAGTTTAAGTATCTCGGGGTCTTGTTCACGAGTGAGGGAAGGGTGGAGCGTGAGATCGACAGGCGGATTGGTGCTGCATCTGCAGTGATGGGGGCGTTGTACCGGTCTGTCGTGGTGAAGAGAGAGCTGAGTCGAAAGGCGAAGCTCTCAATTTACCGGTCGATCTACGTTCCTACCCTCACCTATGGTCACGAGCTTTGGGTAGTGACCAAAAGAACGAGATCGTGGATACGAGCGGCCAAAATGAGTTTTCTTCGCAGGGTGGCTGGGCTCTCCCTTAGAGATAGGGTGAGGAGCTCGGTCATCCGGGAGGGGCTCGGAGTAGACCCGCTGCTCCTCCACATCGAGAGGAGCCAGTTGAGGTGGCTCGGGCATCTGATTAGGATGCCTCCTGGACGCCTCCCTGGTGAGGTTTTCCAGGCACGTCCAACCGGGAGGAGACCCAAAGGAAGACCCAGGACACGCTGGAGAGATTATGTCTCTCGGCTGGCCTGGGAACGCCTTGGGATTCCCCCGGAGGAGCTGGCCCAAGTGGCTGGGGAGAGGGAGGTCTGGGCTTCCCTCCTTAAGCTGCTGCCCCCGCGACCCGACTCCGGATAAGCGGGAGAAAATGGATGGATGGATGGATATTTCCTCTACCATTCTTTATTATATCTTTTATTTTATTTATTCATTGTTGTTTTGGTTTCGTTGCTCTTGTGAAGCGCCTCCTGATCTTTCCCTTGAGAGGCGCGATTTAAAACGTTTCTTGTTCTAGCGATTGCTGCTGTAGCCTAAAGGCACTGTTCCATTAGAGATGTGTTGGTTGAACAAACTGGAACTGGAGACTTTCTCTCAGCTGTTTGCTGTACTACTCAAATAAATCACTGCTAAGATTAAAATGCCACTCTGTCTATTGTTCTGCACAAATGTTAGAACAATAAGAAATGATCAGTTATCTTGCCTTTGTCATACAGCTGCTGAAAGCTTCTGGTGCACAGATCAACTAAAATGCTCGGAAGAGGAGCTCCTGCAGGCAGCTGTGAGACCAGAGATGATCTCTGTGGACTGTTGAACAAAATGTCCATGTCACGGCCTCAGAGCTAATTGTCAACAGACTCTGCAGTTTGGGGTTTTCAGGAAGTTAATTTTATGTTGGCAAGTTTAAGCACGTTAGTCAATTATGACCGATATTTTTAAGTTTTACTTCTGACAATATTAAAACACGTCTGTAATGTCTGTCACAAACACTGCCACGGGTCATTTGTTAGACACTACAATACTACAATAGTTGACGATATACACCGCCTGGCCAAAAAAAAGGCCACACACTCTAATATTTGGTTGGACCACCTTTAGCTCTGATTACATCACACATTCTCTGTAGCGTTGTTTCGATCAGCTTCTGCAACGTCACCAGATTTATTTCCATCCAGTGTTGCATTAATGTGTCACCAACATCTTGCATTGATGATGGTAGAGTCTGACCGCTGCACAAAGCCTTCTCCAGCACATCCCAAAGATTCTCCATGGGGTTCAGGTCTGGACTCTGTGGTGGCCAATCCATGTGTGAAAATTATGTCTCATGCTCCCTGAACCACTCTTTCACTATTTGAGCCCCATGAATCCTGGCATTGTCATCTTGGAATATGGCCGTGCCATCAGGGAAGATGGAATAACCTGGTCATTCAGTAGATTCAGGTAGTCAGCTGACCTCATTCTTGGAGCACATCCTGTTGCTGAACCTAGACCTGACCAGCTGCAGCAACCCCAGATCATAGCCCCGCCCCCACAGGCTTGTACAGTAGGCACTAGGCATGATGGGTGCATCACTTCATCTGCCTCCCCAGATGTAGAATCCACATTGCATTGTCAATGTTAAACCATTGAATCAATATCATTTTGCACCCAAATTTAATATTGAAACAATGTTGATTTATTAACTACAGACCAATGCCATTCCAATTGTATTTTAATTAACCTGAATATTGAAACAACATTGCCTACAGATCACTACAGATCAATGCATTTTCACTCATTTTTCAATTGAGAGAAATAATCACAGTATCCCTGCTGTCTCTGTCAGAATTCATCAGTTTTGCAACATTGATTCAACATCTAGTTTGCATCAAGATTTCAATGTCAACCATTTTGATGATTCAGATGAAAAATCAATATTGTTTCAATGTAAGATCTGGGTCTCTTCTTACCCTGATGCACCCATCACTCTGGAACAGGGTCCATCTGGACTCATCACACCAGGTGTTAATAATGCGTTGGACAGTTCTGAACCCAGTTTTAGTCGTTTCTGCATCTCCTTAGATGTTTTCTCTGCTTGATGCATGCCAATGATGTGACCCTTCTCACACAGACTAACATCTGTTCCACCACCACCAGATGTGTCTTTCCACATGGTTGTTGAAGACATGAGAAGCAGCTCATTGCACCAGTTGGGTTAAATAACTTGTTGCAGCTGAAAGATAATCGCCCATGCAGTCATTATCCAATAGGAGGCTCCTACCTGTTGGCTTAGTTATCCAGGTGGAGACGTTTGTTTTGGCGGGGCCGTGTACATTGTTGTTTCAGATATACTTCAATATAGTTTTTAGGCCACATTGTCCATTTCTGATAAGTGTATTCAACAAAAAAGTGTCGTGATTAGAGTGAAGTGGTGTGCTGAATGTAGATAACAAAACAAATCAAAACGAAAAACACAGTTACTGTAACTCCCATCGTGGAAAAACATCCTGATGCCCTTTAAAACTCTTGAGTTTCACTCAAAGGGTTCTGCTGTGTTGGAGGACACGGTCAGCACTGGTAACTACCAGTAGGGTGGCGGTGGTGCAGGGGTTAGGAGCTTGCTCTGTAACTGGTGGGTTGCTGGTTTAATTCCATGTTGAAGCAGCTCATGATTTTTATCTCAAAAGGAAATATACAGAAAATCTTTTTTTCTTCTTCCATCAAAGATGAAACCCCCCATATATCGATAAGAAAGCCACTGAGCCCTGTTCTGCTTGGCTGTGCAGCGCTGGTGCTGGTGTAGATAACAGCTCCCAGCTCCAGACCAGCACTCTGCAGCCTACAGTCACATCTCAGCCCACTGAAACAGAAGGCTCATCGTTCACAACATGTTTCATCTGTATTTAGAGCACAAGAGTCTTTTAAACATTTCCTACTAAATATAGTCCAGGTCCCCCCGTCACCACCAAATGTTAAAGATGGATGTATTCTCGTCTCTTTCCAGTGTAAATCACACTACAAATGCATTAGAGTATAGCTTTTATCATATGGTTGTAAAACACGTCCATCTCAGGCGCTTGAGTAATAACGTAGAAACTTCTAACTAAGAAAATGAAAAATATTTACAAATGATTCCGTGTGGGTCACAAGACTCTGATATTCTGTTGTCTTCCATTTAAACTCGTATTTTGAAAATGCTTTTTTCCTTAACAGATTATCTTCCGAAAGATCAGTGACGTGAAACGAGAGGAGGAGGAAAAGCTAAAGAGGAAGGATGAAGCGCCTTTAAACCTCCCCCCGGACCATCCGGTCAGACGGCTCTTCCAGAGGTTCCGCCAGCAGAGGGAGGCACGGATAGCTGCTGAGCGCATGAGTCAAGGACTAGGTGATGTGGAGAAAGGTGTTTCACATGTGGAGCCTAGAGGTCCTCAGATACTTTCCTCCACAAGTATCGTCATGGTAACTGAGAGCTCAGTCACACCCACCACCTCCACAGCCACAGCTTTCTCTTCATCCAGGACGTCCAGCCGAGTCATGCTCAACAGCTCCGCCACACAGAACACCAGCCCGCCTGGCTGCAAGTCTGCAGAGCCTCCCAAGGCTAAAGGCTGGGGCCGATTCAAGGAGTCTGTCGTGAAAGCGGACTCATGGAGCAGCGTTTCCAAGGCCGAGTCAATGGAAACGCTGCCTGACAGGACTACATCTCACGGGGAAATGTCGCTTAAGAAAACGGATTCTTGTGACAGCGGCATAACAAAAAGTGACCTACGCTTAGACAGTGTTGGTGATGCCAGAACCCCACAAGAGAGGAGTCCTGTCCAGTCGGATGAGAAGAGGGTCTTTTGTCCGATACCAGAGCAGAGCATCCAGACGTCGTTCCTTGAGCTGAAACAAGAATTAAGAAGAGACATGAGATCTCTGAACAGTCGCATGGCAGCACTGGAAACACAACTGGCTGAACTGCTTCAAGTCCTCAAATCCAGAAAGTCTTCTGGGTCCTTTTTTGAGACGTCTCGGCCGCCGTCCCCTGACTCTGATAAGGACAGCCTTTCTTAAACTGGACCTTGTTCCGGTCTGATGGAAACAGATGTGAACCATTCAGACAGATGATATCATTTATATAATTAAATCCTTTTGCTACAACTGGAAGAGGGACAAACGTATTATGAAGCCATGCATTTGCTGAAATGACACCTTTGATCTTCAGAAGACCTTCAAAACTTCCCTGGCAATAATTGATGGATTCTTTTAGCACTGTGATGAAGGCTGGTGCATTTTTAGGATTATTTTGATAAACGTCTCTATGCTGATCCAAATTAGGAGAAGGCCTGGTATAATCTCTAGTCCTCTGCATTACATCATATCACAGCAGGACATCAGAGTGTGACTGGTTCTTCTCAGCAACAATCAGAGGACTAAAAACCGGGAGCATTTGGATGTGTAGCTCATGTAGCAGGCATTCATTATGACATCACCACCAACAGAGGAAGGAGTTATTGGAACTTTTGAACTAGAATGTCTTTACTGTCATGCAGACTAAACACTGTGTTTAATACGTTTCATCTGCTGAAACTTTTTATGGTGAAAGTGAAAAGTGGAAAAGTTTTACACAAAGTGAAAAAATGAGACCCTGAGTGGCCAAGATGCTGAAGTGCTTTGAGAGAGACGGAGACAGGGACAGAGACAGACACATAGATGGAGACAGGGACGGAGACAGACACATAGATGGAGACAGGGACGAGACGGAGACAGACACATAGACGGAGACAGACACAGAGATGGAGACAGACACATAGATGGAGACAGAGACAGACACAGAGACAGACACATAGATGGAGACAGACACATAGACGGAGACAGACACAGAGATGGAGACAGACACACAGATGGAGACAGACACAGAGATGGAGACAGACACATAGACGGAGACAGACACAGAGATGGAGACAGACACACAGATGGAGACAGACACACAGATGGAGACAGACACATAGATGGAGACAGACACATAGATGGAGACAGACACATAGATGGAGACAGACACATAGATGGAGACAGACACATAGATGGAGACAGACACATAGATGGAGAGACAGACACATAGATGGAGACAGACACATAGATGGAGACAGAGACAGACACATAGATGGAGACAGACACATAGATGGAGACAGACACAGAGATGGAGACAGACACATAGACGGAGACAGACACAGAGATGGAGACAGACACAGAGATGGAGACAGACACATAGATGGAGACAGACACATAGATGGAGACAGACACACTAGATGGAGACAGACACATAGATGGAGACAGACACATAGATGGAGACAGACACATAGATAGAGACAGAGACAGACACATAGATGGAGACAGACACATAGATGGAGACAGAGACAGACACATAGATGGAGACAGACACATAGATGGAGACAGAGACAGACACATAGATGGAGACAGACACATAGATGGAGACAGACACAGACACATAGACAGAGACAGACACATAGAGACAAATCCCAAACTCTATAAAAACATTTTGGAAATGTTATTTCAGCCAATCATTAAACTGCATTGTTTTATATTGTTGGAAAGCCGGTGTGTGTGTGTGTGTGTGTGTGTGTGCGTGTGTGTGTGTGTGTGTGTGTGTGTGTGTGCGTGTGTGTGTGTGTGTGTGTGTGTGTGTGTGTGCGTGTGTGTGTGTGTGTGTGTGTGGGTGTGTGTGTGTGTGTGTGTGTGTGTGTGTGCGTGCGTGCGTGCGTGCGTGTGTGCGCGTGCCTGTGTGTGTGTGGTGGGTGTGTGGGTGTGTGGGTGGGTGTGGGTGTGTGTGTGTGTGTGTGTGTGTGTGTGTGTGTGTGTGTGTGTGTGTGTGTGTGTGTGTGTGTGTGTGTGTTGTGTGTGTGTGTGTGTGTGTGTGTGTGTGTGTGTGTGTGTGTGTGTGTGTGTGTGTGTGTGTGTGTGTGTGTGTGTGTGTGTGTGTGTGTGTGTGTGTGTGTGTGTGTGTGTGTGTGTGTGTGTGTGTGTGTGTGTGTGTGTGTGTGTGGTGTGTGTGTGTGTGTGCGTGTGTGTGTGCGCGTGCCTGTGTGTGTGTGGACAGTTGGCCCTTATGGGTTCCACGTTGTTGTACGGGGACTTTGAGGTACTCCATAGATATGGAACACACCAGCAGCTAGTTTTAATAAAGCAGAGAAACAACTGACTAAAACATTTCCAAGCTGTTTTTGAGCACAGATTCTGTTTGATAGTTTTTCCATAAATGCTTTTGAATCCAAGTGAAAAATGGTTTTGTTGTAACCATGAACCAAAGCTGCAGCGCCCCCCAGTGGCCGGCTGCAGTTGTTCATGAATGAAATAAGTAGTTTAGCCCCCATCAATCAGCATGATTTCTGGTTTCCAAGTGTGTTTAATACAGGCAACAAGCTGATATTGCCAGCCTGTCCATAGAAGACACTAATCTGTCCACATCCCAAACTCTGCACCAGGACCATGAGGGCTGCAAGAACATCTCCAAGCAGCTAGGTGAAAAGGTAACAACAGTTGTTATTATTCGCAAATGGAAGAGCCATAAAACAACAGCCTGGAGCTCCACACAACATCTCACCTGGTGGAGTTTAATGAGAATGGTGTGTGTGTGAATCAGGCCCAGAACCATTCGGGAGGGTTAGGAACAATAATCTCAAGTCTCAGTCACAAAGAAAACAGCTGGTAACACTACGCTGTGAAGGACTGAAGTCCTGCAGGGCTCCCAGGTTCAGGCCCATTAGACGTTTGCTGCTGAACATCTGAATATGCTGTTTCTGCCAAGGGGTCTGGACAACTGCATCGTATGACAGAGAGGCTGAATGGGGCCATGCACCGTCAGATCTTGGGTGAGAACCAAAGTGTGTGTGTGTGTGTGGGGGGGGGGGG
Source organism: Aphyosemion australe (assembly GCA_006937985.1). Classification (NCBI taxonomy): domain Eukaryota; kingdom Metazoa; phylum Chordata; class Actinopteri; order Cyprinodontiformes; family Nothobranchiidae; genus Aphyosemion; species Aphyosemion australe. Next base: position 135,227 of record SSNS01000243.1, on the reverse strand, counting down.
GGGGGGGGGGGGGGGGGGGGGGGGGTATTTCAGCCCAACAGTGATCTAAGACACAACCAAAGCAACAAAGCATTGGCTCAGGAAGAAGCTTATTGAGGTCTTGAAGTGGCTGAGTCCGTCTCAGGACCAGATTTCTGTCTCACTCATAAAACTACCTTTGATTGATTCCTTGTTGGTGGACAAACTTCCAAAACCAGCAGGGTTATAATAATAATACATTTTATTTTTAAGCGCCTTTCAGGACTCTCAAGGTCACTTTGACAAGGGATACATAGTACTTCACCATAATAGAGCAAGGTCACACATATATATTGTTTTCCCTGAGTGTATGTGTCAAACCTTCATTGCTCCCCAGATGTAATCTGATTTCATTTAGGAAGTAAAAGAGACTTTTCCTCCAGCCGTGGAGCCTTATGGCCAAAACACAGATGGGAATTAGTTCACAGTGAAACTATTTTAGGTCATTACTTAATGTGAGCAACCATTGAATGAGTTCTTTTGTCTTTATGCATAGATAGAGCCAGATTAAACTCACTAATGGAGCTAACGTGATGGTAAACATGGGAACTACTCCCTCACTAAGGAATCCTAGTTGAACATTTCCACTCTTGCTCTGACGTACCTCGTCACGCTGAAGCTTCTCTTTCGTCCCACCGTCGTTGACATTCAGCACCACGCTCTGGGAGCTTTCCCTCCCACTCCCTGAAATCTCTGGCAGGTTTGTGGCACAAAGCCAGCAGACTGGACTGGTTTTTACCACTTTTGCTGGTAACTTTAGACAGAAAAACCTTTACCAGTGTGGTTGACGGTGACTCAGTCAACCCCGCTTCAACTGGCAACCCTCAGTTAAAATCACACAGAATAACCATCTGATAGCGAGCAGAATAAGTGTGTAAGTCTATGATAAATGTGTTTGTAAAGGGAATAAGAGTTTCTTCTTTAGACAATCAGAATTTTCTTTGACCTGCATCAAAGGATCAATAAGATTTGATGATAACCTGCGGATGTTGGTGACTTCCTGTTGACCACGAGCGTCTGCACCAACACTCATCACCACGTTCACCTCAGTCACACAGACTTTAGACAAATCAGGTAAATAATAGGCAATATTCTACGTTTGCACAGCTCTTGAACATGATCAGCAAAAATCTAAACATAGTAATAAAAGAAAATAGAACCTTGTCTCTGAACCAGAACAATCATTTCATAACTGATATTCAGCTTTTTCCCATATTCAGAAGAAATATTCAAATGAATGAACTTGAATAATTATCTGTTTGTCTTTAGCTTACATGGTGTAAAAATGTGACAGCGTATGTTAAAAATATGCAATTATTGCAGTGAATGAGGCTTGCTGTTGTGTGTGACTCCCACTCCTCCGTGAGCTGGTCAGCATCAGCGCTGGTGACTGTGGTTGTCTGTCGCCCTGCATGATGCTGGTGGCTGGTACCTGGAGTTTTCTAAAGCTGATTTATAATGAAAGCCTTCAAAAGGCGTCCTTCTGTATTTGTGTCTGTCACCTATAGGTGTTATGGCTGTGCATGAAGAAAGAGCAGTGTTAAAGTGTTACGTCTCTATCAATATAAATGTAAATGCACTGTTTCAGAATTAACAAGCTGTTTCTTCAGAAACACGGTTCCCTCATGTCTGCTCTCCATGTGCCAAGAAATCAGAGCACAAAGAATCTTTAGAGAAAGATCAGAGATCATCAATAAACTATTTTATACTGTTTTCTTCATTCGTTCTGTTGTGCTTTTGTTTTGGCACGAGTCACTTCCTGTTGTTATAAAACAACAAGCAACAGATATTCTGTATAATTACGTTTTTTTTCATGTAACAAAACCTGGCTACTATCCAAAAGAAATCAATCAGCCCAGTTCTTATCAAATGATCTGGAATCCAGTTTAGTTTGAAACTTTCAGATTAAACAGTTTGGATGAAAATCTGACTCATTTGTTAGTTTATCAAGTTAAAGTTAAAGTCCCAAGTCATCATCACACACTGGTGAAATTACATGTCTGCATGTGACCCATCCCCATGGTGGGGAGTGGTGAGCTGCAGCTGTGGCTGCGCTCGGGAACTATTTGGTGGTTTAACCCCCCAATCCAACCCCTTAGTGCTGAGTGTCAAGCCAGTAGGCATTGGGTCCCATGTTTTCAAAGTCTTTGGTATGACCCGACCGGGAATCGAACCCCGATCTCCCAGTCCCGGGGAGGACACTCTACCACTAGCCACCGGAGCTGGTACAAGGTAATTGAATCTTTGTTTTTCATGTAATCCTGCCGTGAGAAGAGGGAGACTAGTAACACTCGTCTGGTCACAGAGACCTGAGCTCGCTTCGTGGAACAGCCCTCTGGTGTCTAAAGCCTGATTTATACCCTCTCCACAGTGTTGGGAGTAATGTCGTTTAAGTATAGCAGCGTTAGTTTTTTAACTAACGTAGTAATCTAAATAATTACTTTTGCCATTGTTGCATCAGTTGTCACACACACTGGTGTGTGGTGAAAATTGTCCTCCGCATTTGACCCAACCCCATGGTGGGGAGCGGTGAGCTGCAGCGGTGAGCTGCAGCTGTGGCCGCGCTCGGGAACTATTTGGTGGTTTAACCCCCCAATCCAACCCCTTAATGCTGAGTGTCAAGCGAGGAGGCATTGGGTCCCATTTTTTCAAAGTCTTTGGTATGACCCGACCGGGAATCGAACCCTGATCTCCCAGTCCCGGGGCGGACACTCTACCACTAGGCCACCGGAGCTGGTATGTAAAGTGGTGTGTTATGTGGTTGAACAAAGCACAGCGGTGTCAGGCTTTCTGACAGTCACACTAGCGACGTGTCGAACGTGAACAAAACGGCTCTGTACCCGCACCCCACTGGAACAAATCTGTGTTCTGTCAGAACTCCTGTTGAAGGAAACCCCGACAGCGCAGCTGCACTTTTGCCCGGTTTGCTGCGGTGCCATTTTAATTTATAGTGTGAGTCACAGATGCGCTATTGCGTGTGACACAATTAAGTAAGTAAGTAAGTAAATTTTATTTGTATAGCACTTATCACAGAAAAAGAATCACAAAGTGCTTCACAAAGATCAACAAAACACAAGATAGTCATCATAAAATGATCTTAAAACAAAACAACAGAATATCATAAAATCATTAAAAATCAGAAAACAGAAAGTCATAAAATTATAAAAATGATAAAACAAATGAAAGATTATTATAAATACAAGTAAGAAAAAACGAATAAAACATAAAAGATTTAAGTAAAAGCAGTTTTAAACAAAAGGGTCTTCAGCTGCTTTCTAAAGGTGACCAGACTGTCAATAACACGTAGGGATAAAGGAAGTTCATTCCAAAGTCGGGGTGCAACAGCCTGGAAAGAGCGATCACCTCGACTTTTATATCTGGTCTTTGGAATTTCTAGAAGGTTCTGGTTGGTGGACCTGAGGGCTCGGGTTGGAGCATAAGGCTTTAACAGTTCAGTAACATAAGGAGGAGCTTGGCCATGTAGAGCCCTGTATGTTATAGTAAGGATCCTAAATTGAATTCTAAAGTTAATGGGTAACCAGTGCAGAGACAACAGAATAGGAGTGATGTGAGCTCTTCTGTTTGCTCCAGTTAGGAGCCTCGCTGCAGAGTTCTGGACCAACTGAAGGCGCTCAAGGGCTTTTTTGTTAAAACATGTGAAAAGGGTGTTACAGTAATCTAGACGGGAGGAGATAAAGGCATGGAGAACCATTTCAAGCTCATGTTTTGACACCAACCTTTGCAGTTTGGAGATATTTCTCAAATGATAAAAACAGTTTCTGACCAGCGTTTTTGAGTGGCCTTCAAGAGACATTGATTGGTCAAAGACAACACCCAAATTTCTCATGTTTGACTTGACAGCAGAAGCTAAATGACCAAGTTGTTGACTAATCAGAGGAGCCATGCTCTCAGGGGCAATGATCAGACATTCAGTCTTTTCAGAGTTTAACTGAAGGAAGTGATCTTCTAGCCAACTAGTGATCGCTGATAGACACTCTAGTAGTTCAGCCAGTTTATGGAGCTCAGAATCCTTAAAGGAGCAGTACAGCTGAATGTCATCTGCATAAAGGTGATAAGAGACATTTTGAAAAGCATCAATTATCTTTCCAAGAGGGTGTATATATAATAAAAACAGGAGTGGACCTAAAACAGAGCCTTGGGGTACCCCACAGAACAGGTTGGTGGAATCTGACATAATTTGGTTTATACAGACACTGAAACTTCTGTTAGAAAGGTACGATCTGAACCAGTCTAGAACAGTTCCAGAGATTCCCAACGAGTCATGAAGTCTGTTAATTAAGGTGCTGTGATCAACAGTGTCAAAAGCTGCAGAAAGATCCAACAATACTAAGACTGTAAATTCCCCGTTGTCTGCAGCCATCATGATGTCACTGGAAACTTTAAGCAAAGCTGCTTTAAATGACCGTTGTCTTGTTTATGCTCGTGAGATGTGCTATTTTAGTTACGTAATTAACTCGTAATGATAGCTAATGCTAACAGTGAGTACGTGCTAGGATCTACTTATAACTAACGTTTTAAGCCTTTTTAAATCCACATTTCTGATACATTTGTTTGATTTTATTAAGGTATTAATGCCACGCTACAACACTGAGCTAACTGCTAAAAACATTAGCACTCTAAAAGCTATTTGCGATGAGGACACATGAAAACAGTATCAAACTGTTTACCTGCTGTTTTTGTAGCTGTGTTTCTAAATAACTGTTCAATAAAACGCCATAAAAACCTTTAGTAAGCCCTTACCTGTGATGAAGTGATCACTGCAAACTAGCATTTTCCGTTCTGTTCTGCTCATCTTGCAGCCGGAGATATGATCCACTAGTCCGCTGTTGCCGTAAAACCTGGTATACGTGCTCCTCGAAAAATCGAGTGAGGGCTCACTTTACCGTCGATCTCCGAAAAAAAATACCACACACACTGTTTCTAATAGTAGCCCCGGCCACTATTAGAGACCGGCCTTTATTTACCCCCGTTGACAGCGAGACCGGCTAATATAGGAGACCCGGCCGGTAATGGAATACAGGCCAATATTAGAGGATTTACGGTATATATAGTCTGGCCATGAACCATTGACGGCCCTCAGTCTTGAGGCGGAATCTACGGTTGTCTTTCAAACTGTCAGCACGCAATTGGATAGCGCTAGGACCAATCAGAGTAATGAACAACGTGACGTAATCACGGCGACGGAAAAGAGTGAGGCAGTAATGGCGTCTAACATCAATGATTTCGTCGTTTTTGTATAAAAACATGTGAATATCAGGTGTACTGGGACATTGCACTACTTTGTTTGATAAAAATAAGAAGCCGCTAAGTATATTAGACAGACTTACGCACGTTGGAGTCTAAATCATCCAATGTTGATGACAAAGCCGTTTCAAACCAACGTGGTTCCTGCGCTGCCTCCATTTTGTTTGTGTTTGCGGCCGCAGCGCTGACGTCATCGACTACTCCCGCTCTGTGATTGGCCCACCATATAGAGCGCTGTGATTGGCCCAACCAAAACTATAGCGAGCTGTGATTGGACAACCACAGCAGTGGATCGGGCTGCGAGGGTTCCAATGAAGCGTGCCTAGACTCTGCAAAGCAAGAATTTGGTCTAGTTCACTAGGCTAGGAGGTATCAGGTTACAAGGTCAATCAGACTGAGTCACAAGCAATGATGTTGGTAGGTGACAGACCAAGGGACTTGCTTTGTGTTATTGACCCTCGCAATGATTTAAGTATTTGGGTATAGTGTCAATAATAACTACATGAAATACCCTTGCATATGTCACTCACACTTATGTTTTTAAATAAGTTTCCACTAACCTGGGTATGTCATAGCAAACATCTGACTTAATCCTGTTTATCTCTTCATAGTGCACTTAGTTTACTAGTTTACATGGCATTCTTTATTCCGTCTAATTTGGACGGACATAGAAAACTCCTAAAATACAACAATCTGAGGTTTTTAGAAGTAAAGTTGGCTGAATTTCTCATTGACAGTTATTTGCCGATCTGTCTACCATAGAGGATTTTGAAAAAGCTGCTGGCATTGCCTTTTTGCAGAATTGCAGGAGAACCATGAAGTCATGAATCTTCCATATTAAAAAAGGTCCAGCAGAAAAAAAAAAATGTAAGTAGTTCTGGTTACCTGCAGTTAACGAGCTGTTGCTGTGAATGTACGCCTAAAACATGCAGACCACTCAGCTCATGTTTAATGTTTTTAATCAGATTTGTTAAATCAGGTTCACTCATAGATTGTATTTGTGTCTCTTTCATGTCTGGTTTTATTTTTTTATTTGACTGAACTCATCTTTCTGTCTCTCTTCCTTCTGGGTCTTTTCCAAACCCATCAGGGAATCCCTGAAACGTCCCCGTTGGCATTCTGCAGAGCTGGCGTCTTCCTCCCTCGCTGCCTCCTCATTCGACAATCTGCATTGCAGTGTTGGCCCCCCACCTCCACCCCCGCTCCCCCCTCCTCCCCCAGGTTGATCTCTGCGGCAGTGAACAAACAGCAGGGCTTTCCTCTGAGTCTAAAACATGCCTTTCCACACTGGAACACCCCCACTCACGCATCTACACCAACACCACACCACTCCTCCATGCGACTGCATCCTCATGATGTCACAGCGCCATCTAGAGCAGAAACCTGGCAGCACATCCAGATGCTCCAGAAGGTTTAGTCATCTGTTAAAGTCAAACATCTTTGTATCCTAGGCTCTGGGTCAGATGGAAAGACTTCTGTGATTTTCCAGTAACTGCTGTTGGTTGAATCTGAGAAAGTGTCAACACTCCAGGACCTTTGGGTAACAACTGGTCTCAGGCTATGATCAAACCTCATTTATTGTTCTGTGACAAGCCGCAGCATTTTATTTGAGTCAAACAGCTGAGAAACCAACTTTCACCACCTGAACATTGAATCGAATAAAAACAAGTCCAGATTTACTTTCTGGAAGAAAAGAGGAATCATCTCAAAACCAGGGCCCTCATTCATTAGTCTTACTTACAAACAGATCTGTACGTATTTCGTGCGTTGGAAGGATTTTATGCATTGTGTGGTATTTACCAATTGAACTTGTAGAAATGTTCCTAAACATCAGAACAGCTCTGACCATGCGTACGAACAGCATCTAGTGGTAGAACCGGGGAACCGCAACCCTGAAGGTCTCAGTCATCCAGATAATATTTTTACCCAATCAGTAATGATGTCTGTGGAGAAACAGCTTTATGCTTTATTTTACACATTAAAGCTTGCAGCTTTAATTCTTATTGTTTTTGTTATTATTATTTTATTGTTATTAATATTAATAATAATAACAGTCTGGAGGGTGTTCATTAATTCCAACCTCCAGACTGTTATTATTATTATTAATAATAATAATAATAATAATAATAATAAATAAATAAATAAATAAATAAATAAATAAATAAATAAATAAATAATAAGTCTGGCGGTTGTTCATTAATTCCACCACCACCTCCCCACTTACCTTTTTCTGTTTTTGCAGAGGCGGAGGCTTCAGGCCAGGCATCCTGGCAACAGGTGAAGTCTGCTCTCTGATTGGCTCATTATCTTGGGTGACTCTGTTGCTATTAGAAGTGCTGAGTGGACCCTCTTTTTTAAAGGCACCAGCCCCACCCAGCCAGTTCATGGCCTCCTATTATTTAGATGTGTTTTGCATCCTGGCTGAACCTTCTAGGAAAATACCACAGTGAGGATCATATATGTACTTCTGCAGGGACTCTGGGGGCATAACCTAACAAATGTGTGGGGTCAACTGGTAAGGACTGCTTTCTGTTGTGTTCCTTGAGCGGGGATAGGGCGTACTGCTAAGTTGTACACTGAGGTGATGAGTGGAGGTGATGGAGGTAGCATCGACTGGGACTCCACACTCCTCCTTTAAACTGCTAACTTTTAAACTTGATGTATTTCAGAGCTTCAGTGAAAACTTGGACTCCTGATGAATTTGAGGCAAGTGCTTTGGTTTGTGAACTGTCTTTCTAGATTTTGCCAGTTTAAAACAACTTAGTGGTACCTCTATTCTCAGATGTGTGTCAGTGTTTAGGGAAATAGCTGAGCTCCTAAACCACTGACTTTGGGATGAATAGCTGTTTTATTGATGTGAAACAGACAGAGGGAAGCGTGCTGTATGTGAGGTTTTTGGTCTACCAGGACATTGACTTGGTCACTTGGATATTAAGGAGAAGATGATGTTGCTCACTCCTTACTGGACTGAGGAGGAGGAGAACGTCACCTGGTCCTTCTGACCGGATAGATGCTGGTCAGCTGCAGAAATCAAGCGGAGGAGGGGGAACATGCAGCAGCATCAATATTACTAAATGACCATTTTCAGGGTAGGAAAACAAGCTGAAAAGGATGGTGCCATCAATGTGGCCATTTGATATGAGGAGCTACAAGAAGATAGGCCTGGTTAGCTCCAAGAGTTTTAGAAGAAAGACACTAGCGATGATTCCTGGGGAAAGCGGAATAAAGAAAAGACAAGCAGCACTAGGAGAACAACGGAAACTAAAGAAAACAAACGTAAAGCATCTCCAATGGAGTCAAGAGCAACATGAAGTCAAAGATCGGACTTTCACCGCTCATCAGAGAGAGAGGGTCAAACTTTTCAACCAAGAGTTAAGATGCTGGCTCCTACTTCAGAAACAAATCCAGCTGCATTTCAAGAGAAGAATAATCAAATTAGACTGATGTGAGGGGTGAGGGCCAGAGGGAGGAAGGGAGGTCATGGGGGGAGCAGGGTCAGCCACACAAACAATGCTACCCTCGCTGCATTTAACATGGAGCCCAGCAGCTGAAAACAATAGTGTCAGCAAGGCTCTTCCTCATCCAAACGTTGCTAGATTTCTCTCTGGCTGTTTTCGGTTTGTTCCAACAGCACAAAGGAGGGTTTTTCTGTGTACACAGAGGCGGCAGCTGCTGCTGCGCTGCTGCTTTCTGCTGCCGTTAACATGCTGTTGTGTGTCTGGTAAGAACGGAAGCTCTGTGTCTGAAAGGTGTGCTAAGATGGTGACGAGGTCTTAGTGAGCGTAAAGATGAAACGAGCAGTCTGTAAACTCGTGATGCTGATGACGATGACTGTTGGATTCTGCAGCCAGAAAGTCTTTAAACTGGAATCAAAACACAGAAAGTAACGAAAAGTGCAAAGTTAGCCACAGGAGAGAAGGTTAAATAATCAGTATCTTCCGTTGGTAGGTTGTTTAATTAAAAATTGTTGGTTTTCATGAACCTGTGACATGTCGGAGCAGCTCGGCTTCTTGAATCGAAATGTGTTTGATCTAAAACCCAAAACTCTTTTGAGTTTGTCCTTTCTCAAAGGATCCCCGCTCTTGGATCTTTGTTTCCCATCACAGCTGATGCTTTTAGGGTTCTAGCCTCACCGCAGGGTTCTAAACCCGAGGTGTAATGGTTGCTGCTGACGGATGAAATAAAGCCGTTATCTGGTTTATATGATCTCGTACTGACAACAGGACAGAGAGGATAAATGATGTTGGCCTGTTTTGACCATATATGGTCTTCCACTTATCCACACAGTCGGTCTTCACTAACGTCAGAGTTTTCCTTGTTTTCAGTCAGTCAGTTGAATTTTTCATTGAAGTTATTTTGCATGGGAGCAAGAAGACTTTTAAATGACATATTTTACCTGATAGAAGTTTTGATGGTTTAGTCTCAGATAGCGTTCTGTGTGAATGCTTTTTAACTTAAATTAGGCTAAAGTAGCATTTGAACATTAATTACGCTGTAATTAACCGGTGTGGCTGTCCAGGCTGTGACTGAGCTCTCATCCTGCAGGTTTCCCAAAGGGACGCTACTGAGAAGCTGGCTCACCAAGTCGCGGCCCAGATTGCTGCTGCTGATCGCAGGGTTGAAGAGGCCTCAGGTGACCCTCATGAGGAGGAAAAGGATGAAGCGCACAAAAGTAGCAAAGGCCACGTAAGCGGTAAATATGGCTTGTGTTGCATGATGGAATGCTGAACCCCATGTCAACAGAAATACAGGAACTGGATAAAAAAAGATGAAAGCACATGTCTCTTGTTGATTTCCAGTTTCATTTTCAGAAGTCACACTAATCTACAGTCACCCAGTTGTTAATCATAAAACCTTTTGTCAGATGTGAGTTACCATTGGTCCCATGCTTCAGTTAGAGGTCACTGACTAAATAGTTGGTACCCTTCGGTCAATGAAAGAAAAACCCTCAATGGTCATAGAAATAACTTGAATCTGACAAATGAAATTTAACCAATGGTTGCTTTTCAGCCGTGCTTCAATGGAATTATAAAAAAAAAAAAAAAAACTCATGGAACAGGCCTGGACAAAAATGACGGTACCCCTGACTTAATATTTTGTTGCACAACCTTTTGAGGCAATCACTGCAATCAAACGATTCCTGTAACTGTCAGTGAGACTTCTGCACCCCTCAGCAGGTATTTTGGCCCACTCTCCATGAGCAAACTGCTCCAGTTGTCTCAGGTTTGAAGGGCGCCTTTTCCAGACGGCATGTTTCAGCTCCTTCCAACGATGCTCAATAGGATTGAGGTCAGGGCTCATAGAAGGCCACTTTAGCATAGTCCAATGTTTTCCTCTTAGCCATTCTTGGGTCATGGTGAGGTGAGTGTAGATCCAAAATGCAGGGTGAGTAAGCTCCAGTAGGCAGGCGAGGAAGTTTAATGTCTTTAATAATCAGGAAATCAGGAGACAGCAACACAGGAGAACAACGCAGACGAACTGACACAAACAACCAGGGCTTCAATGCAAGAGGAGCAGGGAACACAGGTGAGTAGGGAAACGAGAGGCAGGTGGGACCAATAAACACTAACAAGACACTAATGAGAACTCAACAGAGGCTGGTCAAACAGAACATGACAGTACCCCCCCTCAAAGGGTGGCACCGCACGCCCAAAACAAGAAACACACACAAGGGCGGGCGTGGGGGGCAAAGCCAAAAACAACCCACAACGGGCAGGCAGGAGGGAACCACCAGAAACTCAAGAACCCTACAACCCAGAAAAGTCACAAGGGTGCCTCAAGAGGTCCGGGGGGACCAGTGTCTGGGGCACAGGAACCGGCGGTGTCTGGGGGGCCAGCGATGAGGGAAAAAGGAACCGGCGGTATCTGGGGGGCCAGCGATGAGGGGAAAAAGGAACCGGCGGTGTCTGGGGGGCCAGCGATGAGGGAAAAAGGAACTGGCGGTCGCTGGGGGGCCGGCACATCCTAGCTGTTTTCAGGTGGTTGACCCTTTCTCCTCTCCTGCCCACTCTGCCCTACTTTTTGCCACGGAAGCTGCAGAAGTCCCGGAGATTTTGTGGACCGGAGCCCCTACGCACGCCAAGGTTCTACGGGTGGTAGGTTCTGTCTCCCCGCTCCTCTGATGCTTCCCTCACCTGAGCTTCTGTCATTGGACACAGTCTATCCTGATGTGCACCTGCTCTGACTGTATTGTCGAGTGCCTGCGCGCTGATCCTGGGGTCCACGATCTGCTCCTCCGTCTCAACTCTCCAGCCATCTCCAGATCTCCTGTGGATCCATTTTTGTTTGTGCTTCAGCCGTGCCGCCTGATTGAGAGGCCCCAGCTCACTGCCTTCCCCTTGGGATCCTGCTGTGAGGTGTTGGGGTTTTCAAGTCCCCTCCTGGGAGCTCCAGGTCCTTGGACTTTGTTTATTCCTGGACTTTGCCTCACCCCTCCTCTCAAGGGGTGGCTCCTGTCATGGGCGTCAGGAGCCGCCCCTTGAGAGGAGGGCGCTGTCAGGATCTGCTCCACCCCCTCTGACTCTTGGTCTCGTTCTCCCCTCATTAGTTGTTTATTTGACGTCCTCCTTGGTCGTCTCCCATGTAGTCCACTTTGGCTCAAACAATAACGGATGGTGCGATCTGATATTCCAAGGAGGTGGGCTACAGTCCCATGGATCTTACATGTCTGAATAATATGTGCAGCTGTAGTCACAGGAACATCTAGCTGCTTGGAGATAGTCTTCTAGCCTTTACCTTTAACATGCGTGTCTATCATTTTCTTTCTAATCTCCTGAGACAACTCTTTCCATCACTTCCTCTGGTCCATGTTGAGTGTGGTACACACCATGTCACCAAACAACACATTGACTACCTGGAGCCCTATACATAGGCCCACTGACTGATTACAAGATTGTAGACACCTGTGATGCTAATTAGTGGACACACCTTGAATTAACGTCCCTTTGGTCACATTATTTTCAGTCTTTTCTAGGGTACCATCATTTTTGTCCAGGCCTGTTGCATGAGTTTATTTTTTAAATAATTCAGTTGAAGCATGGTTGAAAAGCAACATCTGACTTTCATTGGTTACATTTCATAGAATTTTTATTTATTATTACTTTTGTCAGATTCGAGTTTTTCTGTGGCCATTGTGGGTTTTTCTGTCATTGACTGAAGAATACCAACTATTTTGTTCACGTCTGTATTTGCAACTAGTGTACATTGGTGAGGTTTTTATTGAGCAGGTACTCAAACACAAGCAGCCAGGTGTAGATTTTAAATTATATTTGCGCTCACAACCTTTAAGAAATATGTTGCCGTGGCAACATCAAAAATTTCAGTGAAGCTTTTTACAGTAAAATGCTAATTTTAATTCCCAACATTAAAATTTGACTAAACTGAGAACTTGTAATGATTTGTTTTTAAATTTCTTTCTATCAGTACACCAGTGATGATCTAAAGAATAAAATAGTAAAACATTCTAGAATATCGAGCAAAAACTTAAAGTGAACAAAAGTGAGTTTTTATAGTTTCCAAGGCTCTCTGCAGCTCTTATATAAAGAGATGAGCTGTTGCTTATATGTGGCAATCACATCTGGATCTAGGAGCTTCTGGATGTTCAACTCAGTTCAGTTTATTTATAGTAGCAACAAATCAAAACAAGCGTCATCTCAAGGCACTTCACAAGGTAACCATTCCAAATGAACCTAATTATCAGTGCGCTGAGTTCAGTTAATTATGCCAATTAGTTAAAGGTTTCCTATGTAAGAAAACCCAGCAGATTGCATCGAGTCACTGCCTTGTGTCAGACTTTTCAACAATACTAAGCAAGCATGTAGCGACAGTGGAGAGGAAAAGTCCCCTTTAACAGGAAGAAACCTCAAACAGAACCTGGATCAGTATGAGCAGCCATCTGTTGCCACTCAGATTCTAGATGTGTGGAGATGTTAAAGATACTTTAGATGTCATGAGGCCAGATCATAAAAACAATAACAAAACATAAAAGGGAGGGCTCTTGTCCTGAACAGGTTTCCAAAGCAGCACTGCTGTGTGCTCATGAGTCCTAGTTCCTGTTAAACAGGCATCACTTTGTACCATCTAGAAACTGGACAGAGGACCGACTCTAATGCAGAGAATTACAGTCATGTTGTGATGAAAGCATGAACATTTTTTTCTAAAACTTTGAAGAACAGTAAAGATTTTATCATTGCAAGAAAACTGTAAAAATGTGTTTGGTTAACTGAGCTGGTCTTCTTTTTAAATGTAAAGACGTTTAGAGGATCTGAACCCTTGTAGGAGTGTGTACTCATCTCCTTCCTTTTGTGTATCAGTGAGCCCAGCTGGGTTCTGTAGGACCAGGAGAACCAGTATTACTGTACAGGAGAAGAGCTGAACTGTAAGATGCAAGCAGTAGATCCCTCATCCCAGGGATGGACATTTCAAGCTCTATGTTGCTGGTGGCTTCAAACTTCTAGCCCAGGTGTATAAAATCGATCTCTCTAAGCACATAAACCTAACAATAAAATTACATCGTTTCATTTCTGGAAAAACTCAGAAACGCCCAACAAGCCACAATTTCTGCTCATCCATGCAGTTTCTCTGATTTTTGTTTAGACAGAGGAATAAAAGTGGAAGATTAAGCAAAGAGAAACAAAGGCTCCCCCTAGTGGCTAGAATATGTTTTAAGCCCTGCCTTCATGTAAACCAGTGGTACTCACTCCTGGTCCTGGAGAGCCCGTATCCAGCACGTTTTAGTTTTAACTCTGCGTCAACACACCTGATTTCAATCAGCAGGTGATTAACAGGCTTCTGTATCAACACACTAACACTAGTCAGTGTCTTGATGCAATCTGCTGGGTTCCTTATATAGGAAACTTTTTTACTGATTGGCTTAATGAACTGAACTGTATTGGAATGTTTACTTTGTGAAGAGCCTTGAGACGACTCTTGTCGTGATTTGGCGCTATATAAATAAACTGAATTGAATTGAATTCTGCAGAGCCTGATGAGCTGCTGCACAGGTGTTTCTACCACTGAATCAGGTGTGTTGGAGCAGAGAAACAAGGAAAACATGCTGGTTTCCTGCTCTCCAGGACCAGGCGTGAGTACCACTGATGTAAACAAATGTGACACTGTCCTGACTGAAGGATCGATTAACTTCTGACATTTTTTAAGGTGTTGCTTTTTCTTGATCCATAAAGTACCTACCAAATGTTCAAATGGATATTTTCCTGACATGTTTGGCTGTAATTAGTTTTTTATACTTGTGCAGGCAATCAGTCTAAAACTACAACATGGCAGTGCCAGGAAAAGAGAAATCATGGATTCACTTTTAAACAAATGATAAACTGGTGATGCTTCGTCCATCTTCATCTTTATGTTGATGAGAAAAACAGAAAATACCAAACTCTGGATTTGTTTTTTATTGGTGTTAAGGACAGGGTTCCTCATCAGAAACGGTCATGTAACTACCATACCATACCAGTGTATTTGTTCAGCACATTTAAACACAGCATGAGAGCTGAACAAAGCTCCTTACAGTCGAAAACAAGCAGAATAAACAATTGCAATAGCATGAGACCAAATCAAGCAATAAAAGGCAGGAAACAGACAATCACAACAATTCAATAAAAAATGGTCAAATCAACTATATGACTAGTAAATGCAATAAAAACTAGCACCTAAAAAATCAGAACAGCCCTGATGATAAAAACAACAACTCAAAACAGTAAAACCAAGCAGAAAAAAGGTCATTATCCAAAGGCCAAATCATAAAAGTGAGTCCTCAGTCTAGACTTAGAGACCGAAACTGTTGAGGACTCTGTTACGGTGAGAGGGAGAGCATTCAAAAAGTGAGGAGCAGCATACACAAAAGCCCGCTCTCCTCTGGCCTTATACTTCATGTTAGGAGTGCAGAGCAGTAAACTCTGACAGGTAGGGTGGTGCTAGGCCATTTAATGCCTTTGTAGGCGAATAATAGAATCTTGAAACAAATTGTGAAAGTCACTGGCAGCCAGTGTAGATGTGCCAAAACCGGGGTAATGTGACAGCGTCTGTTTGTGTTGGTTAGGAACCTAGCTGCTGCATTTTGCACAGTCTGCAGCCGGTTCAGCGCTGAAACAGGAGCACCAATGAGTAGTGAGTTTGCATAGTCCAGGCGAGAAGTAATAAAAGCGTGTATCACAGTTTCCAAATGAGGACGTTTCAGTACAGGTTTTAGACGCATGAGGCGGCGCAGTTGGAAAAAACATGATTTAACAACTGCGTTTACCATTGAAAATCCTGCATCTAATTTTACACCGAGGCTAGTGACACACTTCTGGAATTCAACACATGGAAGGCTAAGGGTGGATGTTACACGTGAGAGGTTCGTTGGCTCAAAAAGTTTTGACTCTGTCTTTCCAGCATTTAAGCATAAGAAGTTGGCAGCCAACCACTCTTTCACCTCAGAAACACATTTTAAAACCAAAGAGCCTGCGTCTTGTTCTTTCATGGCCAGGTACAGCTGACAATCATCAGCATAAATGTGGTAGCCAATGCCATGACGTTGAAAAATCTGACCCAAAGGTAAAAGATAGATGGAAAATAGGAGGGTCCCCAGGACCGAACCCTGAGGCACCCCCCATTTCACAGGCAGGAAAGGTGAGGCACAACCCCCAAGTTGCACACTAAAAGACCTATTTTCCAGGTAAGAACTAAACCAGTCCAGCACAGAGTCCGATAGGCCAACCCATGACTTTAGGCGATCCAGCAATGTTTTTTGGTCAACTAGAAGATTTAACAAAGAGCCACATTTTTTTCAGTTATCCCATCATTCTTTCGACATGCTGCTTTTATCAAAACACACACTGTGATATAGTTCAATAATCTCCCATCTCTTTCTCCAGAACCTGTAACCGAATGCCCCACTTCACCTGAGTCCTTCACAGAGAGGACCTCCTTCTTAGCAATGGAAGACAAAGAAAAGGACAACCTGCATGCTGCATATTCACTCCAACTAAGAACTAAAATCCAAAAGTCACGACAAGTAATGAAGCAGGAGAATGAACAACAGATTCCAAGACCTCCAGGCTAATCCGGATTACATCCAGTTTGAAAACTTTCTTCAGATTCACACGTTTTGTCTCATGACTGTGGCTTGTTCATTATTCCCATCTAAGGAAAACATGTTGCTAAATAACTCAGCTGTCTCTTGTTCATAGCTGAAGACTCTCAGGTTTGAGCCCAAACTTGCTGCTGATTAAACGCTCTGTCATGATTCCCACTGCTGATCCACATTCTTCTGTCACTTTCTCCTTGCATGCTCAGTGTAACACGCTCCAACAAGCACATCCACATCAGAATGACACAATAACTTATGTTCAAGAACACAAACTTTAAAATTTTGTGAAACAGGGATAAAATGAACTTCATGTGTGCCTTCATATGCACCCAGCTAATTCATATCTATTACCTTTATGTTAAGTTTCTATTTTTTTATTATTTTATTTCCATAAAGACAGTTTTGAATCACAGTGCCTAATTTCTGCTGTTTTGTATGTAATCAGTCAAACTAGCAGCTGAAATGGATTGTCTGAAGAAATGTTCTTCATGTCACTAAACTGAACCTTGCAGAGATAAAGCAACCCTAACCTGATCAAACCCTCTCATCAGCCTTCAAGAATAAAGGCTGGAGACATGTTTCTTCCTTTGTAATAGTTTGTTATAACAGATGCACACAAAAACATCCTGGAACCTTGCACTAATGTGGAATTATGTTGTTCAAGAAGGATCTAATTCAGAAGTAGCACAGGTACAAAAGACACATTCAAACTAATGGTATAAACTAAAACTGACCAACTCTTCTTCTTTGAAACAGGCATTCTAAACGCCTATAAGGCGTATTGCTGCCACACCCAAATAGCTCGCAGGAAGCCCAACAGTGCCCTCACCCTACACCAGTCCTCCAACTCCAGTAACGTCCTCAAACAGAACCCCTGTCACACCAGCAGCTCCCAAGACTCTGTACAAAGTTCTCCTTTCCACAGCATACCTCCTGCAGTGCAAGAGGCTGTGACCCACCTTTCCGGTTCCCCACAGTCGCAGCTACCATTCGGGTGCAACCAAAATAAACTTGCCCAAAGACCGCTATGACCCAACCTCAACTGGGTCAAGCGTGAGTCCCTCCTCCCACAAGCTAATTCTGTCCTGCGGCCACCCACCAGGCGCTGTAGACCATAGTAAGTCCTACCCATAAACCCCTCATCCCAGGAAGCTTGCCACAACCCCACCTCCATCTCCATGTCACACCTCCACAGTGCACCCTTGTCTGCCCCCTTGTTGCCCTCCACCCTTACAAGGGCAAACAAAACCAACTTCACACCCCAGAGCACCCACTTTTTGCAGCAAAAACCTGATGGAAGTGAGCGCACCCCCAACAGTTCCACCCACGTTGCCATTGAGTCCGAGCAAATGACAGAGCGTGAATACAGAGCAGCGATCCCGAATCCAACAACCGTATCTATAACCTAGGTGAGGAACAAACAGCCACACTGTCACCCTGCCACTCACCGGGTCCTTCGAGCAATCTGTAAACAGTTGCAGGTAGGAGCCCCACCCCGACCCCATATAATCCCAGAAAGCCCCGGCTTGCCTGTCTCCCCGGCCACGTTCAAAAAAGGAAAAGTCCACCACAGGTTCAGGCAAAACCCAGGGCGGTACATCGGGCCAGATCAGGGCAGAACACACGGGCAACTCGAGGAAATCCAACTCCTCAGCCGATCAGCAAAATGACCTTTTTAGAAAAAATGTACGTTTCATGTTTAATCATTTATGATAATGTATCCATTTAGAACTTTTCGTTTATACACTTATGGACTACATTTGGTTGTGAGAGCATTGACTGACGCCTGCTGCACACTGGAAGCATCAGCGGCGCGGAACGGCAGCGGAACGGTTTACTCACGACAATCGCGGCACTCCAGTGCACACCGGGAGTGTCAGCAGCGAAGCGAATTCACCGCCGCGCTCCTCGCTCGACTCGCGAGATCACAAGATCCCTCGAGACTTCAAAGGTCACGGTTTGTTTATGCCGTTCGCCATTAAACGAAAAAGAAGGAAATGACGTTTGATATCGCTGTTTGATGTCATATATAATGTTTTTACTTACCTGTGCCAGGATTAAACCCATGAAAAACACACCGCTGCACTTCTCGAACGATGCGGTACGTAAATAAGCCGTGAGGTCACACGTAGAGACGTAATCCACATAGATATGAAATCGCATCGCTGTAACAGACTTTTATTTTGAAAATTACTGGGCATTTTACACTGAAACTGAGTGTGTTAACTGTGCGCGTGGCAAAAATAGAACCCAATCCTACCTTTAGCGCGTCTGGAAATTGCCGCGTCGCGGCTGGTTTGTGACACCCCAGTAGACTCTAATGGATTCTATTTGAAGCGGCGACGTTCCGCTGTCGTTCTGCTGCCGCTGATGCTTTCAGTGTGCAGTAGCCAAAGTTGGAACCAAAGTGAAGCAAGAGTATCAAATTACAGCAAGGTCCACTCCACAAACCCCTGCGGAGGAGAAGACAGCCCTAAGGAAGACAAGGGGAGTGGGGAAAAGACAAAAGACGGGGGTTGAGCTGTGATTCGGCACTCTGCTGTGAGCAGCCAATCAGAACTGTAACACAAAGAGTCCTTGCAGCAAGTTAAAACGTTTAAATTTAAACAACTGTGTTTTGAGTCTCATTTGGTGAAAGAACTTTGATAGGAAGAATTTTCCTGACAGACCCCTACCCTCCCAGGCCCTTCCTTCAAACTCCCAATGTCGGTCCATCAGGGCCAACTCTGGGGAAGATGCACCCACACCCTTTACCCTCATTAGATAATGAAGCCCCAGCTTAACCCAACAAAACTTCAAAGGTATGTCACCCATTTCTACTAGAAGAGCCGATACCGGGGTCGTCCGAAACGCCCCACTGCACACCCTTAAAGCCGCCACCTGTATGACATCCAGCAGCCTCAGGTTTGAAAGAGCCACCGACCCATACAAAAGGCACCCGTAGTCTAAAGTGGGCCTATTCACAGCCCTATATACCATCATCAAGGTGCCCCTATCCACACCCCAATCAGTCCCGGCCAAACACCTGATGACATTCAGAACCCGACCAGATCTGGCCACCAGGTCTCGAATGTGCAAACACAAAGTCAGTCTCTCAGTCCAGCCACAAGCCCAAATACTTATAGGATGACACCCGCTTGAGTTCAAATGCACCCAATAACAAACCCCCGCTGGGAACCCTGCTCTTAAACCCAAACACCATGTATTTAGTCTCGGACGAGGACAGCTTGAAGCCCCAGCGCCTCGCCCAGGCCACCACACCATCCAACCTGGCCCCGCTTCCAGAAAGCAGCATCATCCACGAATAAGGACCTCCCCATGTCGCTGACCAGGGAGTCAAAACATCTCCGTCCACGCATCTGCGTGACTCCACACTCGAGCTGACGGAGAAAGGCTGATTCATACTTCTCCGTCAGCTCGAGTGTGGAGTCACGCAAATACATTGACGAAGATGTTTCACCTTCAGACTTCTCCATCACCTGGGAAGCGTTGCAAAGCAATTCCCCTCCAGGACAACAGAGGGCGTAGTGCTTTTCTGTGGTACCCTGTCACCATTACAGTCATGTATTCGGTCCCCGATAGTGTATTTACTATTTATGTTGTATTTAGGTATTACAGAGACTTTTTAACACAGACGTATTTGTCCCTCATTCTCCTCCACCTCTTCATGCGATCGCCACCTCTAAACCCACATTTCCCATCATTTCCGTTCACAAATCAAATGCTTGCTCCGAAGCTTTGTACTCCTTCAGTCACAAGGGAATAAACATTCATATTTTTGGACTTTTTCCACGAGACATTCTTCAATCTGCTCCATGTTAGAAAAGTGGGCTCTACTCTGTCCGTCCATGCAAGCCTGTTGGAGAGCCCTTGTGACAATGGATAATAGTGTTGCGTGTCTCCCTACTAACACAGAGAAGTATAAATTAGGTTTAGGCAGGCTAGAAGAAGACAACCTGCTTAATGCATGCATACAACAACAAAGCCTCCCTCATGCTCCTTACCCTTCTTCCTCAGCTTAACCGAACCATCATTCACATCACTGTCCAGTGAGGTATCGCTCTTGTCTCTACAATTGGAAGCACCCCTGCCAGTGGACTGCGGAGCAGCCCCAGCAACATCTGCAACCTTCTTCCTCCTAACAACATCAAAAGAGGTTGACCCAGAGCAGAGCCTGAACACCGTCGTACCGGGCCAGAACAGGCTGTCGGCCGATCTCCAACACTCCCCTCCAGGCCAACCCAAACCAAACAAAACCCTACCGTAGCCAACCTCCGCTTCTTTCAATTCCAGGAATGAAGTGTGAGAATGTACAAGCTCGGGGCGAGTTTTGCGCTGAGCGTCGTGTAGTATACAGGAGGTTACGAGAGGCGATCAACACCACATGACCAGCTACCGATCAGCAATCAGAAGCTCGCACGGATTTTTGGCGTGTTTGATATTTTGCTTGTCCCTTGTGAGGGTGTCGCACTGTTGAAGCGGCACTGCGAGCGTCTGTGACCCAAACAATATCAGAACCGCACATGGCGCATGCGCAAACACAGAAGCAGTAGCACAAATGAAGGAAGAGGAAGCGAAAACAAACCAAATAGCTAACCCACTATCAAAATAAAAGCAGCGTTGCTTTGTTTTGATGAAAAATAAACTTTTTTTCTTCATTTAACAGCGGGAATTGCTGGTAATTTATTGATTTTGATCAAAAGTGGATCAAATATAATACAAATAATATGTTTTCTTTGTTATTTAAGGAACAAACCAGACTTTTATTTTTATGTCAGATTGATTTTATAACCATAGCAACAAGCAGCACTTGCCATGAAGCAACATAGTACTCTTCTATTCCAAATGCCGTCCTCGTCCTCCCGTACTCAGACCAACGTGTTCGTCATATATACTTTTTTTTTTAGCTGCAACGAGTTCGTGCCAGACGTACAGTGTGAGCAGTCAGGTCGCATCCGAAAACTGGGTCGTACAGTGTGAGCACATGACTCGTGAGATTTGCTCTGCGAGGAACTCGTACAGTTTGAGCTGAAGCTGAACGCTACGAGTGAAAAAGTCGCAGTGTACGCCCGGCTTTAGTCTTTATTCCTCTAGAGCCAAGTTGAGCAACAACTTCCATCCTCGGTTTTTTATTCCCAAAGACAATAACTTCTGTCTTGTCTTTGTTTAACTGAAGGAAACTTAAGCCACTCCTGAACCTTCATTAGAGCATTTGTTCATTTGGATGATATTGTATCATCTGCATACGTTAGCATATTATATTGGAACAAATATCCATGAGGTTATTTATGTATGGAGCAAATATTAAAGACCCAAGGACTGAACCCTGTGGGACACCTACAGGACAGCTGAGGTAAGGTGACTTGGTTCCATGTTGATTATTTGGGCATTCATGTAAACAAAATATTAAAATGAAGTTGAAATTGAAATTGAATTGGACTGCAGAGCAGCAGTGGGACCAGATGATTGGAGTAAACCCCAGGAGGGAGAAAAGTCCCTCCAGGACTGAGTCCTCCTATCTAACACTCAGCTGTGATATTAACCCTGCAAGGATCTTTTACAGTTCTGGACTGGTCTGTTTTACATTTTAGAACAGTTGCATCTTGACTCTGAAATACAAAAGTCAGCAGTGAATTTTAGAAATGTTCTGATCTTTGTATAATGTGCATGTTATCCCCATTTGCTAAAAGATGGAAACTAAATTACTACTTCACTTGAAGTTGACATAGAGTTAACTTTATGCTCATGTTTTATTGTTGTAGGAGAAAGCTGGCATTTCCTTAAAGGTGTCCTAGAATGCAATTAATCAACAATCTAAAACAGAGCTTTGAGCCTCCAAAAGGCATAAGAAATGTATTTTTGGCTTTCATCTGTCCCAGGAGTCCTGATACAGGCCATTCTAAACCCCCTTACTCAGGCCTTCAGTGAAAAGAGCTGTTAGCCCCTCCCACTCGGCCAGGACATGCTGATTAGTTGGTTTCCCCAGAAGGCCTCAGACACATGCAGGTTTGAGGAGGCGTGGCTCCCCCTAGTGACGTGTTAAGGAAGGCTTTATCAAAACAGAAGTTTTTCTCTCGCCTTTTTCAACTTTCTAATTTACATAAAAAGTAGGTCAAACACGGCTTTGACTTTTTGGCATGCTACTGTTGACCACCCAAGCTGTCTTAGTCAACAACAAGAAGGAGAATGATGGTTTACATTCTAGGTCCCCTTTAAGGAAATGTTTTTGCATATGTGGGATATCAGCTTCAAAGATTTGATAATCAAATTATCAAATTTACTTACTGTATATACAGAGAGCAACATTTTTACAGGGAATTACCACAAGATGGGAGCAAATCACCATCAGCTCCATCCCATCAGAACCAGAGCAACAAGAAGATAACATAATGAGATTACAGGGAAACGCTTCACTTTTAAAGTGTATGTTCAATTTGCAAGAATACAAAATCATGTTTATCAAAGCAATAGAAAATCATTTTAATATAAAACAACAAAATAGACCCTTTTACATCTAAATCGTGTCGTTCTTAACCAGAACCAAAAGCCAGTAGAAACAAATAGTTCTTAACCAGCTAGTTTAGTAATCCACAGTTGGAGTATTTCTCACTGAGTGAAACTGTGACTGAAAACTTCCTGACCTCTGGCTCTGAGCTGGGATCTGGGATTATCCCAAAGACGCTGATCTGTAGATGTTAGAGTTTTTCTAGGTCTGTGACAATGGAGAAGATCTGACAAATAAGGTGTTGCCAACTTGTTAAGACTTTTGACAACAGTTACTGTCTCAACTTACCCAGGTGGAGTACAGGGCTTGACTTTACTAAGGACAACAAAGCTAATATGTTTATCGAGTTTAAAGGTCATAACCACTCTGTGGGGCAGAACTTTGTCTCTGTACATGCTGACAACAAATGGCTGAATTTTGAACAAGCAACTGTAAACAAATTATGCTTCCAAAAGAAAATATCGTATAGAAGCAATTTAGGTGATAAATGTTTTCGATGGTCTTATACTGAGGCTTAAGCTTTTTTCATCGGCCACAGAAAAACAAATAAGCATCAATGATCACATCAACTCCAGAAACAAAAATTAAAATGATTGTCAAACAATTTCTTGTTAGAAACCATAACCAAAACCAGCCAAGATCCAAAAGGAGTTTGTTTCACCATCACAAACAGAAGAAAACCTCCTCTCAGCATTAAACACACTCATCTATTAACCATGTCTTTACTGGACCATGGGAGGAATCCAGAAAAGCCATGCATGTAGGAACAGCCTGCAACGACCTTCTGTTAAAAGTACTGATTAAAAACATCAGAACATCAGTTAAACACACTGTGTGTTAGCAGAGGGTTAGGGTGACCGGGGACTAAGATCATGTGTAACCGGTTTAAACTTCTCTTTGCTCCTGCTGACTGGTCCAAACACACCCCTCGACTCTGCTTTGTGTCATTTTTAAAGGAAGACGACCCAGCCAGCACACATAGGTGGGCCCCATATGGGATCTATATGGGCAAGCTGTATGGGTCCCAACAGGGTTTGTCCATGGTTTCCATGGTGGCCCGTGTTTGAGTCAAATCCTCTGAAAACCTATGTAGGGCCTATGTAGACAAAAATCTGTCATGGGGCCACCGTGGAAACCACGGAATGTCCAGAACCAGAACTTCTAAATAAATAAAACAAACAAAAAACAATACAAATAAAATAATAAAGGACTCTCACTCTCTGTTAGAAAATATTGCACCAAAAACAATAAAATAGACCCTGTCTCTCCAAAACAATAAATACAATGGCCTATCCAGTGTCAACAACCAAAACTGCACTTGAACCCTCTTGTCGTCCAGCGTCTTTGGAGGCGAGAGACGAGGAAAACATATACACACAGGCACATGGCGACATATTGAGGCTGGAAAGTTATTGAGCTCATTCTCATCTATCGTACGATTAATTGACTTATTGATTATCGTCCCAGCCCTAATGTGAGTGTAGTGAGACAAGTATTTTAACAACTGAACAGTAAAAACAATACCTGTTTATACTGTTATACTGTTTAACGCTAACCCACAGGTAATGTAAGAGTGACTTATAATAATAATAATCTGTGGTAGAAGGTGCATCATAAATACCACTAACTTTAAGCACAAGAGTGTTTTACCAGAAAGTAGAACTGAGCCTTATTTACTGAGGGAAGGTTTCAGTTCCGTTCACGAACGCCCGACCACGTAGGCCCTTTTGTTTTCTTTCCTCCCCTTTTCAGCTGCAGGCCATTATTTCTGTCTTTTATCTCGATCTTCTGCAGAGATCTTCAGCAAACTTCAGCTTTTTTCCTTGTAGGAAGGAAGAGCGTTTAGCAGAGCGCCAAACAGCATAAGGATGATCCCTCTAGGACAGGGATAGGCAATCCTGGTCCTCGAGTGCCGCCATCCAACATGTTTTCTTTGCAACACTCCTGAGTCAGTGGTTGAATCACCTGTTCAGCAGCTCATCAAGCTCTGCAGAAGCCTGTTAATCACCTGCTGATTAAAACCAGGTGTGTTGGAACTGGGAAACAACTAAAACATGCAGGATAGTGGCACTCGAGAACCAGGACTGCCTACCCCTGCTCTAGGACGTGTATCGCTGCCTTTCTTTACTCCAAAACGGTGCACCGCGTCGATTGCTCCCGGTAGCTCGTTTTTAGCACAGCTTGGCAGACGCCGATGGCTTCCTTCCGCAGATCTTGATTTTCTTTCTCCTCCAATCCAAAAATTCGTAAGGTCCATCGACGAGAGTATCTCTTGAGTTGGGACACACGGCTCTCATGCATGTTGTTCACTTGTTTTTCACAGTAGTCGACTTTGCTTTTTAATTCCCTTAGATCTGTGCAAATGAAGTCTAAGGACTCTTTTTAAGTGAAGGAATGTTTTTGTAAATATTTTAAGCAATTAATCTTAAATGTGTTATTTAGAGTGTTATTATCCCAAAAAATTCATATCACCGTTATCATATGCATTCATGAGAGCAGGTTTTCTTAAATAATGAGTCTTATGCTTTTATGTTTTTATGCTTTTATGTATTTTTTTATTGTTCAATGTTTTAATATTTCTTTTTATCATGATTTTATGTTGTTCTCAGCGCCTTGGCCTCCTGTAACGGGTGTGGAAGGCGCTATACAAATAAAGGTTGATTGATTGATTGATTATTTGTCCTTACAAAACTGAGTAGCATTTTGTCAGTTTCATTCAATAGATTTTTTTTCACAATGAGAGAAAGAGCAGCATATGTTAGATGTGAACTACCCTCCGCCTTGGTAATTCAGACTCTTAATGAGAGATCTCTCAGGAGCCACTGGTTTAGTTTAATTTGAGTCTTCTGAATGATAGGTTCTAGATGTTCTTTGTTGATCCTTAGTAATTATTATTCCTAAGTATTTCACTTGTATATTGTAGATGGATGGACTGGAACATAGAGCTGCTGCCGTTTTGAGTGATTTTGTGCAAAAAACACCTAATGAGCATGTTTTGTATACAGTATGTGCTGGGGTTGCAAGCTTCATCTGAATTTGATGTCCGATTTAGAAATAAACACTAAAAGGCTTTAATTATTAAAGCAACTGAAATGGACAATATTGCCCACAGGAATTTAACCTAACTCCAAATTATGAGATTTTGAGCGTTTCCGTGCTTTTATTTTGAAATCTCAGAGCGGAAGGAAAACAGAACAGACTGCTCTTGTGATTGCTCCAAACAAAAATGGAGGTTCGAGTGGCTGAAAACCTGTCATTTATGAGCAGTTTGGTCTCTGCGAGTCGTTAACTGTGGAGCAACAACACAACATGTCCATGTGAGGGTTTTTAAACGCGAGGCTGGTTATTGAATCCGGCTGCTGTTGCTGTGGAGCCGCTGCTAGCCTGCGGGGGCTAAGTTCGCCACAGACCGAAGCCGTGCGGAAGTGCTGGTTTCTCGCATTTGTTTTCAACGTCGACTCGCCATCTCAGTGAGGGATGTGGAAAGCGTTCGGTGTTTTGGTTACGGCCTGGTTCGTGGGGAACTCTGTTCTGGGTTGGTTTCAACACAACAACGTAAGACCCCAAACGCAGCACGAAGACGAGCATCCGAACCGGTTCTCGGCCAACCCGGACCAGGACCAAAGCTGCCTCTGCCATGTAGGTGACCCGCAGCACCGGTGCTCCGTTTGGGTTTTGTTGTAAACAGTGGTGCAGGACCTGTTATTCAGGAACTATTCCAGCACTTGTCATCTGAAGCGGACGTCACCGTGTCAAAGTGACGCTAACCTGTAGATCCGCTGCTCTCTCCAGTGACGTGTATTTATTTTATGATAAGTTTATGTTGAACCACATGTCGGTGTAAATCCTCCTCACTGATGACCAGCGTGGAAAACCTGTTGGATCATTTTTATTGAGCTAAATTCTCACCACCTTTAGCTACACGACTTTCTTTCCAGGATGTTGAGTCAACAAAGGCAAAAGTGTTTCACGCACTGAATTGAACTCGTGTTGCTAGCTCCGTTTAGCCTAGTGAACTAGACCGAATTCTTGCCTTGCAGAGTTTTTATATGTTCACATGTATAGGATGGCTTGCCAGGCTAAGCTCCGTTATTACAAAGTCAAAATCGTGGTGTTTTATTATTGGCTGTGCTGATGCCCTACGGGGGTTGAAGTCTTTATGCAGGTAGCTGACCGGGACTCTACTGTCATGGCCTTGACGTGGACTACAGGCTGAGAGCTTCCGGGTGGGCGGGGCGGAGTGTGACAGCTGGGTGTTTGGGGCGGGGCCTCGGATCTCCCAGTGACAGCTCAGCCTACAGAAAGATAAAACTGCTGCTGCGACATATGGAGCCCAACTTCAGCGAGAGGAGTGTTTTAGGAGAAAATCCCACAGAGGAGGGAAAGAGAAGTTAGTTTTGTTGTGAAGATCAGGATGTTGAGAAGATTTAGCCTCTTTCTGGGTTTCCTGGCTGTCAGTGGGCGGCTGGATTCAGAGGTCAGCTATGGTTTTGTTTTTGTGAGACTTTTAAAACTTTATCAAGGCTTGTTTTTAAACTAAATATTGTTTAAAATGCATAAACCAAATCAATATCAGTAGTGTAGTTGATGGTGAGTTCAGCCATATGGTGGTGGGTCACCTCCTGGTCTGAATGATTCATGATTGGATGTTTTTCATAAAGAAAATTGTTTTATTTTGGTGGAGAAAAAGTACGCATTGTTTTTTAAAGTCATCTTTTTTGTAACTCGTCTCTTAATTTTGCTTTCTTTAAGTTTTAGATTAAGCATAATATTATTGGGTGAGTTAGTGACTATAAAAAGCTCTTTTGCTGGTGTGTTTGTGTGGTTTCCTGTTTACTGGATGTACAGAGAGAAAAGTTTTGCATTTGCTATTTTGACCTGCTGCTAAGGAAATGCAAACAAGTGTTGGCCAAACAACAGCAAATGTTACTATACAAAAAATAAAGAAATGATTTTTAGCAGGGGTGCACCGATGTGAAAATGTAGGCCGATATCCAATATAAGTAAGGATGTAAGAAAATAACGATACACTGAAATATTGCAATATTTCATGTTCAGATATTGAATCGATATATAAAAGCAGTGTATGAACTTTTATTGAGGATTTGCATGCAAACGTTAACTTTATTTCTTTTGCGTGGTGCAATTCAAAGTCTGACTGCTAGGTGGCAGCAGTTTTTGCCACCTTCATTCTGATGGAACAGCAAGATCTCATGATAACACTAGATGTGTTTACGAAGCATCTGAGTTTTTCAGTTAAGTTTAGTCTGAAAACAAGCCAATATTGTCTGACTTAGTATCGCAATATTTTGTATCCTCGCTCTTGTATCGGCAGGTTCTTGCCAATACACACCCCTAAATATAATATAATATATATTGTAATACATACATGTGTGTATATATGTATGTATGTATATATATATATCTAGATAGGTATATCTAGATAGATATATATCCACACACACATTTAGGCTTCTGAGATGATTACCATCACTGTCACATGACTAAACAACTGATATTGATTCCGATAGATCGTTCATCCCTAGGGTTTTAGCCAAAACAAACCATTTAGAACAACAGCTGATGTATAAATCTTCATATTTTATGCTTGTAGTTTACTAGAGAGGTAATTGTGACACATTAGAAATCTTTTCCAATGATCGGCTCTGTGTGCTTGTTTGTATTAAACTTAGACGGTAAATCGCTCCCTGTGACTTGGTGACACAGTTTCTGTGTTTGTGGTGCAACAACTCACCAGCGTTACCACCACATCTGCTCACAGGTGCTGCTTTTTGTTCGTTCAGCAACAGGAACAAAGTGACCCAATGTTGTCGAAACTGAACAGTTGCTTCAACATCTATAGTAAATGACTCAATCTGTTAAAATCCAACACTTCATGAGTTTGTTATTCTATTTTGTGCTGTTTGGAGTTGACCTTAGGCACAAACAACCTCTAGGTTCTTTCAGCTTCTCTGATGAGCACAACTGTCCATCTGTAAAATGTGTCCTAAGTTCTGTTAGATGTGACACCGTTGTTCTTTTCCGATGAATCTGGCATTCAGGGATTAAATCCCCTGAGAACCAGTTTTAGCTAATGTGTTGACTCAGTTCTCCAGCTCATTAAACAGCAAACATCACCTGTTGTTGTGGCTGTTGGTGCAGATCCATCTAATGAAACTACACGTAACCTCCACCCTTTAACAAACATTTACTCATGTTATTAATGCTCTCAGGTTGGTGTAGCAGCTGACGGTTTAGCGTTAGCAACGCGGCGGTGGATGTGAGCGTCCAGGGGGACGTTTGTGTGTCTGCTGTGATCCAGCTCAGTAGCAGAGCTGTGACTCTGTTTGGCAAACCAAAGGCTTTTGCACAATGTTGACTTTTAAAGGCCAGCACAGATTATATAAAAAAGCCAGTAGCGGACCAGTTTTCCAGCAGTGTCATGTGTTTGTTGTCTTTTTTTATCTAGTTAAATGAACCTTTACTATAAAAAACCAGAACCCAGTTGTCCCCGTCTGTTTGACAGTGGCACCTTTATTTTCAGCAGGTTAAAATGTTTTATTTCACAGCTTCAACACTTCTCCTGCTCTGCACGTCTCCTCATTTTTACTGCACTTTTTAATTTGTCTTGTTGCTATTAGCTAGTAGCATTGGTTTTTGCTGTTAATGCACATAAACAAGGATAAATGTTAGTTTTATTTATTTTTGTCAACAATGTTTTTTTATATAATCTAAGATAGCCGAGGCTGTAAAACTCCTCTAATGTGAGTGGATGTTTCTGCCTCAGCTCACAGGAGTCCTGGACGACTGCTTCTGTGACGTTGAAAGCATCGACGTCTTCAACAACTTCAAGCTTTACCCTCGCATGAAGAAGCTGACTGAGAGGGATTACTTCAGATACTACAGAGTGAGTGCTGCTTCCAGTTTCATATGACTTAGGCCATGTGCACATGTAGCCGGGGTTTTGTAAAAACGGATGTCCTCCTCCACCCATCTAGGAAAAAGCTTGGGTCCACACCATCTCATTTTAAATGAAATGTGGGTGTGGTCTGCCACGCCCCCCTGCCCCTCTAATGCCCCACTAATTGAGAACCACTGAGTTGTATGCTGGTGAAGGTTCTCAGTCAGACAGCTACAGTTTATAAGATCGACCCTCCCATATTCCAGTCAGAATTGACAAAGCTCCTCGGATGAGAAGCGAAACGTCTTCAAGAAACCAAAGAAGTCCAGTTGCCTTCATTTGAACCCCTTGGATAACCACTGAGTTAGTCAATGCAACCAAAGGTTTGGTCTTGTTGACTTTAGTCCTTATGGACATGTCTCCTCCAGGTCAACCTGAAGCGACCGTGTCCATTCTGGCCTGATGATGGACACTGCTCCATTAAGGACTGCCACGTGGAGCCCTGCCCTGAGGTCAGAGGTCAACCGCTCTCTTTATATCTGTCCCTTTTCACGACTGTTATTTAACATCATAAATGACTGACTGATGATTGCTGCTGAGCTTTAAAAGACCTGCTGATCTCTGTCTTACAGAGTAAAGTCCCTGTTGGCATCAAGTCTGGAAATTATAACAAGGTGAGATCCAAAATGTTCTCCAACCCCATCACAGCTTTGTATGGAGACACATGACCTTACAGCATTGCTTGTTATAGAAAATGATTGTGTCCTGGTCCAGCCTGAGTTCCAACCGTCACGGTTGCTGTGAAAACGCCACAATGACCTTAACCGTCTGAGGACGTCAGTTAGATGTTGAAGCTTGTATGGATCCCAGCAGGGGTGGGGCTTCTAGGGTTCTACAACAAAAGCACTTTACAACACAGTCTTTCACCCACACAAACACACACACACGCACGCGCACACACACACACTGGTGGGGATGAGCTACATCGTAGCCACAGCTGCCCTGTGGCGCACTGATAGTAAACACCTGACCAGCTGTCTTTGTTCCAGCACTTTTTTATCTTTGCAGCAAATTCTGTGCAACACACACACACACACACACACACACGGATAACCGTGGGATCACACAGCCTGTCTCATAACAGATTCAAGGTAAAAGTCGGAACTCATTTTTGTTTCTGGATTTTCTGTATGGGTTGTATAAACTCTGCTGTATTCAGGACGCTGCGTGTCCTTGTAGAGGGAGGTTTCTGCAGGGATCAGAGTTTTAGTCGAAGCTAATAAAACGTTTTACTCTGTTATTTTGGATTCTGTAGACACAGACTTGCTTGTAAAAGTTAGCAGCCTTTTATTCAGCTGCATTTAACCTCAGTAGAGCGTTGAGTTGCCTCGGTGCTGTTAGACCCTGGCACTGAAGCGCTCTACACCTGTCAGGTGAAACCAGTAAACTCCTGCAGGAAGGCTGTTCAGTTGGGAATGTGGCAAAACAAGTCGTTGGTTTTCAGTCAGCCAAGTCTGAAATCAAATAAACAAAACGAGAGGTCTGGCAGAGCCAGACTTACAGGTTAGCCAAACAGCACCAGCCTCCATGTATTTATGCTTCTATTTAAAGTGGGTTAACGTGATTTAAGAATTGACAGCCGGGTATCTGAGCTCAAAGTCAGAGTTTCTGTTTACTCCACAGCTAGTAGCTAGCTTTAGCTTTGTGCTCCAGACTCACAGTGAAGCTTTGTTTATATTTATTGTGTTCCATCGGTCATCGGTTCAAATCCCGGCTGAATCTTTTCTGCGTGGCGTTAGCATGTAGCGCCCTGTTGTTCCGTTCCTCCTAAAACTTGCCCGCTTCGCCTCCACATAGTTCAACTTAAAATAAAGTTTATAGTAGTGATGTCATGAACGAATCGTTCAATACTCGAGAATTACTTTACTGACTCGTGAATCACGATTCACAACCCCAACTGACTCATTCACTGACTCGTCCCTGGTACTGTTAGCAAACCAATGTCATTAGTAGAAATATAGCTTATCATTAAAACTGGAAAAGTCAACAGCATTTCCTTACCTGCTCTGGGCTGGAAGCTCATTAGCTCCCAGTAGCATCGCCCTGCTGGCAGCACGTTTCAGTCACTCACCCCCTCCCTTCCTGAAGGCTAGCTCGTAATGTCCAGTGCTAAATCGTAGCATGAACGAGTCACTTAGCCCTCCATAGCTGCCCTCACTCAGAGGACAAACAACTCACTCACCCCCTGGGTCTCAGCTCAAATGAGTCACTTAGTGGAAGCTCGTGGTACTACCAAGGGGGACCCCGAGGATCACAGACCTGGCTGTGCTTTTTGCCTGTGTGGTTCTCTGAGGGAGATCACAGAAACGCTGCAGCTCAGTGAGTTGCAGCGTGCCTCACGTTAGAGTCGCTCAAACGCATTTTCCTGGCTTAAAGCACCCACAAACCTCAGTTAGCTTGTAGCTGCGAGCAATGGTGGAATAAGATCCTCAAAGTTCCGCTCTCAGCTCCACCTCTTTGTCCATTTTTATTATTGTCCAGGAGCGTCAAGATGTGTGACACGGCCAAGATGGCGGTGATCGGAACTGCCCACTTGGCTTCAAGTCGAAGCCTCAGAAACCTGTGGGTGACGTCACAGAGGGTTTAACAGTCAGTGGTTACTACATACGACTCACTCACCCCTAACCCGGCTCTCAGCTCAAACGACTCACTCAGCTCGCGGTACGAATCACTCACTCCTTCCACCCGGGTTTCAGCTCTTACGAGTCACCCAGTGGAAGCTCGCGGTACTACATACGAATCACTCACCCCTCCCTCCTGGCTCTCAGCTGCAGAAACTCAGGCCATCCTACCATAGGAGAGTCGCTCCTTCAACAGAGCTGAACTCCGATACTGTGAATGATATGTAACAATATTCACTCTACACCTTGTTTGTTTTGCAAATATAATTAATATTATTATTATTAACTCAGTTCCACCACTATTTAAAAAAATAAATTTCAGTGTATAAAATGGATAGTTTTCTTTTTCAATCCCTCATCTTAGCGGTTGGATTTACACGGAAGGAGGAGCAAATAAAGTTTGAGTGAAAATGTGGATTTTTTTGCACTCTGGGCAACTGACTCAGTGACTCAAATGACTCAAAAAGACGAGTCATTTTAGTGAGTGACTCATTCAAACGCGATTCAGTAAAACGAATCGAGATTACCATCACTATATGCCCGTTTCAGTTAGTCTAACTCAGGGGTGCCCAAATTGGGGGTCGGGACCCCCAAGGGGGTCCCCATAAGATTGCAGGGGGTCCCTACAATTTTGTCTTTGCTGAGGTTAGCAAGATTTTATTTGTAAAAATTACATTTACAAAATCCCAATAACACACCCTACAGTATAATCACAACTCCATATAAAAGTTATAACTCTGTATGTCTGTATAAAGTTTGCAAATGATCACATTAAATTTGTTTATGCATGTAGGAGTTGTGTTTGGGGGTCCTGGCTTGTCTTGAACATGAGCAAGGGGGTCCTCAAAGAAAAAGGTTTGGGAACCCCTGGTCTAACTGACCGTGGCACACCTTTGTTGTTTCCATATATCTAATGTTCCTTTCTTTTCTTTAGTTTTATTTTCTCCAGCCTTCATTTGTTAGCTACTCTAGGTGCGCTGTCCTTATAGCAAATTCAGGACCCGCTGTTTTTTCTTAGCCACCCTCTCCTGCCCAATGCAACTGGACCAAAAACATGCATGTTAGGTTAAAGGAGTCATCACCTGAAATCTTCACTTTTCCACTTGAAAAAATGTCTATAATGGCTTCCTAATGATTTTTCACTGGCTGAGAAGCCGATATTTAACATTGACGCATTTGTTTAATCTTGCCTTCTTCAACCAGCTCACATGCACCCCACGAGCATGCGCACTCAAACACGAGAACTTGAGTTCTGGCCCTATATGCCGACACAAAGGTTGAATATAAACAAATATGAACCAGCAGTGAACAAACCAGCACAACAAAGCTCATTTCATAACGTGAAACACATAAATGATGTCTTACCGTTGACGACTCGTGTTATAATCCCTGTTATGGGAAACAAAACTCCAATCGGTTTGTGTATTCCATCTTCACAACAGCATAAGAGCCGATGCCTGGCTGTTAGCTTGCTTTGTCCCAACTCAACAACAAGCGAGGACGCCATTACGCACGAGGCGAGGCTCGGGCTCGTAAATACACGGTTAGATCCCGTAGGTCACTGCCAGGTCGGGTTCAGTTATAACTTTTGTTATTTTGGAGCAAGACGCTGAAGCTGCTTCCTGCTTCCTTCCACCAATCAACGCGCTCCTCAGTCCTGCGCGCGTCCGAGACAGCCGAAATATCGCGTGTGATCTCGCGAGAAAATATGGCCTTTACAGAAAAGGATCAAAAAATCACATTTTTTATTTATTTTTCCAATACAATTTATTTTAATGGTCTAAAAGAATATAATAGGATGTAGATATCCACGGTATTATAGGTGATGACTCCTTTAATTGGTCTCCAGTCCAG
Organism: Aphyosemion australe; assembly: GCA_006937985.1. Taxonomy (NCBI): domain Eukaryota; kingdom Metazoa; phylum Chordata; class Actinopteri; order Cyprinodontiformes; family Nothobranchiidae; genus Aphyosemion; species Aphyosemion australe. The sequence continues at coordinate 100,920 of SSNS01000243.1, read as the reverse complement.
GGTGACTCTCACCTGATGACTGCAGGAGGAGGAGACACCTGCTCCTTGAGACCCTAATGAGGAAAGGTTAAGAAAATGACTGCAAATCTTTTTGTTTATCTTCATTCATTCAAGTAATTTCATCATTTTCGTCCCTCCTTTCTCAACGTCTGGCTGCTGACTTCCTGTCCCTGACCTTTAATCTTTAGTTTGTCCTGTCTCTTTGAGCAGCAACAGCTTCTAAATACAGTCTGTAGATACTCTACTTACTTACTTTAAGCAGCACTGGTGCTGTTTGGAATGTGACCAGAGGACCGTAGAGGTAGACTAAAGGTCCTTATGTGAAGCATTCACTCTTCTCATCTCCTTCTGTAGTATTCCCAGGCAGCCAACACGATGTCGAACGTGGCCGAGTGTGAGCAGGCCAAAGAGCTGGGAGCCATCAACAGCACCCTGAGGTGAGACAAAGACCTGACTCTAATCATTTCCAAAGAGGACATCTAGTGTCCCAAAGGCAGCTTCATATCAGACAAGACCTAAAGCAGCACACCGACCTGAGAAAACAAACCTAACCTAAAACTTGGTTCAGCGATTCCACCTAACATTCTCCAAACTTTTGCTTTTGTGGAAATTTCCTGACGGTTTTTGTGATAATTTTGTTAAAATCTGCAGCTTTATTGTTGGCATTGACCGCTTGTAACAATCCAGAGCCTTTAATCCTTAAGGAGCTGTGTGACTGTATTTGACCTGAAAGGTCCACCATTTATTGTGATTGGCAGAAACATTTCAGTCGGTGCTGATCACAAACAAACGACACACAGAATGTGACGGTGTCACCCGCTACCCTACTGTGCTGTTATTTGGTGCCAGCTTCAGTTTCTGTCAGCTGTTGTGATCTTTGAGTTGATAAGACACTTTATTTGAGGTCCAGTTCTTGAGGAACGATGTGTTTTTTTGCCAGCCTCTGCCATGTGACATTATAAGTTTGTGTATTTATTTTGTGTTCCAGTAACCACAGTAAAGAAGCATTTGCTGACTGGGCGAGACACGACGATGCTCAGGATCACTTCTGTGAGCTGGATGGTGAGGATCCTTTGCTTTTGACTACACCAGGGGCCTCAAAGTCACTGTCACCAAGTCCATCTTTGACCCATATCAAGGCCTTTATATTTTTAGAGAAGGAAACTTTAATTTTTAAAGTATTTTGGTGTTGATGTCCATGGCACTAGACCAGATTTAGTTCAGGTCATGCCTGGAACAGAGACGTTTATTCAGCTTAAACCGTTTTAATTGTTCCTCTGCTTCCTCATCATGTGGGGGTCCACAGGGCTTGCTACTCGGTCCTCTGCCTTGTTCTATCTGCTGGGTCCAGCGTCCAATTTAACAAAGCAAAAGATTGCTGTCCATTGCTGTGCAGATGATACTCAGGTGTATACGCCCCTGAAATGGAAGGATGAGTAAATGATGACTAAAACACCGTCTGACTGACTGGCTGACTTTTAAATCTTTAAACATTAAAGGTGCAGTGGGAGATGTGTGTCTTGCTGTTTAAGCATGCTAGTTTTGAATATACACAATTCAACC
>SSNS01000243.1:79494-93777 GCA_006937985.1 Aphyosemion australe | reverse complement strand
ACACACACGCAACCACACACACACACACACACAAAGACACGCACGCACACACAGACACGCACACACACACGCACACACACACACACACACACGCACACAGACACGCACACACAAAGACCCACACACACGCACACACACACAGACAGACAGACACACACATGCACACATGAACCTTCTGGGCCACTGTACAAAAATGTAAAAAGTCATTATGAAAAGCCTCATTTGCACATGCATCCATATTCATGAAGCATAGATTTCTCCATTCCATCAATTAAATTCTAAGTTTTCTGTTGTAGATTAATCTTTAGTCTTGCATTAATTGGTATGTTGCCACAAGCTTCATCAGGACTGACATTCCAACTCCACCAGTCAGATCTGATGTTTTTTACCACCATTGTTTTGGATCAGTCTAATGTTTGGTATCCAGGGGAAACCAAGTCCTGCTGGTTAAATCTTCTGTCCATCCTGAAGTCTTAGGGGACAAATGTCTTCATGTCCCACAACTTAACCAAAGGAAGACATGCGTGTAAGCATAGAAACAAACTAGAGCAAACAACAAAACATATTCATCATGACTAAATACACGGCCCCGCCAAAACAAAAGTCTCCACCTGGATGAAACTAATCCGACAGGTAGGAGCCTCCTATTGGATAATGGCTGCATGGGTGATTATCTTTCAGCTGGTAACAAGTTATTTAACCCAACTGGTGCAATGAGCTGCTTCTCATTGGTGGTGGAACAGATGTTAGTCTGTGTGAGAAGGGTCCCATCATTGGCATGCATCAAGCAGAGGAAACATCTAAGGAGATGCAGAAACGACTAAAACTGGGTTCAGAACTGTCCAACGCATTATTAACACCTGGTGTGATGAGTCCAGATGGACTCTGTTCCAGAGTGATGGGTGCATCAGGGTAAGAAGAGAGGCAGATGAAGTGATGCACCCATCATGCCTAGTGCCTACTGTACAAGCCTGTGGGGGCGGGGCTATGATCTGGGGTTGCTGCAGGTGGTCAGGTCTAGGTTCAGCAACAGGATGTGCTCCAAGAATGAGGTCAGCTGACTACCTGAATCTACTGAATGACCAGGTTATTCCATCTTCCCTGATGGCACGGCCATATTCCAAGATGACAATGCCAGGATTCATGGGGCTCAAATAGTGAAAGAGTGGTTCAGGGAGCATGAGACATCATTTTCACACATGGATTGGCCACCACAGAGTCCAGACCTGAACCCCATTGAGAATCTTTAAGGTTTGACCTGGTTGGTAATCTGCAGGGTGCTGCAGATGGTAGCACTGATGCCTTGCAGCAAAAAGGTTGCCGGTTGAAATCCCGGCTGCATCCTTGTGGAGTTGGCATATTACCCCCATGTGGATTTAACATGTTACCCCCATGCCTGTGTGGAGTGACTGGTTGTGTGTCCCTGTGATGGACTGAGACACCTGTCCTGGGTGTCTCTCACCTGATGGCTGCTGTAGTTAGACGCCATCTTCCTGAGACCCTCCTGAGGAGGAAGAGGGTGGCTGGTAGTACATCAACCCCGATCAGAATGGAGTCAAGCGTGTAGAAAGATTCATTCAGTTACATAATGGTGACAACAATAAAACTGTGTATATTATATTTTGACTGTTACAGTACATCAATGATGATCAGTGGACATCAAACGGCCTGTATTTGATAAAGCGCTTGAACCTTCAACCCTCTGGTTACAGGGTGGTTAAATAATAATAAGACGACAGAAGTGTTCAGAGCTAGTTTTACTGTCACTGCTGACAGACTTATCACAGTTGGAAAGCAAAATGGTTAAAAATGTGCTGATGATCAGATTAGATGAAGGGTGCCACCCAGTGGCCTGTTATGGCGTTTCACAACAAATGGTGATTCAGTGCATTTTTCACAACCATCAGGGCTTTTCCTGTTTTTTTAAATGATTTCATGTGTGAGGAAACTGAGGACAACATTTGGCAGCACTGTGTCTGACCCTAACTCCATGATTAGTCTGACTAACACACACATGTCCACATAAAACTTTTCGTTTACAAATAACGTGACACAAGCGTCTCCATACTCAGTGATGTAGCTGTAGCTGTGTTTAAAAGTAACCCGTGGGTTTTCTGTGGTTCGTTCCTCTGCAGGAGAAGGCTTCTACACCTGGCTGGAAGGTGAGCTCCACCTCACATCACACCTGTTTGATGACAAACATTGTTCTCATAGCTGGTATTCATGTCTGATCTGCAGTAGAACGTGTTCTAACAGAGCATTTTAAAACGAGCCGTGGTGTTTTCTGAGGATTTAAACCAAACCTAACTAAATTCATCTTGGACCTCGTAGCATCGCTGGTTAATAAATCCTGCCAGAGGGAAGTGTTTGGATGTTGGTGGAGATGGACCAAGACATAAATGATCTATTTTATTTTGAACTCACCTCTGTCCCTGTTCAGGTTTGTGTTTGGAGAAGAGAGTTTTCTACAGACTCATCTCAGGCCTGCACAGCAGCATCAACATCCACCTGTGTGGCGATTACCTGCTTGATGGTACGACCCGCATCTCACCTTACCTGCTGTCGTTCCTGCAGCAGTAAACTCATGTTTGTGATGTTGTTTGTGGTGACAGAGGGCTGGGGCCGAACCGTGTGGGGTCCAAACATCCATGAGTTCCGGCAGCGCTTCGATACGGCCGAGTCGAAGGGCGAAGGCACCCGGCGGCTGAAGAACCTCTACTTCCTGTACCTCATAGAGCTACGGGCCCTGTTCAAGGTGGCTCCCTACTTTGAACGGGCCTTTGTGGACCTGTACACCGGAAACGCTCAGGAGGACGGAGAAACCAAGGAGCTGCTGCTGCAGATCTTCAATGAGATCAAGTGAGGAACCGGTGGAAAGCTTCTGAACTGAGACCAGAAAGGTTTTTGTTTTAGGAGCAAAAATAATCAGTTTCCTGTAAAAACAGTAGTCTGTAGTGTGTGTGTGTGTGTGTGTGTGTGTCTGTGTGAAGAAGAAGAAGAAATCTTTTATATAGCGCCTCTCAAGATAAAAATCACGAGGCGCTTCACAAAAACAAAAAGTAAAATAAAAATTTAAAAATGATTACAAATATCAAAAAAGGGAAAAGTAAAAATTGTGATTAAAAATTATGTGAAAAAAAAGGAAAATGAATAGGAAAAGAGTGATCCGTGGATGATGGGAAAGGCAGAAATGGTAGACCGAGCAGCATGAAGAGAAGGTAGCAAAGAAGAATCTACCAAAGGTCACTCAAAAGCCACCTGAACAGGTGGGTTTTTAAAGGAGACCACTGAGTCCACTGATCTCAGGCTCAGGGGGAGGGAGTTCATTCAGCTGTAGAAAGTTCCCAGCCATCCAGGTTTTAATAGAATCTAAGCAGCTGTGCAACAGCTGCAGCTGAGACATCTCATGGGGCTTAAAGGAGATGTACAGTTGGATGTCATCTGTGTAAAGATGGTAGGAGATTCCTTTAAAAGAGCTCAGGGTGTGCTGGAGAGGGAGCAGATAGAGGAGGAAAAGTAGAGGGCCCAGCACAGAACCTTGTGGTACACCATGGGTGAGGGAGGTGGAGGAGGACCGAAAGTTGGAGACGGCCACAGAGAAGGAACGCTCTGACAGATAAGAGGAGAACCACTCCAGAGCAGTTCCTGAAGGCCTACCCAGTCTCTCAGCCTATCCAGTAGCAGTGTGTGTGTGTGTAGCCTTGTTTTCCCATCAGCTGTTTTTCTCTTTCAGAGCCTTTCCGATGCACTTTGATGAGAAGTCCATGTTTGCTGGACATAAGCTGGAAGCTAAGACGTTAAAGGTGAGGTCTGCAGCTCTTCTGTTGTGTCTGGCGTTAATCACGCCTTTATTTACTGCTTCAGGAACACTTTATGAAAACATGGTTGTGAGGTTTTCTCCAGGCGCTCGTCTGTTAGTGAGTTTATTTTACATTTCTGGGTTATCTAAGGGGGAGACGTGTCCTCTGTGCTTCTTTAAGGCTCCTGTAGACCTTCTGTCCTGACTTAGACCTCTCCTCTCATCCAGGAGGAGTTCCGCCTCCATTTTAAAAACATCTCCCGGATCATGGACTGTGTTGGCTGCAGCAAGTGTCGACTGTGGGGAAAACTGCAGGTGAGCTATTTTTGCTGCTATTTGGGTCCCTTCTATGGTTCATCCGTGTTTCCTGGTGTAGCGTGTTGCATGTGATGCCATGTGGGTGTCCTCAGGACCGTCCCACTCTGATGGAGGCTGTGGATCTGCTGATCCAGTTTTACTGTTCAGATTATACACAGAAGCTCAGAGTTCTGACATCATCATGAGGTATCTCCAGCTCTGACTGCGTTTGTGTTGCTTGCAGACCCAGGGTCTGGGCACGGCTCTGAAGATTCTGTTCTCTGAGAAAGAGATCAAGAACCTGCCTGAGCACAGCCCATCCAAAGGCTTCCAGCTCACCCGACAGGAAATCGTGGCCTTAATGAACGCCTTCAGCAGGTACACAGTACTAGATATTAATGACTCTGCATAAAAGAATCACAGACCCAGTTCCTCACTGGGATGTGACTGGTGACGGCTCGTTAAATATGCTAAATTTCATTTTGAATCCCACTGAACTGGAACAGCAGCAGGTTTCAGTCTGACGGGGTCACGTGGGTCATGTGACGGCTCTCACGTGTTCGTCATACCAGATAACTCCTGCTCGTGTGTGTTCCAGGCTGTCCACCAGTATATACCAGCTCAACAACTTCCGCCTCATGATGAAAGAGAAGAGGTAACAGGAGGAGGAGCTCCACGCAGCTCGCGGAGTATGGACCCGCCCCCGTCCACTCCTGAATCTGCTGCCTTACCTCTCCTTCATCACAATATCCTAAAAACTTCCCGACGGACTTCCAGATGGGTCCAAAACGGTTCTCCTCTCTTCAGATGTGTGGCGAGCTGGACTCCTGATGCCTAGGCCCAGATTTAGAAGTGTTCAGGGACACCCCCCCCACACACACACACACACCATGTTGAATTTAATCTTCACATATATTCTGTTGTGAGTCTCTCTTTAACAAACCCAGTTTTATTTGTGAAGATGCAGCTGCCTGGTTCTGGTTCTGGTTAGTCAGAAGAAGCCTGAGGCTCTGAACCTGTTTCTGAAACCCAGAAACTAAAAGGTTGTTCCTGGAGTTAGTTACTCTGTCAGTACGCTGCCTGTGAGTCATCTCATCGATGGACTGTTACCCCCCTAGACGCTTGGCTCCAGTCATGTTTTAGCGTGGAAACAAGCCGGGCCGCTTTCTGCAGCGCCCGGCCCGTGAGTCCTCAGTAGCCCAACCATCCTGGCGGTTCTAACAGAACCGTCTGGAAACGGGAAAAAAGAAGAATCTCTGTTCAGATGTGATGGAGCAAGAGCCTCTGGGGTTTTAATGATTTAAACTTTGGCAGAACAGCTGATTCATCCTCAGATCTCACAAAGACCAGTTGGAAATATTTCTGTCATTCTGCCCAGAAGAGCCGAGAGTCAGCTGATCAGTGTGTTGTCACAGATCAGCCGAAGGCGACGACGGGAGGAAATCTGGAATTACAGCATAGGAAGAAACACTGGTGTGTGTGTGTGTGTTCTTGTCTAGCCATCTTACCATAACGAGTTTTTCACCCTTAAAGTGAGGACCATCAGTAACAAAGTGAGGCCATTTGCCCGGTCCTCACTTTGATCTCACAGAGCTCTACTCGTTAGTTTTAGAGGTATGGTGTGAATTAAGTTTAGTTAAGGTTAGGGTTAGGGTTAGGCATAATACAGTCACAAAAATGAATGGAAGTCAATGGATGGTCCTCACTAAGATGGTTAGACGAGAGTGTGTGTGTGTGTGTGTTCCATAGTGAATAACGTGACTCTGTTATTGGATGAACGAGCCATGTTTCTCTCTTCTAACCCTGTAACTTGTTTTGTTTAATCCAGGCGGATTAACTTAAGCTGTTTTGTTTTATGTGTCAGTGTTTCTTTAGAGTGAGGCGTCTCATTCCTCAGCCGGAGTGAGACTAGGACCACGCTCGTTTCAGACCTGTGAAACAAGTGTTTGTTAGAGAAAAAGCTGCAAAACTTGAGGAAAAAGGTTTCTCTCTAGTCAGAGAAGAAACTCACCAGTGTTGTTGAGTTGTTAAGCTGTCTGGATGTCTAAGCAACGTCAAACAAGCGGTTGAGGTGTGATTCTGCATGGAGCATGGTTGTCCTGCAGGCTAGGTTTGCTGCCTTAACCGTCTGTGAGCATCACAGGGAGGAAGTGTCCAGGATGGAGCAACAGGAGGAACTTTTGTGAAATAGGATAATGGCCTAGGTGTTTAGCCTCCCTTCTCAGCCACGTTGGGTTAGGGTTAGGCTTCTGAGAGAAGGGTTTGTCATGTTTTATTTTAATTTGAACCTTTTTTATTTCATTAGTGCAACAGAGAAGGCCAAAGAACTTTGATTTGCCTTTGTTTTCTTGTGTGTTTTCTTGCTTCTTTCACCACCTAGACTGTAAATGACATTGGAGACATCTAGTTACCACGGGCGACCGTGAGTGACAACATGACAGCTGTTTTTCTGTTCTGAGTGCTAAAGTGAGGCATCACTTTAATGTTTGCCTGATTAAATTAATAGTAGAATAAATGAAAGCGATGAAACATCATCGTGTCTGTGTCTTTTACTCTGAGATGAGCCGAATCCAGCCGGAGCACAAAGACAGAGCCCTGTTACCAAAACTTTGTTATCCTCCCACTCCTTGAAAAGATCTTTTTTCTTTATGCAGCTTGTTCATTATTAAGTAATAATAATATAGAGTAATAATGTGATAGGAATGTGTGCTGTTTAGCTTTTTATTAAACTTTTTTTTATATTTGACCAGTTTTGTTTTATTAAGATGTAGCGACTCACCCACTTGAGTTTGTACAGGTGAGTCATGTTTCTTACAGTATTTTAGGTTTTTCTGTCCTTTTGTCCTCGGCTGGAAAGTGTGATAAATCATCCTTGAAGTACCACTCCGATCATCTTTCTAGTTGTTTTAAATAGTTCTCAGTGGTCTTTAAACAATGATTATGCCGTTTTTAGCCAACATCACAAAACCTGTGCCGTTTTCTAGTACTTGGTTTCTACATAGTGGCAGTAGCTTATTAAAAATTTGCCGTTGTGGGCAGAGCCGTTGGATCGGAGTCCCCCCCGCCCCTCTTTTCACGGCTGTTGAGAGCTTAGATATCATAAATTTTGCTAGATGCCTTAAAGCAGCATGCCTTAACTTTGCAGTTATATGGTCTCTGTCGCCCTCTAGAGGCTTGCTGCGTAACGTCACTGTCGTAACATTAAATCTCTCTCTGGGGCATAAGAGGCATGTTTACATTCCTAATATCAGGCAAAACAACGAAAACAAACTTTTCCACCTCCACACATTGAATAAATAGTTTTATCAGGCCTGTATAACAACTTTATGCCCGACCAAACACAATAACCCTGGTGAAATCATTTATTACTTACCTAGCCATTAGCAGCACGGCTAGGTCAGAGTCCGTAGTTCATGCTGTTCTTTCTAAAAGAGCTCTCCAGCGAGGAAAAGACGGCCCAATAATAACTCTGGTCTTTGCTCTTGCTCTATCACGTTCTTCTTTTCTTTTCCTAGATTCCTCTGATACGGGATTTCTAGCTTTCTTTGGTGAATCTGCCGCTGCTACAGCGAGTCTACGTTATACAATTATGGCAAGCCAAAGGGATAAAAAAAAATGCGCGTTCTAAACTCGCATTATGTCCGCCAAAACGCTCGTTCAAGACGCGTTTTGGCGGACATAATGCTCGCTTTTAGAACACATGAGTTTTTGACCCCTTTGGCGTCAAAACGCGCATTCAAGACACGCATTTTGGCGGACATAACACGCATTTACAACGCACGTTTTTTTTTTTATCCATTTGGCTTGCCATATTCTGCCGTAAAACGACACCCAGTCAGTACTTCCGTCGCTACCCGAAGCACAAAAACTGTATAGCGCAGTAAACAGACGTGGGACCCACCAACACTATCACAGGTATGAAAATGAACATAATAGATAATACTATGATGCAAAAACTTTAAACAGAAAGCACAATTTTGAGGTGTAAAAGTTGCGCAATGTTGCTTTAACTGGGATTCGACAGCGTCCCAACAACGGCGGCCATCTTACTGCCGACAGCAGACGCTCTGCTCTCAATGGTAGCAGCTGAAGGTGAGTGATAACTTACACAAAAACACTTAACTCGATGAAATATTAATGGATTTACAAGCGGGTTGCATTATTACAAACCTTATAACACATAGGCTTGATAGCACATACTTATACATTTTTTAATTAATGGGCCAAATCCGTCATATTTCACAGCCACAAACCAAACCGTTTGAAAATCGGTTGAAAATTGAGCAAGTTAGAGTTATTTAAGTAGTACATGCACCATTGACACCAATGTTACGAAAGGGGGCAGCTGTCCGAAGTAAGATGGTCGCCGTGTAGGGACATTCGTCCAATTGACGAACAGCGCAGGTAAGGGATCTAGTGTTTTTAAGATTTCTATGGTTGAGAGCTTTCTGTTTATGCTAGCTCTCTGTTCTAGCATGCATCACTGGCTGCTAGCATTACATCAGCTCCATAAATACAGGCCGACGGTTGAATTAGGAGTTTGTGCTCCGCCCAGTGGGTTTGTGATGTCACAAAGCCAGTCAGTTTTAGGCTGCATTTTTTCATCTGCTACTGACTCACAGCGATTTGAATGCAGAAATACTCAGAAATGCAATTTTGAGCTTAAATGTCTTTAGATATGTCCTGTAGCATAAGAAAAATGCCTCAAGAACATGTTAGAAAAAGAAAAAACATGATTTTCATTGGAGTGGGTCTTTAAACCCTGAACTCCAAATAGATCCTAGACTCGTGTTTAGCATCAAGATCTCTGTGGAAATGATGGCATCATGTTAGTTGTTACTTTAGTTTTTGATGTTTCTGTTTTTTAAACCATCTGATTGATTTTCCTTTATTAGATTTTTGGGAAAATCTGGTCTAAAAATAATCTGATCACACAAAAATAAGTCTGAGGAGGATTTTTTGTGCCCATCCAAGTCTGTTTTTTAATTACTCAACAAATCACAAAGGTACAGACCACAAACAGAAAACTCGGCAACAAAACGCATCAGCTGTACAAATATTTTACAAAACATGTTAGAAATATAAAGTCGATTATTTCAGTTTGATTTCTGGAGCGTTGGTGCAGAAAGAGACCATGTTTAGATATTTGTTTTTAATATTTATTATCGTCTCTTAAACATCGACACCAGTTTGGTAGATGAATGAATGAACATTAGTAAATGTAAGTTATTATTTATATGTTTATGAAATAATTCAAATCTCAGCTGTTTCGTGGAGACTCAGCCAATCACAGCACAGGAAGGGTTAAGGTCAGGATGGGTCCTGGTGCTTTAACCCAAACCTCGGGTTTAAGACTCTTCATAGATGCATCTGGGAAGTGTCTCCAGACAGACGGCTGCAGGAACTAAACCCGCATTCCTTTGGGGATGATTTGCATGGATGTGCTCTTTAACTCGAAGCTCCCTGCTGAGACACATCTCAGGTCATTTTTTACTCAGAACTAATCTCAGTTTCACCAAACTGAGGACATTCAAAGAGCTACGTATCTACAACAGGTAAGATACTGATTGTTCACTTTAATATAACCCCACATAGAAACATGTGAACCTTTAAGCTAAAAGTGTATTATGTGTTAAAACAGGAAAGTACTCCGTTTTAGTCTGTAAGGGAACGCTACTGACGGATCCATCACTGAGCATGTTTGTGGATTCTCTCTGACATCACCACGTCTCACACAAGCTGCAGAACACCTGGAGGACGTTCCTTCCTGCACTTATAACACGATGAGCAGCACCACAAACCCTGGACTAAGATCCAGTGGACTCTAGTGTCAGGGAGTCCAAGTGAATGTTGAACAGAAGAATCAAGGAGAGCAGCAGGAAATGATGCTCAGTGAGATCCAGAGTTCCACGGGGGTGAGGAACATCTGAAGGACAGAATCCACAGAACAAATGAAAGTTAAGTCCTGAAGCAGAACCTCCGCCCTCGTTGCTTTACTTCCAGCTTTTCTCTTTTCACCGTTCTCCTCCTGTCCCCCTCCCAACCGTGCTGCTCTCCTGTATCTGGAGCACCTCTCTGCATTTTTCTCTGGATTTTCTATTGGCCATGGATCTGGTTAGTTGGTCTCTAAATGCAGTTGATAAAAACTTTTTCTGTGCGGTGAAGGGAGCGTCCTCCTGCCCCGGTGGAACGCATCCAGCAGGGTAATGGATTCCTGGAACGAGTGGAAGATCACATGCCTGACGCTGCTTTCCGTGGAGGTTTCAGAAGACATTTATATTTTTGGATTCATGATTACCGGCTTTCTGCTGTTTGGAGCTGGTGGATTCCTGGTCTATCGAAAGATTCTGGAGCTGTCGGGAGAAACTGGAAAACTTCCCGAGGCAAGTGGAGGATTTGGTCGCTGTAACATCTCAGACTCTTGCGTTAATCGAGCTGAATCGTCAGCTGGCTGCGGTTTTGGAACTCGTACGCAAAATGGAAATCAGCTTGGAGAAAATGTCAGCTCGGCTTGGTGGACACTGATTGACGCCCCTGAATTTGGCTGTTTGGGTGAATTGAGGTCACGTGAAGGACTGCAAGGCAGTGGAACATTTAAAGTCTCATCAGTCATCATCACACACTGGTGAAATTACATCTCAGCATGTGACCCATCCCCGTGGGGAGCAGTGAGCTGCAGCTGTGGCCGCGCTCAGGAACGTTTTGGTGGTTTATCTCTGGCCTGTTCCAAAACAAATAGCTGTCATCTTAATCTGGCTCCCTCGGCCTTGGCTGAAGATCTTCAAAACTCCCCTGGAGGACGGCGCAGACTCAGACACCCTGTGAAAAGTGTTATATAAACTTCTCCTCCTCCAGCCCTCTGGAGGGACCTTCCAGCATCCCCAGACCACCTGTGATGTTTCATCTCTCCAGCACACTCCACATCCTCTGAAAGAGAGCCATTAGTTCTCTCTGGGAGGAAGTAAACAAAGAGGTGACAGAACTTTATCGTGCATGTGAACTTTTCTTCTATCGTGTTGGAAACTTTTGTTTCTTTAAAACAAAGAGTAGTGATGGATTTATCTGAACACCTGAGTGATTCCTTCTGGAATCCTCCTCAGATGTTTAATGCTGCTCGTTCATCTAAATACTGTACAAGTAAAACGTGTCTGTGTGTATTTAGTCCGGTTCCTACAGACTTTAAACGCTGTAAACACAAACTATGGTCATGAATACTAAATGAGCGCCTCAGTTAGATACTTCAGACAAAACCTTTATAAACTGATTGTCCTCAAACTTTGTAACTAATGAGATTCTCGTGCCTCCTCCTGTAGCTCCAGTTGTAGCCCATGGTTCTCTCCATATCTGACCAGAGCTAGCTGCTGAATGTGGAGGATTTCATCCTGGTCCTGTAAAACACCACTATGGTTTCTAAACTGCAGATTAAATCCTGCAAGTTTATTTTTAAAATCATTATGATGAATAACATCTGTGTGCTAAAAGTTCTACTGTGATCCTACAAAACGGCATGAGTGATGGTAACAAACACAACTACTGCTCTGTGCTGTAAACAGAGGGATCATGGGTAATGGTGCAGCTCTCCGGCGGTGGTGGTGAGCCGTTGTTCGTCTGCGTTGGTGTGCACCGTGAAGCTGCTGTGACGGCTGCCCCAGTCGTAACACTCAGACGCCAGGCTGCTGGGAGACACAAGCGTTCCAATCAGCTTCACAGAAACTACATTAATATAAAAACATCTTTTTATTTTAAAGAGCAAACTGCTGGTTCATTTTTTTCTAATTCATATAAAATGCTGTCCAAAAAATACTATTTAAAATGTTTATTGTGGGTATTTTGTTTTAAAATACATAACAGCACAGATTTTTGAACCTTTTTCAGCAAAGCTTCTAAAAATGCTCAACCTCTGACGTAACCAGAGGGCGTTCTAAGCTAGGCGCTGCCTCAGCTCAGTGTGGAGTGGAGAGTTTTAGGGTAGAGAGGTCGTGTTATTGAGTCAGTGTGTGTGTTCACTAGTGTAGGATTGTGATAATTTTGATAAATTATTGTTTGTGAAGGCTGTAGAAACTCCAGCCTGTGCAGATATCAAGTCCACGGGTTTCCAAATAAGAAAAACAAGCTTCTAATCTCCGTGCATGGCGGCGTTTTGTGCAGCTGAAAAGACGAGACTTCACTTCTGCTTCAGCTATGAAAAACGCCCTGTCGTTGTGGTGCGCACTTCAGACCAGAGGATTACAGTCCCAGCGATGTGATGGAGTTCCTCAGATGAGAGGCTTTTAAAAATAGCCGGCAGACTCCTGGAGGTCCACACTGACCTCCAGAGACCCGTGGTCGGGTTTAAAAATTAACTGCGACTTCTGGAGCCCCGATCCGTGTCAGAACCAGATCAGACCCGCCCGCCCTGACCTCCAGAAGAAGATGGGTGGCTTTTAAAAAATACCACTGGGTCAGTCTGGCTGGTTTCTGGGTCGGAACCAGACCAGAAACCCCCGCCATGAGCTCCAGAACCGGATGACGGGCGTCTCTCTCTCCCGCTCTCTCTCTAAAGTGCTAAACTACGCTACATGAAGAGATATTAACTATATGAGATCGCTGACAGACGCTCATTAGTTCATTATTGTCAAGTATTAATGTTATATTAACTGAGCGATACTATTTTAATTGTCTGCTACATGATAGTAATCTGTACAATATTGTGATGTTAGCACACGAGTTTAAGCTAACATGGTTAACTCACCAAGACACCTGCTGCTCCCCCGCTGCTTCTCCTCACATCACAGCTCAATCTCTCTGCTTTGGCCGTTCGTTTCTCCCTCTGGCTTGTCTCTGCTCTCTGAGATGTGCACCAGACTCATAACTTTATGGTTTTTGTCCACCATAAGTATAATTATAAACATTTAAAGTTTCCTCTGTGCCAGAGCTGCATTAGAATCCATATTCTTCTCTGGATTAAGCTAACAGGACTCCCTCTGCTTATGTCACCTTGGTTTGGTAGAAAAAAAAAAATTTCCCACAAAAATGACTCTAAAAGCCTAAATAATTTATGTATGTGTAAAAAAAATTTTAAAACGAGTTTCTATTATGTTTCTATAAACATTGGTTCATGGGAGCCTCTAACTTGCAATTTGCTCTTTAAAGGAGGACAAAATGTATCCTACCAGCCCCCCCGCGACCTTGCATGGACAAGCAGGTATAGAAAATGGATGGATGGAAAATATATCCTGTTTTTATGAAGCTACTGTGGCAGAAATCCACTTTGGATGTGGGTCCAACCAGACAAGGCTGGTTTAGCTCATCAGAACCATTCAAATCTAAAATGTGTTTCTACTATCTTAAAGACCAAGTTCACTGAGAAACCATTTTTTTTTATACAATCAGTCACTCTGAGTTTTTCATGCAGGCTGAACATGAAAGTCTCCTCCACCTATCTCCTGCATTAGCTTCTGATAGAAAATAGACTCTAGGTGAAACTCTAGGATCAGAAAATCCTGACAGATCTACGTCACACTGTCACTTAACATTCATGGACTCACCCATCTTGACTCACGACGGGGAAGGCTGTTGTTGGTTTAGCGTCCAGGAAACAGCAGAGAACGTCTGGGCTAGTAGAAGCTAACTGTTAGCATTAGCAACTCCACCACACAGCAGCACTCCTCCAGGCTTGTGTTATTTGTATTCTTTTCAGTCCAGTTGCCAAACTTACACAGAATCATAGCTCTGAGCCAGCTATTCCCTTAGCCTTCAGCAGCAACGACTTTATGGGATTCTTCACTAATAAAATAGATTCTATTAGAAACAAAATCATCAGCATCCTCCCCAACACGACTTCTTCTTCCTCAGTAAGTGAGGCAGCATCTGAGGTAACTGTAGAACCTCATCTGTGTTTGAACTGTTTTGATGCAGTTGAGCTTTCAGAGTTATCAAAAATATTAGCTTCATCTAAACCTTCAACTTGTATTTTAGACCCAATCCCAACCAAATTATTTAAAGAAACATTTCCTTCGGTTACTGCCCCCATTTTAGATATAATTAACCTATCCTTAGTAAATGGATACGTACCGCAGGAGTTTAAGGTTGCTGTAATTAAACCTCTACTTAAGAAACCTTCTCTGGATCCAGATGACCTAATGAATTATAGACCAATATCTAATCTCCCATTTTTATCTAAAGTCCTTGAGAAAATAGTGGCCAAT
>SSNS01000243.1:35234-76439 GCA_006937985.1 Aphyosemion australe | reverse complement strand
TGTGTGTGTGTGTGTGTGTGTGTGTGTGTGTGTGTGTGTGTGTGTGTGGTGTGTGTGTGTGTGGGGGTGTGTGTGTGGGTGGGTGGGTGTGTGGGTGTGGGGGTGTGTGGGTGTGTGTGTGTGTGGGTGCGTGTGTGTGTGTGGGTATGTGTGTGTGTGGGTGTGTGTGTGGGTGTGGGTATGTGTGTGTGTGTGGGGTGTGTGTGTGCCTGCTCTGTCTTCTCAATCCCCAGTGAGTCGTAGCAGATGGCTGCTCATACTGAGCCAGGATCCTCTGGAGGTTTCTTCCTGTTAAAAGGGAGTTTTCCTTCCCACTGTCGCTACATGCTTGCTTAGTATGAGGATTGTATCAACACACAGTCAGTGTCTTGATGCAATCTGCTGGGTTCCTTATATAGGAAACTTTTTTACCGATTGGCTTAATGAACTGAACTGTATTGGAATGTTTACTTTGTGAAGTGCCTTGAGACGACTCTTGTCGTGATTTGGCGCTATAGAAATAAACTGAATTGAATTAAATTATTTGTGGAGATAAAACATCAACGTTGCAGAGCAAACAGAGTCAGTGGTAGTCGTGTTGCTGTTAGCCAATCAGAGGAGAGATGTCCAGATATCAGGAAGTAAGACTCCAAAATCTGTCGTCCTCTGCTCCCCTCTCCTCTGGCTAACTACTTCCTGAAACAGGAGCGCGAGAGCTTTTCCCCCCACAAAGATTGACTCACAATCATTCATTTATATTAGAGACCACTGCAGATGAGTTTAAAAAACAAGTGAACTTGGTCTTTAAAGCAGCTCCAGCCAGCAGTAACAACTGTAGTGTGAAAGTCACAGCAGCATAAAGGTTCATAATATAAAGTTAACTGTTTTCATCAGCAGCAACACACTCTGGTCTTGGCCGCACTTGGACTAGCCTTTAGCTCTTCAGTCTGAGAGGACATTAACCCCATTTCTTTGAAGAGAGGCTTGTCAGAATAGATATTAATGATTTATAACTTTTACAATGAAAATGCATCTCTGACATGTCTGCAAACCCTTTTGAGTTAAAGCTTTTGTTGTACATATAAAAGAACTGAAACTGCTGTGGATTTCACTGGTTTCATGGTTTTAGGCATGAGGGTACCCTGCTGCGGCGCTCTGAGGAGGGATGCTCCACGCCAGGTCGTCATCGCTGTCGTAGCGACGAGGGTTGTCAAAGAAGTATCCTCTTGAAGACAGAACATGGTTAGGAATCCCGGAGGTGCCCTGTAAGCAAAGATCAAATCCATCCTAAGCTTCTGATTATGGCAAGCCGTTTTAACATTTATACGTATTCAACATCTCTATAAATCTATTATTCTTTGTAAAAACAAAAACATTCTATATATCCAAAATAACATTCTTAATATACACAACAAATGCTTTAGCTAACTGTAATTCTTCTTTGGATAAAATGATGTCACACGTGTGTTGGGTTAGCAGCGCCACCTAACTGTACTATACTATACTATACTATACTATACTATACTATACTATACTACACTGCTCCTATCTTTGGGCATCAGGGACAGTAGAAACTCTCATTAGAGGTAAAATGAAAACACTAACTTCCTGTAATTTGGAGGGGTGGGTTAATGAACCCAGAACTGTAAAAAACAAAAGGATCTAAGTTGTGCTGAGAAGTTGAATTTAGTGGTCAAACTGTTTGTTTTCCACAGCTCATTCAGGAGGTTTTAGGAAAATGAGGAATGCTGACCCGGTCCTGAGGAGGACGTCTGACTCGGAAGAAAAAGACAACCAGTGAGGTGGGAAGCAACTCCCAGACAAACAGAATCACCCCGAACACAATGTAACCAGCGTCTCCCAGGGAGGACTGCAGGTCTGCCTGGATGGACAAAGGTCAAAGGTCATACACATGAGCATCACAATCAACTCAAATTAAACATAAACCCAAAAAGGATCTGCAGGTTACGGCTCTTACCTGATCTGAGACATTATACCAGTCATAATCGAAGGAGCTGATGGTCTCAATGTTCGTGAGGGCGAGCACCACCAGGTTGTAACAGGCTCTAGAGGCGTACAGCAGGACCACCATGATGCCAATCAGAGTCACCTGACACACCGATGTACCCTACAGGACAAATTCAGTTACTGCTTTTATGCTTTGAGGCTCACGTGGATGAAACGGTGGTAAATATTAATATTTACAAATGAACTGTGTAAACCTAAAGTTCCACCACATCCCAGAGGTTCTGGACTGGACTGAGATCTGGTGACTGTGGGGGTCGTTGGAGTCCAGTGAACTCATGGTCATGTTCTAGAAACCAGTTAGAGATGATGTGAGCTTTGTGACATGGTGCATGATCCTGCTGGATGGAGATGGTCAGCAACAATACTCAGGCAGGCTGTGGGGTTTAAACCAGGCTCAGGTGGGTCTAGGTTGATACATGGCAGGATGGAGCCATCCTTTCATGTTGGTGAGGTTTTTTCTGGTCCAGTTCTGGTGATCCTGTGGGAACTGTAGCTTCTGTCCTATATTCCATCCTATGAATGAAATTTAGAATGTTCATGCAAACAGCCAGAATCCTGATTTATGAAGCATGTGGTGGCCTCTCATATGCATGTTCCTCCGCAACCGACCGTTGATAAATCCCACAGAACCAATTTTCCAGCCGTCGGGGTGTTGGTTCACTGCTGATACGTGAAGTGAGCAGCCAGCACCATCTTCGGTACGTTCATTCTGTGCACGTTTTCTTTAATCCTTTTAACTTTTCGTTCTTTTTAAAACACAGTTAGGAGATCTTTTTTACCTTTTTATGCTGACGTTTTGACCATCACTGTGGCCTTCTTCTGAGCTAAGCTGCTAAAAGCAGCTTCACTTCCTCTTCCGTTTATGTGCGGGCAGCAGGGGACGAAGATATC
The DNA here is from genome assembly GCA_006937985.1 of Aphyosemion australe. Taxonomy (NCBI): domain Eukaryota; kingdom Metazoa; phylum Chordata; class Actinopteri; order Cyprinodontiformes; family Nothobranchiidae; genus Aphyosemion; species Aphyosemion australe. The sequence goes on along the minus strand of SSNS01000243.1, from coordinate 73,541 downwards.
ACCCAACGTGTACACCCCGTCGTCCCTGTTCATAGTCCCATGTCCACGTCTCCTCTAAGAACACTATACAATAGAGCGAAAATTATAACAGAAAAACAAGACTGCAATCAAGAAAACAGACACATACACAACTCACTAAGAACCTGTGGATATCCAGCGTGGGCGATCAGTAGAGGGAAACAACAAATGAGCAGAAACAATGGAACAACCAAAAAGAAAGAAAAACCCCAGAAAAACAGGAACCAAAGCCGGTAATAACCCTCCCATACATCAGAGGAACGACAGAAAAAATAGTAGCAACAATGAAAAAACACAAGATAAACACACCAATCAAACCATACACAACAGTTAGAAAAAGTCTGGTACACCCCAAAGATAAGATCCCAACAGAAAAAAATGTGGAGTCATTTACGAAATCCCCTGCAAATTATGCAATAAAACATATATAGGAGAAACAGAACGCCAACTTAACACACGAACAGCAGAACACAGAAAAGAATGTGAAAAAGAAACAAGAAGAATACACACAAGAGCAACAAAACAAGAAGCAGAGAGCACAATAAGGAAATCAGCAGTCACAAACCATTGCACCAGAGAAAACCACATCATGGATTGGGACAGAACAAGGATTATCAACACAGACCAACAGAAATATAAAAGATGGATAAAAGAAGCTATCGAAATAAGGAGACGTGGACATGGGACCATGAACAGGGATGACAGGGTGTACACGTTGGACCACGCATGGAACTGTGTCATCCAGGAGGACAGCGCGGGCAGCAGGGGGCGATATCGTCGTCCCCTGCTGCCCGCACATAAACGGAAACGGAAGCGGAAGTGAAGCTGCTTTCAGCAGCTTAGCTCGGAAGGCCACAGTGATGGTCGAAACGTCAGCACAATAAGGTAAAAAAGATCTCCTATCTGTGTTTTATAAAGAACGAAAAGTTAAAAGGGTTAAAGCCAGCACCATGTCCAGTGATGAATCGTACAGGGTCAGGACTCATTTAATACGTCTATTTTACAACAGTATTCACCGTTACAACATCTTCTGGCGTCAGAGTAAGCTGCTTGACTTTTTGAGTCCTTTCACACAGTCCCAGCCTCGCCTTGCCAAGCGGGCTTTTTACCACAACGGTGCCCTCTAGTGGCTGGTAGATGTAAACACAAACCCAGTGTCGTGCCCGTCAAAATAAATTCATTAATTTGACACAATAATCGTGATACAGTTTTGTTTAATAAAGTTTCATTCCCAGATTAAACTCAGCAAAAGTCTTCCAGAAACAAAAAGAACTTGGTGAAGTCTTTTAGACGTTTATCTTACAGACCTAAAGTGTCTGCTGGTGTCGTCGTCAGCAGCCTACCTTTGACTCCAGGTAGATGCTGGCCAGGGACATCTTGGCAACTTTGTAGAGACAGATGGACAGAGAGACAGCACAGAGGACAAACAGGCTGTCGTTGATGGTGACCCTCACCAGGACGATGGTTTTAACATCAGCGGCTGTCATCTTCACCATCAGGGCACACACCAGATTAACAACCAGGAAGACGAGACTGACGCCCAGAAAAACTAGATAGAGTGGCAGCCTGGAGGAGCAGAAGGCAACGAGAGTTGGTGGGTCTACACTCGGAAACAGCGTCATGTGTCAGGTTACCTGTATTTCAGCAGAGCAGGTGTGTACTTGGACTTAGCCTTAAAATAAACCTGTAAGCAAAACAGAACTGGTGTTAGACATGAATTCCTCTTTGTGTTTTTATTTCCATGCATCTTGTTAGTTTTATTGTTTTAGATCTCAGAGATTAAAGGGAATTCTTAAAGATTCAGAATGAAACAGAATCACAGGCCTTACTGACACATCCTGATCTGTGTGAAACCATTTAGAAAGACCTGAGAAAATTATAAATTAAATAATAGGAAGGCTGTTTCATGACTTTTCATCTTTCTGTTTTAGTCTTGTGGCCCTTCCCTGGAAACTGTGCAGCCTCCTGATGATGCAGGCTGCACACACACACACACACACACACACACACACACACACACACACACACACACACACACACACACACACACACACACACACACACACACACACACACACACAGTCAAAACGTCTAAAGTCTGAATGCAGAGAGAAGGAAATGTCCAAAGAACAGCTCCGTCTGTGTTTCTAGCATCCACTGCACCAGTCTCCCTATGGTTCCTGAGAACATCATCTCCCTCTGTAACATATCTACGGTCTTTTTCTACCATTGGAAAAACTTTAACTGCTCTGTTTTTAAGAACAAATAGGCAGCAGGCTGCATGAAAACACGACACCCCCACATTAGGCCCGCTGTGTTTTTATATGAGCACAGAGGACACAGTTGTCATCCTTCTTCCTGTTTTTCAGTTTTGCGGCGGTTGACAATAAAGCTTTCGGTGCATTGCCGCCACCTCTCGAGCATGGACTGGCCCCTAAATCCTCCTCCCCACCCCCATGTTACCCAGAAACCTCAACATCGGCCCAGCACACTCATCACTTATGTCATTCCGTAAAGGTGCATGAATTTGGGCTACTGTCAATGTTTCAAAGCAAATGTATGAATCCCCCCCCCCGTTTGTGAGTGTCATGGCTGTTGTCTGCTACAGATCAGCACAAGAAAATTCTGACGAGCGAAGACGGGGTGGGGGGGGCTTGTGTTGTCTCCCTCCATTGTCTGTGTGTGTGTGTGTGGGGGGGGGGGGGGGGGGGGGGGTGACGACTTCGTTTTTCAGCGTGAGGATTTGGAGGTGTGGCGTGAGAGCGTGTGAAGGCAGTGTGTGTCATGTGTGTTTCACGCTCATTGCATGAGAGCTGGCGGCCCTGGACAACAGTAAGTTGATAAGTACATAAATATATTTTACTGTAATATCGAGTTCTTGGTAACGGAAAAAGTAGCTCTAGATATTTTTAGAGCCGACTATTTCCTGCAAACAGTCAACTTTGCTTGGATGTGCAGATCATGTCTATATTGGGTCCGTCGGTCCTGACCACGTCTGTAGGACGTCCTGAATAGGTCTTTGCACAGTGGGTTAGCTCAGTTCTGGATTCTGTTGAGGACGTGTATGAAAGGAGGATGCTGGGGAAGATGACCTCCATCTTGGAAAACCCCTCCCACCCACTGTATTCAACTGTGGAGGCCATGGACAGCTCCTTTAGTGGCAGACTGAGACATCCCAGATGTAAACCAGAACGCTACCGTAGGTCATTCATTCCCACTGCAGTAAGAGTGTAGAACTCCACAGTGTAACTGGTACTGGCATTATCCTGGTACACGCTAGCATCAGAGCTAGATTCACTATGTGTTCAATACCCAGATGTACATTAGTATGTCTCTGTCCCTTATGCTGTTTCTCCTTGGAAACTGAATTTTCTATTTTTATTCATTATTTTAATTGCTGAAGGTTACAATAACAGCCTACTGCCTTTGTGTATTTACCTGTATTATTTATATTCTCTAAGTGTATGTGCTGCCTTATCAAGTGAATTTCCCCACTGTAGGATCAATAAAGTCTATTCGATTCTTGCTTCTAATTCACAATTAGCACCATTAGCATTGTTAGCTCAATGTTAGCCTCCGGCCTTCTTTACCCGATATTAGAGTAAAACAAAAAGATGCCGTGACTTCTTAGGGTTACAAGAAATAACTTCTGGGTCGCTCCTGTTACTCACTTAGGATCTTTACTAAATGCCACTGCATTTTGCCAGCCGCTGTCAAATTACATGCTGGCACAGCAGCATTTGCTGGTGCAGACTCAGAAACCCCGCTGGCTCACAGACTGTAAACAAAGACTGTAAACAAAGATTAAGTCCCTCTTCAGCCATTTTAAAAGCAGAAACCTGACACCCCCAGCTGGCTGAGAAGGAAATCAGTTTCAATGTAACCTTCCTTCCAACACACCATTGGGTTATCTACACATTATAGGTGTGTGACAGGTTGTAACACTTGGCTTGTATTGCTCTGTGATGGCTGGGAGGCGTCCAGCCTGCCCTATCAAGAAAGAATAAGAAGAATAGAATGGGTGATGTTCAGGTGGACTGGCTTAAAGTGGAGGTTCTGTTGGGTTTTCTGCGTGACATTGGTGTATACAACAGGCTGAGTCCTGGCACATGTGTGCTGAAGTAGCTGGAGCAGCAGTGACGTGGTGAGGTTCATGAGTGGGGAGGCACTGACAGCTCTGGAGTCAGACTGACAAATATATGATCCCAAAACAGAAGCTTATATTTTAATTTTGACCATGAATTAAATTTTTTGTTGTTAAAATGTCTTAAATATGATTTAATCAATTTCATAATATTCAACAATAAACTAACAAGAAAAGCAAAAAGGGCAATTTGACCAAAAATGTGTTTATGTCTAGGCAGCGTTCTCTTTTATTACACTTGAAAATCATGTATGACCTGACATCTCCATCACTCAGTTGTAAAATCGTCCTCTAATATCTCCTGTTCTGACTGAAAATCCAGTTTAGATAAATTCTTCAGTTCTGAGCCATATTCTTCTATTTAGTCGGAGCAAATGTAAACTAATTCACCGTTCCAGAGCTGTCGGCACCACACCCTGACCTGTGTGCGCAAGAGCAGGAACCGTGCACCCGTGTCTGTGGGGCTCAGCACTGCCCCTATCAGTGAGGCAGGGTACTGCCTGCCTCCCCCCTTACATATTCATTGTGTTTTTATGGCCGCTCAGAAAGACGCAATATGTCACACAAAGTCATTAATATATACGTATAAGACTGTGGAACACCAGCATGTGCAGCACATGTGGAATAAAATAATAATAATAATTCATCAAACTTATATAGTGCTTTGTTAGGACACTCAAAGACGCTGCATGCACTCACACATTCACACACTGCTGATGATGGTAAGCTACTGAGTGGCCACAGCCACCCTGGGGCCGTCTGACAGAAGTGAGGCTGCATTGAGGCTTGCGCGCATAAGTCTCACAATCAATTTTGGTAGACGCCATTTTTGGCATTCCGTGGAGCACGAGGCTGCGGGTTCGAGCCTCGTTCAGAGCATTCTTGACACTTAATTAACAATGCTCCGTGAATTCCGTAGACTTTTTAGAAATTAATTTTCCAGCAAAAGTAAAAGAAAATCCCATCAAAAACATGATTAAATGAGCTTTTATATAATTCTACACTTCATGTCTACTTACATGCCAATAAAATAAAGATGTCAGTTTCCTGAACCCCTGATTTTAATTAGTTTGAAAACCTATGGCTACGAAAACATCCTCAGTCCAGGTTTATATTATTTGTTTCCACTGTTTCAGATCTATTTACTCACCTTGGCTGCACCATAAAAACCCTCAAAATAAAGTATAACCTACCATTATTCATTTAATTCTAACTCAAAACCACAACAGTGTGCACAGGCCCCTTCATATTGGTTGTTTTCTCCTAAAACATCTGTAAATCAAATCACAGCAGAGATGAAACCTTTAGAGGATTTATGAGCTGCAATCTGTTTTTTTCTTAATAAAATTCAAAGATAAACCTTTTTTCTGCCCCTGTCAGGACATGAACCTAGTGTGTTCACCAGAACCGTTACCTTTTGCCACCAACAGGACCTGTTTTGGTTTGTCTAATTTAAAAATACAAGAAAATACAAAAAGTCACACTTTTTAAATTTTATTACTGAAAACAAACATGAAAATACAAACAGTAATCACACAAACATCAAAAACGAACAAACTAAAACTATTTACATTTCAGATTTTTTTCCCCATAGCCACGTGCAGCCATTTCAGCTCTCCAGTCTTCAAAAGACTGGTTTGCAGTCTCTTCACAGTACCAGTTCCCAAAATACTGTTTATGGCAGGATGGCTTTCTTTCTTTTTGGCACTTTTTGCAAACTATTACGTCTGTTTTTTTTACATATTTCCGTGTGTGTAGCCCAGCCTGCTCCTGTTTTTCCTTCCTCTTCCTGTACTGCTGCGTGGTGTAGGGCACATATGGTGTCTGGCTTTTAGATGCTGATGGCCCAGCCACAACATAGTCCACTGGCACAGAGGGAGTCGGAGCACAGACAAACTGTGGCAGGACAGGTTGAGGAAGTGGCTGGATTGGAATAAAAGAAGGGACAGAAAGCCTAGGTCCTGATGAGGTTGCTGGAGGAAGAATTTGCACAGACAAGTCTCCTGTGTTCTGTGGCTGAGGCTCAGGCTGAGGTGGGCACTGTGCTGTAGCTGACTTTTTTAATTTCAGTTTTGCTGTTCCACCCGTGTCGGGATGAAGGACGAAGGTGTATGGTGTCTTTGATGGAGCAGGTTGGATGGCTTCATTCTGTGGCGCTGACTGCTGATTGGTAACACCGGATATGTCTGGATTTGGTGGCTGAATGCCCTGTTCAATAACACCTGTATCCTGTGTCCGGGTGCGTCTGCAATACCTGCATATGAAATAAATAGAATGACCCATTTAAATTTCAAGTAACAATGTTCTTATCAATATTACAGATTCTATGATATTTGTGATGTACAAACCAACTAATATTCTGTCCTATATTTAATGAGTCATTCAGATTTTATCACTGATGTTAATAAACAATTTGTCATATCTCAGCAGTCCTGGAGTTGTTGGTTTGCTTCACTCTTTCTAATAATTCTCATCTTGTTCATTTTCTCTCCAGCAGAGGAGTCCCTCATCAGCTGATCTGATCATTTTTGGACCCATCTAACGTTCACATTTCTCTCTCACACCTCCCTGAGCAGACCGAACCTCCAGTGGAGCGAGCGCTACAAGTGAATTATTATTACTCCTTTGGAGTACTATTTGTTTATCTCACTTGTGAATAAAACTTCTTTTAAGTCATTCAGTCTGTCTCTGGGTCAGCTAATTTGAGTCCATCATTATCTATCATGACACAGTTAGGACTTTTTAACTCACCACTGTGTGAGGGTTGTTTTGTTGACTTCTGGCAACTGTATGGTGGTCTCCTCCATGATTATGAAGTTGCTCAGAATGCACTCTCTAATGTGCTTGTAAGCACGAACGATGAGGGTCCACCTTGAAAGTGTCGCACCTTCCACTCTCTTTGGGTTTGGGTAAGCCATGCAGAGTTGGACAAAAATGGCCTCAACAATCCTGTTGCAATCCGGCCACTGTCCAGGAATGCGGGCTCCAGAATAGCACCTAGGAGGACAAAAGCAAGAAAAATGGACTCAGGCAAGATCTGTAGAATAATATGCATCAGCGGCTGAACGGTTTTGACCAACATACCTTTTTGTCGACTCCACGCCTGGTGCAACACATTTTTTTGTTGCTCTAAAACAGCCTTTGCTCAGGGTTGTTTGGTGGCGTGGAGAATAAACGGTGCGCTCCTTGTCGTACTCTGACAGTCTTTGCCAAAGCACAACAATGTTGTTGGACTCTTCAAGCGTGAGAGCCAGGCTGTGCTCTCTCAGATTGAAGAGTGCTTCAGCCAAATCCTGCACAGCTCCGAAACCTCTGGTGTTGTCAGGGCCAACGGAGTCCTAAATGATAAGTTAGTCATGTGTTATTATACCACTAAAAAATAAAAAGATGGGCAAAAGTAGTCAAATCATATCTAACTTACTTGTCCCCTTGATGTCCCTGGAGTAGCATCATCAGAGTGAAAATCAGGCAGCCTTGATGGAGATGCAGCTAAACATAAATATCAAAACCTTTTATTAAACACACAGACACACACTTTCAGACACAGGTTTACAGAACAAAAGTAATCAGTAAACCGGTTTTTAAAGTCACTTATGTCATGTGGAAATTTTACAGAATTAAAAAAACATCTTGAATTGCTTATTTATGTGACATTTCGGCATGAACATCACTTACTTTCTTCCAGTGCATCCACAGGAGCATGTTCAACTTCCACAGATGGCATCTCTTGGAGGGGTTCAGATGCAGGTGATGTCAAGCCGTCATCTGAACAGGCGGGGACAGCAGGTTGAGGAGTGTGGAGCGTGCTTTCAGGGGCAGAGGCTGTGGTTTCAGGAACAGCAGGTTGAGGAGTCTGGAGCGTGCTTTCAGGGATAGAGGCTGTGGTTTCAGGAACAGCACGTTGAGGAGTCTGGAGCGTGCTTTCCAAGATGGGAACTGTGAGATCCACAAAATCCTCAAACTCTTCGAAGCCCTCATCTTCTGCCACAGCTATATCCTCAGTCTCCAACGCTGCAATTGCCAACTTGCGGTCCTCAAGAGCATCTCCTGTTTGGTCATAGAGGTACTCGACCCCAATGAGTTCCCCTGAAAGCAATCAATCAAAAATCAACTTTAATTGACCTTTGTTTTAACTTTAACTCGCTATCATGACACAATTTAAGTAAACACAAACAAAATGTTTTGTTGACTTTAAATGAGGTAATATGAAATATTAATATAATCAGAGCTTAGTCAGCTTCTTTGGTTGCGCTGATCAGACAAAAGATTCAAAACCCTTTTGTACTGTAACACACCTGTGTACGCCTGTGGCCCCGTGTAATTCACACAGTTCTTCCCAAGAACCTCCAGTGACAGCTGGTTTGCAGCATGCCTCAGGAGGCCGCTGTAGGAGTGAGGCTCTGATCTCCTCTCTGCTGACATGCTCCGGTCTTCATTCCACCTAGCCAGGCCATCCAATAGATATGCCTGAAAGAAGGTGTCACTTGCCAGTGTTCCTGAAAAATATTCATAGAGATGTTTAAATGGATTGTGAACATTAAGAAAAACACACATATAATGTGTGTGAGGATAAAGCGCTTTTCCCTTACCAGGAATAAACCTGTTCATGTGCAGGTGGAAGGACTCGAGGGAAGTGGAGCCTCTTGCACATCGATATGTTTTCAGAATGTGCCCCCCTTTCTTTATGGTGCCAGTTTCCATGTACAGGAGTACTCCTGGTGGGTCCTGGAGACAGACGAGGTGTTTCTTCTGAGCCTTCCATATCTCTGCCATTCTTTCCGAGTTGATGAGTGGTACTCCCAATGTGTTGCATCCTCTCTGCCCACTGTAGGACTCAATCAGTTCAGAAATCAAGGTTTCCATCTCAGTGCTGCTTCTTGTTGTCCTTTTACAGTGACGTGCCATCTCAGCTCTGCTGATGTTTCGCAGCAAATCAGCATCTGTGGGGTGCAACAACTTTGCCTCCAGTTCTGCACGCTTGGCTTCCTTTAGAGCTTGCAGGTCACTGTCATCCCACATGAAAATGCACTGGCTCAGTTTGTTCAAGAAGCCGGCATAAAGTGGATGGGAGTCGGTGGTGCAGCCCACTGCAATCCTCCTCATGAAGTGCCAAATGTCCAAGCGGATGTCTGTGTTTTGCCATGCCCTAATCATTTTGTGGAGATGAGAAGACCCACAGCAGTCCCGGTCGACATACAGCACTTCAGGAGGCGACACTCCTGCATCTTGGTAGCGCTTTATGACGCCCTCAATCATCTTGCCTAACCCATGACCTTCACTCACTGTGAGTACAGACATGATGATCTGGCCGTGCTCGTTGCCCATGTTTGTGGCCCATGCTGCTGTTCCACGGCTGTGTCCTGCCAGTTTCCTGACAATCTTTTTGGTGGAGTCAATTTTCAGGACACGCCCAAAGGTTGATGTGATTGAAGCCTTGATTTCATCTAACCTGCTCAGCACGTCCTGCGCGTAGACTTGCATCAGCCAGCGGTGTTTTGGAACAGTCAACATTGCTGGTAGTTCTCCAAAATTCAGAGGCTCAACCAAACCTGCGGATGCAGCTCTGGCAAAGCCTCTCTGGTGAGACATGAAATGAATTGACTTCTGAAGCCACGTCTCTGCATGCTGCTCCTCCAGCTGTTTCTGAAGTTGGCTGCTGCTGTTTCCAAGACCCCTCTGTCTCATCAGGCGGACCACTCCCATGTCACATCCAAGTTTGGATGTGAGGAGACAGGGAAACTGGATTTGATGTCCTATATCTAGCTGAGACACAATGTCTTTGCTCCAGCTGATGACTTTACGTTTGCAGCTCTTGCATGCCAGGTATTCTGCAGCAATAAAATAGGATGTGGTCGTGCTGACAACCTGTCGTATTCTTTGATGCACTCCTGCAGAGGTCAGCTCTTCTTTGCCACAGTCAGGATGTGGACAAACCAGTCTCACCCGCCAAAGTTTTCTGGGCATCCAAAGAAACAGGGAGTGGCCAAAGTACCTCTCCGTTGCTGGCAGTCCGTGGGGAACAAGTGGTGGGTCAGGAGGGTGCCACCACAACTTATCCAGCTTCAGGAGGTTGAGCTCTGGTTGTCCATTACTGGACCATTTGAAGAGCGCTTTGGAAATCCACTGCTGATCTTCCACAGGCAGTGCTGGAATCCATTTAGCAGGAAGACATATTTTCCTCTCTGTGAGCAAGTGTTTTGAGACAAAAACATGTATGTGTCAAGTATTTGCAAAATATATTTACTTAGGATTTTAAAAAGTAAACATAATATCAAATATTTTCAATATCTCACATTAGTCTAAAATATTTGTCTAAGTTAACATTAATATTTTTGAATTAAACACAAAAGTGTATAACTTACGTGTCATTTCTGACTCCATCTGTTCTGCTGCAGCAACCATCTCACTGTCTGGCACATCGCAGGTCACATTTGGAACAACTGGAAAAATATTTTTTATAAGCAGTGTGTGATGAAAAAAATCATAACACATTGTGCCTTAAACTGCTGCTTATTGATTACTTACTAGTAGGAATCTTTTTGGGAGAAATAAGATTCTTCACTGTGGTATGCAAGGTCCGTGGTGTACAGGTTTTCCTGTTTAACAGTGAAAGCAAGGATGAGCTCTGAGCTCTTGAAAGGCCTTTCCCAGAAGATGTGCCTTGTGGCACTGTGGTGCTGGTGGATGGAGTGCTAAGAGATGCAGGGTGGGAGGACAGGGTGCTGGTAGATGCAGCGCTGGAGGTGGAAGATGTGGATGCTGGCTGATCACTTGGTAGCAAGCTAGCAGTACCAGAAGATTCTGCATGGCTGGATGTCTTCACTCGAATGGCAAAGCGACCTTCAGGAAAATGTTCGATGTATCTCCGGAAAGCCTTTTTGTTTTCAGAGTGATTTTTGGAATCCTTCTTCTCAAAGTCCTCCCTTGACATTGCAGCAACCAGATAACCTGCGTATCCCAGGGCGTTTTCGGCAACCCACTTGAACGTCTGCCCACGGAAAATCCCAAACTGTAGTTCATAGTGGCTGAGAACATGGATGGGGTTGCTTTTGTCTCCACCAACATGGAGGACAGACTTCTCTGCAGACTCCCTCACCTTTTCTGGGGATGCAGCCCTAAACCATGGCCTCTTCTCCTTCTTGACTTCCATGGCAGCTTTTGAGTCAACCAAGTTAATGCTCCCATCCACCCTCTTCCTAAATTTAGGATCCATTTTTCCACACTAGAGAAAAGGAAAGACGATAATAAAATCAGATTAATGAAACATTTTAATTCCATAATCATGGAAATAAACACATTTACAGAGATAAATCTAAAATGATAAGCCAGATATCTGTGTCATCCTTGACTCTTTCACAACCTCTCACTCACACACACACACACACACACACACACACACACACACACACACACACACACACACATCTACAATACTAACTTGTAAAATACGACAAACAGAAGTCTCTGTAGATTTTTTACTTTAATTACGTTTTTTAATAAATGTAAACGTAAAAATCCCGTGAGAGTGTTAAAATGGCATTTTTAAAATTCTGTTCTGCTGCTCTCTATCCCAGAACACTTTTAAGAGAGATCTCAAAGTTATTTTTTTTTACCCTGGTTAAATAATGTTAAATCCTAGTCACATACATAAAGAAAAACGCTTTTCAGTTGCATCCGACTTTTACTAAAGTTCAATATTCTACAAACAATGAATAATCGACAAAAAATTAAGTCATTCATTCACTCACACGTGAACAAAACGTATTAAAAACGTATATAACGGTATAAGTATAGCGTTTCATTAGATAACATAACATAACGTTACGTTTTCCCATCGTAAACAAGTACAGACGAATTAAAATATACAAGTAAGCTAATACATTTGTACTTATAACCATTTTAAAACTCTCTACAACGGGAAAAGTACGAAACTTACCGCAAGCTAGCTCTGATTCTCTAAAACAACAAAATGGCGAAACGTAAAGTTTGAGGCATCTCGTCCTCACTGGGAACAACCACCCCACTACAATACCGTAATAAACAACTGTTTACCTGAATCGCCGGCCGAAGCTCCGCCACTGTGATTCGTCCATCGTTGTTGGAGGCGGGCCCTTTGTGATTGGCCAAACGATCCTGTAGCTCAGGCAAATCTTGGTAGCAGCACGCTCCGTGATTGGCCGTCTCTACGAAATCTTGGTAGGAATCTTGGTAGCAGGAGGCTTCGTGATAGGTTGGCGCTACCAAGATTTAGTTCGTCTCACGCGCTCCTGGGAGCGCCAACGAGACTGCGGGAGTCCCAAAAGTGCAACTTTTTACCTCCTGGAATCACAAAAAGCTAAGCAACCTTAAGTTTGCCAGGATTGCAGGAGGAGTTTCTTGGGATCACACGACCGGTTAATTCCAAAACTCAGTAAAACACGGCTCGACCCACTGTCTCTAGGATCCGATGCAATCTTTCAGCTTTGTATTTGGCTTTCATTTGCATTTGTCAACTTTCTGGACAGTCAAAAACAAAGGAGAGTAACTCGGACAAAAAAGGCGAAATGTTGAAGCATTTCGTTTGGCACAAACAAAATGGGCTTCAGCTCAAGATCACAACGCCAGCTTGAACGGGGAAAGCAAAGCCAGAGCTACAACGAGCGAGCCAGGAGTCGAAACTAGAATCTTCTGATCCGTAGTCAGACGCGTTATCCATTGCGCCACTGGCCCTGAATGAAGGTGGAGCCATCACTTGAGAGCATAATGCACATAGGCTCCTGACTCGTAATAATTTGGTTGAAAATGGAAACGATTGGAACCTAGAGTGAAAAGCCTTTGCCATTTCTCACAAGAAGATGTCCCTTAAGTAGGAAGATCTGGTACATGTTTCATTAGGAAAAAGCACAATGTTTGGCAGTGGTCTGAATTCTGAGACACGTTTACTGTAAAGTGAGAAATTACTTGTGGTATTAGTAGATTTTGTGATCAAGTTTAAAGTCAAAAGCAGCAGGAAAGGCAAATCAGCGGGGATAACAGAGGCCATGGATGCCGGTAGCTACCGGCCTCAAATGACAACCTAAATTCAACTCAATGGGAGTTGGCGTAGACTCAAATACACTGCCTCGTGTGAGGGTTGAACTCAGGACCTTCAGATTATGAGACTGACGCGCTACCTACTGCGCTAACGAGACTGCGGGAGTCCCAAAAGTGCAACTTTTTACCTCCTGGAATCACAAAAAGCTAAGCAACCTTAAGATTGCCAGGATTGCAGGAGGAGTTTCTTGGGATCACACGACCGGTTAATTTCAAAACTCAGTAAAACACGGCTCGACCCATTGTCTCTAGGATCCGATGCAATCTTTCAGCTTTGTATTTGGCTTTCATTTGCATTTGTCAACTTTCTGGACAGTCAAAAACAAAGGAGAGTNCTGGTATATATGCTCTGGTATATGTGCTCTGGTATATATGCTCTGGTATATGTGCTCTGGTAAATGTGCTCTGGTATATGTGCTCTGGTATATGTGCTCTGGTATATGTGCTCTGGTATATGTGCTCTGGTATATGTGCTCTGGTATATATGCTCTGGTATATGTGCTCTGGTATATGTGCTCTGGTATATGTGCTCTGGTATATGTGCTCTGGTATATATGTGCTCTGGTATATATGCTCTGGTATATGTGCTCTGGTAAATGTGCTCTGGTATATGTGCTCTGGTATATGTGCTCTGGTATATATGCTCTGGTTAATGTGCTCTGGTATATGTGCTCTGGTATATGTGCTCTGGTATATGTGCTCTGGTATATGTGCTCTGGTATATGTGCTCTGGTAAATGTGCTCTCGTATATGTGCTCTGGTATATGTGCTCTGGTATATATGCTCTGGTTAATGTGCTCTGGTATATGTGCTCTGGTATATATGCTCTGGTATATATGCTTCATCACGCAAAGGCTCTTGACCTACTGGAACCAGTGAGGCCAGCTGCGCCTATACCAAGGGGGATCCAGTTTTTTCCTCTTTGTCAAGCCCACAGGGAAGGGACAGAAATTGCAGTTCCACCCTCATTCACTAGGGGCTGGCACCAGAAGTGAGCAAATCCTCATTACTCCCATGTTAAAAATGCCAAACTCACAGCAGAAATAAACATGTTTATAGCCTGGTTCAAAAAATCATTCTAGGTTTAATAGGTCTAATTTACTGTCATGACAACAATGAGGGGGGTGTATTTTTTTGTAACTCTTCCGTTTAGGTGTAATTAAATGCTGTGGCGGCTTCATGAAGGGGCCATCGGCTGGCACACTGCTGCCAACCACTAGACTAGACCTCTCCTAGGGATGGGTACCTTTGACATTTGAATTGATATGGTACCAATTCCCAGTACCTAGTGGCACTTACACACTAGCACCGGGTCGGCTCCGATCGGTCGGCCTCAGTCGGCACCGGCCCCGCCAGGTTGTTTACACACGTCTTCCAGGACACCCTTTGGAATGCGGACGTGATAGGCGGTCTCAGAAATGCGCGCGAAAAATTGGCGCGTATATATCAGTGATGTGGGCGGGTCAAAGGAGCGCGGAGAAGTCTGCCCGGTGTCTGCGCTCATCACAGCAGACGGGAACAGAGAAACTGCTGGGTGGGTCAAAGGAGCGTGGAGAAGTCCGCGGTCTCTTCCTTATGAAACAAAAAGCTGCGTGGCAGCACTGTGTCAATGTGTGTGTGTGTGTGTGTGTGTGTGTGTGTGCGCGCGCGCTGCGCTCATCACAGCTGACGGAAACAGATAAAACAGCTTCAGTCAGAGGCTTGTTAACTCCTCCGCATTCAGAGTGATAATGAAGCGCGCATGCGGGAAACCCCCGTTGGCGGATTCTATCCGCTAATCGGAGGTTCCCCCTAAAGGTAGGCGTGAATTTGAGCCGACCAATGAGTCGGCAGTGGGTGTGTTGGCCCGGTTTTCGGCGCGAGTCAGACCACCTTCAGATGAGGGCCGAAAACACGTACGGTTCAGCCCCAAAAATCCCCGGGCCACCCGGATGTGAAAGGACCTTGCCCAATCCCGCCCGGTCCGAGCTGGTGCTAGTGTATAAGCGCCATAGGAATACCGATACCGGTACTTAACGGTACCAATTTTTGATACTTTGAGTGTTTAATAATTAATTAAATCTGTTTTTGAATTAAATCTCTTTTTTTCTCACGATATAACCATATTTGAAATAAGTATCACGATAAATAACATACAGCTTTTTGTATTTTATCATCGTAGTGTTGTGCAAAATTCTTCAATATGAAAACCTTTAACAACAACTGTTTCTAAATGATGCAGAAATTAAAACCCAGCTCCACGTGCTCCTATTCCGCTCCTTTCCCCTCTGGAATAACTATGATGAGGAGACCATGCATTATAAACTACAAATGAAACTAAAACAAACTTTGACACCATACAACTGTTTGTATTTTCATATTGTGGTGTTTCACAAACTAAAACCCAGCTCCATGTGCTCCTATTCCTCTCCTTTCCCCTCTGGACCAACTGTGTGATGGTGGGTCCTTGTAGTATTAGAAACTGAAGCAAACATCTTTGCTGTGAACTAAATTTACTGTGTATCTTCATTCCTTTTGCTGTTCTTTTTTCAAACTGTTAATTTTTCCTACTCGGAAGTCGGAATTTCCGAGTTCCAAGGAGAATATGAAAGCACCATTAGCTGATTGGAATATTAACGGAAGCTAATATATCAAGCTAACGTTATCTTAAACAGTTTATTTTGCTGCTGGAGCAGATTAAGACGATGGTGCCTCACTAAGATCGTTGTCGATGCCGTCATCATCACCCAGTTATACCCATCCCATTTAGTGAAGTGGACCCAAACTTTAGAACTCTTCCTCTCTACCATGCTGCTGGCTTTGTTTACCTGGTACCCATCCCTACCCTCTCCTGATATTAATATTTTACTTTCTTTAACATAGAATGTGCTACTGCTAGTTCATCTGTTGAATTATAGATTCACTCAAAAAAAGACAATAAAGTTTCTCTTACTAAATAGAACTTCTACTAAGAAATCACAGTGTAGCCATAGAAACACTACTTGATATATATGGTGTGTGTGTGTGTGGGGGGGGGGGGGGGGGGGGGGGTGCGCCTGTTCTCTATCTTCTCAATCCCCAGTGAGTCGTAGCGGATGGCTGCTCATACTGAGCCAGGATCCTCTGGAGGTTTCTTCCTGTTAAAAGGGAGTTTTCCTCTCCACTGTCGCTACATGCTTGCTTAGTATGAGGATTGCTGAAAACACACTGACACTAGTCAGTGTCTTGATGCAATCTGCTGGGTTCCTTATATAGGAAACTTTTTTACTGATTGGCTTAATGAACTGAACTGTATTGGAATGTTTACTTTGTGAAGAGCCTTGAGACGACTCTTGTTGTGATTTGAGGCTATAGAAATAAACTGAATTGAACTGAATAATTAGATTTGATTGACAGGTAGCATGAGTGTCAGAGTTAGCGCTAGCGACTAGCTCCAGGGAAGGCCTCAGCCTCACGTTAATAGATGTTCGGCCATTTCAACTCTCTGAACTTTAGTTGTGTCCTCTGTGTGTTCCTGTTTGGATGTTAATCATGGAATTATTTGGACAAAGAGGAGAAGCTGTGGTATTGTTTACACTAAGAGATCATCCAAGAAGTCTCTGCTTCACTTTTATCAGTAAGTAAAATTATATTTCTGTACTTTATTTTGCTGCTTGGTCAAAGATGGGTTGAACTATAACATGTTGGTAGGGCTGGCTGGGTAACGAAATTGGATCTAGGTAAGTGATTGGCTGGCTAGCGAGAACATTACCCCATAGTAAGCCTTAAATTTTGGAGAATATTGGAAAAGTAGGATGTCCAAGGAAGGTCCCACCTTTCTCACCTCTTGATTGGCTGGAATGGCTCTACTACGATTGGCTATTTCATTTAGCAGCAAACCATCGTCCCCCGCTAAGTGCAGGCAGGCCTCCTGCCACCAACAGAACAGCTGTTCGGGGGAGTTTTGTGAAGAAAATGGGAACTTAGCACTACAATAAGCACACACGTTCACACACTGGTGGTGATGAGCTACAACGTATTTGTGCACAGCAGCTAAGCTAAGTCTGCTATAGTTTTACAAGTTTTAAATACAATTTTATTATTTGCAGCATTCTGTGGCTGAATCCTTGGGTCCAAATTACGGTTTATTCTAGGTATTTATGTTCATTTATCATTAGGTTTTCATTTTACCTTCTTTACCTGACGGAAAAGGTGTTTTTTTATACAAATTTTTTTCCAATGGCTAGGTTTCATACATTTTCTGGGTCTAAAATGAGGTTTCAGGTTTTTCTTCATATCATTGTGACGTGAACGAGTTGGAGTTTGAACACCATAAATTTCCCCCTATATTAGGCGGCAGTTTTGAATTCAGATGGTGTTTTTGTAGTTCGGATGTCAGAAATGATATGAGTTGTTGTCTTCCCTATGTCCTGGGATGATAATGATGGTAAATGGCCTGTATTTGTATAGCACTTTCTTAGGGTTCTACAACCCCCCAAGGCACTACACAACACAATCAGTCATCCACACATTCACACGCTGGTGGGGATGAGCTCAGGGTTTTGAGCTGAGACCTGCCCACCAGCTTTTGAAGTTGACGCCTATTTTTTACGCCAGCTCTCTAACCCTGGTCCTCAATATTTCATATCCATCATGTTTTAGTTGTTTCCCTGCTCCAGCACATAAACTGGGCTTATTTTACTGCTTAAAGCAAAAAAACACCAACAGACCAAGAAAAACTGCTGATATCTAGCTGCTTGTTTTAAGTGAAGTAAAGAAAACAGTAAAGCAGAATATAAAATTAGTCAGAAAAGTAAGTTGCCATGAATGCCCTAAAGATCACACACACACGCACACACACACACACACACACACACACACACGCGCGCGCGCGGCTGTACTCACTGTCGGTTCTGCGTTTCTTCTACGCAGCAAGTGATGGAGGGATATCCAGTCTCCCCGTTCTGTTCTCACAGGGAAGTTTTCAGATGAATCTGACGCGCGGCTGAACTGAATTTAAACGCAACAAATGTTTTGCGTACGGCCACCTGTGCCTTTTCTTCTCTTGCGCCGAACATTAGCGCTGAACTAAAGGCACATTAGCTTTCCCCCACTAAAAAGTTAGCTAAACTAGAAGTTTTGTCGGTGATGACGTCTATGAAAATTATTGGATGAACAGATTTCCCAGCATGCTTTGCTTTTGTAAATTGTTGAAATAAAATAACTGAATTATGATTCATTTTTACTGGCAGCAAATGTAACATTATCATTACTGACACGAGAAATGCAAAACCTGTTAAGTAAACTAGCTTCAGTTTGATGGAGAGCTGCTGCACCATGATGGAGAGATGGAGTTGGCTGATATGAATATCAGGCAGTTTCCACGTTCAGCTTTAACAGAAGTGCCGCCTTTAAACTGTATTATTAACATCAATACAGGAACGCATGTGCTCAAGCTGTTATTAGTATCTGATAGGTACCCGACACAAGTAAAGTAGACAGGGCCGGCCTGAGGTTATTATGGGCCGGGCCAGGCTGGGCCGGTCTGAATATAATAAAAAAAGTGGCTCAATATTATTTAATAAATTACAGTCAGCTGGCCCCAAATTACCGTCGGCACAGGGGGCAAATGCCCGCCTTGCCCGACGGCCAGTGCAGCCCTGGATGAGCTACATTGTAGCTACAGCTGCCCTGGGGCGCACTGACAGAGGCGGGGCCTGCCTTACACTGGCACCAACGGTCCCTCCAACCACCACCATCAGGCAAGGCGGGTTAAGTGTCTTGCCCAAGGACACAACTACGTGAACCTGCGACCTTCCGATTGCAAGGTGGCCACTTAACCCCTCTGCCACCATCGCCCATAGGATGATGATGATGATGAAAGTTCTAACACAGAGAAGAATACAGCAGTTTATGTGTTACACAAACAATTCAGCCAGAGCAGCACCGTCCACATGGACATGTCCACTATGTTCTTTAGAAAGTCATTCAGATGTTACTAAACAAATGCTTGCTAGCTTTCTAAGCAGCTGCTTGAATTTCTAACATATAAGTTGTCAACTTATCAGTTAAAAAAACAATAGAATAACAAAGTCAGTCACTAACTGAACTGGATATATGAGGCTACACACACACAGAAGACTTTAGCCATCAGGTCTTTCCTGCTGCGACCACAGGAGGCATCGATTCACAAAAGTAATGTCTAAATGTAGATGAAATGTAGAGTAACAATCTTGGATTACTAGCTGAAGGCCTGTGATTCAGCTTTTCTGATGCTGTAGCAGCAGAAGCAGCATCTTTCTCACCTGTGCACAGTAGAGGTTCATCAGACTGAGGGTGAAGAACTGGAGGCAGACAGGGAAGCAGTAGAGCAGCCAGAAGGAAAAGGGTCCCAGTCTGTTGGCCGTCACACAATCCCTAAAGTAGAAGGAGAAGAGGAGGGCACGTAGAGCAGCCCACAGCAAGCACAGGAACAAAAAGGCCGTCTGGTAGCTGAAACGCTTGTGTCGGTACCGCAGAACCAGCCACAGTTGGGCATAAACAAAGGCAAAGAGCAGTGAATAGAATATAGTATATGCAATGGTCAGGCCCAGTTTCACATAGGGAGGGATGGCTGGAGTAATAGTGGGAGGAGGAGGCAGGTGAGAGCCGTTACCGGCATGCTGCTGCTGCTGTGCAGTAGTCACCTCCATCACCTCCCCATTCATTCCTCCTGGGATCCACGCAGAGAGATGGATGGAAACGAGCCTGTTCCGGATGCAGCTGAACGTTTAGAAGCAAAGATGTTCGTCACATGGATTGGACATTCTCCAGCCTCCCTGGCTAGCTCCCACAGAAAAGGAAGAGGAGGACGAGGAGGAGAGACAACTCCCCTCTTTTTGCCGGTGCCTGCTGCAGAGTGATTGGTGGCTGCTAATCACATGATCCCACTCCCAGGATCCTGGTTGGATGCACAGGAGGAGGGATGCTGCAGAGGGGAGAGATGGATCTGCAAGACGGGGGGAGTAAGACACACACACACACACACACACACACACACACACACACACACACACACACACACACACACACACACACACACACACACACACACACACACACACTGCCGTTGCAGCATAGCAGAAGGCTTGAAAGTAATAAACCTGAAAGCAAATCTCCACTCATACCACCAGTGTCTTCACGAGCAAATATCAGAAATGAAACCCATCACAGCTGAATCTGTCCACGTGTCTCCTGGAGAAGACATGGGGGTGGAGGTGGATGTAAATTGAACGTTAACAGTTTATGATAAATTTCAGGTTTTACTGTGTGTGTGTGTGTGTGTGTGTGTGCGTGTGTGCGTGTGTGTGTGTGTGTGTTTGTGTGTGTGTGTGTGTGTGTGTCTGTGTGTGCGTTCCACAGGTCACACAACGTAAATGTCAACTAGGGGTTCAAAAATATCTGATGATGAGGGAGGTTTTGCTCAGACAAGTGAAAAGTCAGTTGCAGTAGTCTGACCCTTACTTCACACCCCTTTGGCTTACCATAGTATGGCAAGCCAAAGGGGTCAAAAAAGCATGCGTTCTATATAGATAGATAGATAAATCCTTTATTCATCTCCAAGGAGAAATTTCTCAATAAATTTCTAAATAAACAAAGAAAGTATAAAGAGATTAGTCCTGATATTTTCAACAGTTTAAAGGGTTAAAAGGCAATACTGGCAAGAAGCGTAGCTAAAAAAAAACATAATGTATATTTTTAGATATAATTTCCACATTAATAAAATATAATATCAGGTTTTTACTAAATGAACACAGTACCACTGTAATAATAGTCCAGTAGGACAGTGGGTAGTATTTTGCCATGTCCTGTTTCTCATGTTTTCAACCCATTAAAGGGACACTTTGCAACTTTTTAATATTTTTAAACCATGTTCTTGAGCCAGTGTGCTAAAATGACCCTTTACAGGGTTAATGAAAGGCCACCCAGCCCCTGTTGACCCCTGTGGCCAGAATATTCCACTTGCAACTAGGGATGAGTGAGTACACCACTATCTGTATCTGTTCAACCATCTAAATTATATGTATCTGTACTCGGAGTGGGTGGGGCCTTAACCGGAAACGGGCATGTTTTAACCGGAAGTGGGTGGGGCTTAACTCAGTACATTATTTACGGCTGAAATTGATATGGGTTGATCACAAGTTGCTATATGTATTGTTTATTTGAAAACTGTTTACAGATCAGCCTCAGAATTGAGATTCAGTGTTTTTGATCACAATAGTAAAGGAACTATTACAGAACAAGTTTTTCAATAAACTCAGAACATGAAGTGCATGAATGAATACAACTGCAGTAGGAAATATGAACTATACTAGAATACGACACAACTTTTTCATTTTAATTTTTTTTATTTTATGATCAAACTATTTTTTTCTAAAGTTCTTGGCATTTTTCCCCACACAAAGTTAAACAAAACAATGTTGAGGTGTGTGTGTGCGCGTCTGTGTGTGTGAGAGAGAGAGGGAGGGAGAGAGAGAGAGAGAGACAGAGAGAGAGAGAGAGAGAGAGAGAGAGAGAGAGAGAGAGAGAACCGGAGAGGACAGTGACCAACGCGATACGAGCCGTTTTCAGCTCTGTCTTGTCAAATGAACCGCTATGAAACGTAACTTTAAATGTTACACAAACTGAAAAAGAGGCGAGCTAAGAAGGGAGTACAGATTACTGAAGCAACTTGAGAGAGCTGATATCTATATGGCTACGAGCACAGAGGCAGCATCAGTCACTGTCGTGTGTGAGCGGAGCGCAGCTCCCTGCGCTGCAGAGATGGTTTTGTGTTTCGGGATGGGTGGGCGCTCTGTGTGACTGGCCAATCACAGAGCATAAAGACAGTTACCCAATGAGGATTCTCCTTCCACCCGAACACAGATAATCATGAATTTTACTCGGTTTATGATCGTACTCGTCAAAGATGCATTATCCGTACCGGATACTCGTCTGAAACGAGTATCCAGCTCATCCCTACTTGCAACTTCACAGTTGCCGATCCGGTCTGTTGGGACTTTGAAAAATTCAGCTTGACCTACCTGGCTCTGCAGTCTGGTTCCAGCATGTTTCCTGCATGTTTTAGATCATGAACACAGCTGATTTGTTTAATTTAGTGATGAACCGCTCCTGTAGACACTAATGAAGGCTGAGGAGACATTTCAGCAGTTAGACTAAGGTGTTAAAAAGATGAACGCACAGCGAGGAGAGAAGTTTCACTTTCGGTTTCACCAACAAACACTAGGGGGTGCTAAAAGCAAGCCAAAACTGACTAGTGTCCCATTAACTAATGTATGTTAACAAGGATTTAACCCTGTGTTCGTGCAGCTGCAAATATCTCACTGTCTTTATAAGGTAAAAAATAATGAAGTACGAGGATGATGGAGATGAAAATTGTTGTATTAATCTTAGGGGTGTCAAATCATGAGATTAATCGAGATTAATTAATTACAGCCACATTTAGTGCACTATTTTTTTTAATCGAGTTAATCTCATTTTTAATCTATAACCTTACTGAGACCTTTCTAGCCTACCTGTTGGGATTTTTTATTTTATTTTTTTATTTATTTTATGTAATTATATTTATATTTAACTATCATGCCATACCACACATGAGATTTTGTGAAAAGGCATAATATTTTGTGATAAACTGTCACTTGATATGCTAACTTACAGCACTTACAGGTCTGTTTTAATTTTAGACAAATGTTTTAGTTCTGTGATCACTATTGCACAAAAAAGCGTTCCTTGATGTGTTAACTTAGATTTTTCTATATGGACCTGATGTTTTATTTTTAATGTCTAATTATTGGAGACTGACAAAAGAGCACAGTATTATTCTGTCTTGGTGATGACGGTCGGGTCATACCAAAGACTTAGAAAAAATGGGACCCAATGCCTCCTCGCTTGACACTCAGCACTAAGGGGTTGGATTGGGGGGTTAAACCACCAAATAGTTCCCGAGCGCAGCCACAGCTGCAGCTCACCGCTCCCCACCACGGGGATGGGTCAAATGCGGAGATGTAATTTCACCAGTGTGTGATGATGACTTGGGACTTTAAGTTTAAAAGGAAAGTTTAGAAGTCTGTTAAACAATAAATGACTTTAGAAAGCCAGTTTGTTATATATTAATCTGTTAGTCTGCCACAATAATGTAATGAATTAAAATAAAAATACATCAAAATAAGGGATTTTCTCAGCCATTAGTAGGTGAGATTAAAAAAGAGATTAATTAGAATAATTAATTACAGGTCAGAATTAATTAATCTAAAAAGATTTTTAATCTGATGACAGCACTAATTATTCTTCCTTCAGCTTGGTAATACAGAGACACACTTTTCTTGTGTGACCACCAGAGGGACACAACAGGCTCCAGAGAACGTTCTCAGGCTGGACAGGAAGGTCTGAGACTGCATTTAGCTACAAAGCTCTGGATGGGACACAGAAGTCCCAATGATCTACCTGCTCACCTCACCAGGACTTCTAGCCAGAGGGGCTGCAGGTTCCTGACCAGAGATCTAGCTTTGTCCTAGCATCTGTTCCTCATGTGTCTCAACATGAGACACAACAGGAGAAAAGATAAGTTTTTGTTAAGGTGCTTTTGTCTGGGGACTAACTTTCAATGAATAAATATCTGAGCACAAGCATTTGTGGAGGCCCTCCGCCAGAACATCCTAAACTTACCAGACTAATAGTCAGCGTCAGGTTGTGGCACTGCAGGAGACTTGCCCCAGGACTATATCAGTCCAAAGCCTTGGGACGCTCAAACTTAAATATTCTCCCAAAGGTATGCCACATTATACACCTCACCAGTAGGGTTGTGGACAACATGACGTTTCATAAGCAGTAGCCTACCAGATGGTGTATTGTTTAAGAAGAGACAGATCCCAGGAGAAGCAAACACTTCACCTGAAAACAAACAAAGCAAAATATAACAAAAATATTTTTATTTATTTCTGTGACACATCTGAATTTTTTATGTAAAATGAGTCATATCTTTCTATTCACCTCGCAGATATCTGCTGCCAGGTGCAAAAAAATATAAAAAATATAGACGCATCACCCACGTTTATTCCTTACATTTAAAACAGTGAATAATGGCAGACTGAATTAATATATAAATGTCTTTTTTTAATTCTATGCAGAGGATGAGGAGGTTATCATGCAGCCAGCAGCACCTATGTCATTTTTCTTCTAACTAAATATGTTGAACAAAGTCTTTTCACTACGCTGACAACAGGTTAACATTTTGGTTTCTCCATTTTTTCATCAGACGTCAACCTGCATTGGTACTTCAGAATAATAGTGATGAAGGCAACAGACAGCCCCAAGAGTCTATGTAGGTTCAGCTTATTCATATCCAATTCTTTTGCAGTTTTCGTTGGACATGGAGACAGGTTTTCCTCCACAAGCGCTCAATTTTTCTGCACTGGTGCTTAAGGCTGCGATTGCTGTCATTAAAGCCATACTCTGCAACTTTTTCATATTTTTAAATCATTGTCTTGAGCCAGTATGTGCTAAAATGACCCTTTACAGGGTTAATGAAATGTCAGACCCCTAGCGCCCTCTGTGGCTAGAATACCACACTTGCAACTTCAGGGTACAGCTGATTTGTTTGATTTAGTGATGAACCGCTCCTGTAGACACTAATGAAGGCTGAGGGTTAAAAGGCAGCAAGGACAAAGGAAAATGCTTGGAAACCTCAACAAAACCGAGCAAACGTGTATGTAAACTGTGCTACATACTTATAGCATCTGTAAAGCACAAACAGGATAGGAGTTTACGTTTAGTTGATGGAATACCTACAGGGAAGCTATCACAAAGTGGCTTAGATCACATGGTGAGAGTCGAGCATTGGCAGAAGTGTATCAACAATACCTAGATATAGACACTATATCCCAGATGACGCTGCCTTTCACCCCACCTGCTACAGATGCTTTATAGATAACAGACACATGGAACAAGCTGAGAAACGTATTGCACGTGAGAAGTCCAAAGCTGAACTTACAGAAGAACTCGAGGATGTGCTGCAGAGTGAACCCAGCACTCAGGTCGAGATCAGGCCTGCCAATGCCTTGTGCTGGTCCTGTGCTTCCTGCCCTGTGCATAATCTGCAAAAGCCCATTTGGTACAGGCTGAAGCATCTGCTGGTAGGTAACTCTCTCTCTCTCTCTCTCTCTCTCTCTCTCTCTCTCTCTCTCTCTCTCTCTCTCTCTCTCTCTCTCTCTCTCTCTCTCTCTCTCTCTCTCTCTCTCTCTCTCTCTCTCTCTCTCTCTCTCTCTCTCTCTCTCTCTCTCTCTCTCTCTCTCTCTCTCTCTCTCTCTCTCTCTCTCTCTCTCTCTCTCTCTCTCTCTCTCTCTCTCTCTCTCTCTCTCTCTCTCTCTCTCTCTCTCTCTCTCTCTCTCACTCTCTCTCTCTCTCTCTCGCTCTCTCTCTAAAGTGATAAACTGCGCTACGTGAAGGGATATTAATGAGTATGAGACCGCTGACAGATGCTCATTAGTTTATTATTGTCTAGTATTAATGTTATATTAACTGACCAATACTATTTTAATTGTCTGCTACATGATAGTAATCTGTACAATATTGTGATGTTAGCACATGAGTTTAAGCTAACATGGTTAACTCACCAAGACACCTGCTGCTCCCCCGCTGCTGCTCCTCACATCACAGCTCAATTTCTCTGCTTTGGCCGATCGTTTCTCCCTCTGGCTTGTCTCTGCTCTCTGAGACGTGCACCAGACTCATAACTTTATGGTTTTTGTCCATCATAAGTACAATCATAAATGTTTAAAGTTTCCTCTGTGTCAGAGCCACATTAGAATCCATATTTGTCTCTGGATTAAGCTAACAGGACTCCCTTTTATGGCATTACTTGATTTGGCAGAAAAAAAAATTCTCACAAAAATGACTCTAAAAGCCCAAATAATTTATGTATGTGTAAAAAAATGTAAAAAGGAGTTTCTATTATGTTTCTCTAAACATTGGTTCATGGGAGTCTCTAACTTGCAACTTACTCTTTAATGAGAGTAAAACTGAGGTCAGTTGCATGGTCTGGACTAGGGATGTGAATCTCCACCACTGAGGCCAATTCGATACGTATCTCGATACGCTACCAGCGATACGATACATTAACAATACGGTGAAACCCTCTGGCGATACGATTCGATACGATTCATCCCTGCTGACGATTCTTTATTGATTTGAAAACGATTTTCGATTCGATACATTTCATGATGCCATTTGAAACGATTCAACACATTAAAAAGATTTTCCAGCCCACATCTGATTTTTAAATATCAAAATGATTTTCCCTCTCCTCTGTGAAGGATGTATTTGATCCTCTATTGTTTTTGATTAATCAATAAATTCAACATTAAAAGACAATGCACTTCATCAGTGATATTTACATATTATACATATTTTTATTGCTACAATACTTGAAATAAGGGAGTTGAAACTAGATTTAGACAGAAAAATAAACCAACAGAATCAGAAAATTATTAGAGTTCATCATATAATTATTAGGAGTTATTATAAAACACAGTCAAAATTTGAAAACACTTCTAAATACTGTAATGATCCATATGTGGCAATACTAAAAGCTGTTGTAGCCTAATGTTACTGTTCCTTCAAGAGAAAAGTCCAGGCTGAGATGTGAGTTTATCTCAGCTGTTTATTGGACTTCTCTGAACCAACATGTCATTCTGTCTGTTGTTTAGTTCTGCACAAATGTTACAATAATAAGGAATTATGTTACATGACCTCACACAAAGCTTTAGTTGCACAGATCAACAAGAATGCTCGGAAGAATACGCTGCTGCAGAAACCGGTCACACGGACTTCAGAAAGTTTTATTTTGACAAGACAGGAAGCACGTACGTCGGTTAATATTGTCCCACGATGGTTTTTCTAACTGCGGCTGCGCACCACCTGGCCTCCGCTAAAAGAGAAGGATGGTGCGTTCCATGCGCCTCAAAAAACGAGGACATAGCAGGAAAACAATGAAGTAATCCATGTAACCATAGTTTTAACCGATGAGAGACTCGTGCGGGAAGATACATTACGATACAGCCGTCAGTTATAACCGATGCGCACTGAAGCTATCGGTGCAGTCGCATCGCTAACGCCATGAACGAACCACCGGTTCAGATCGGTGAATCTCTCCATCCCTAGTCTGGACCTCTTATCACTGGGCCCATTTGAGAAGACCCCGATCGCTGATTTGGGTGTCAAGGTAGATTCCACCCTGAGAGTGGACTCCCAGGAGAATGCAGTAATGAGATCTTGTCTCTTTCAACTCGGACGTCTCTCTAGGATAAAGCAAATGCTCTCATGACAGAACCTGGAGATGGTGACACATGCTTTTGTATTGTCTAGGCTTGACTACTGCAGTTCCCTGTATGTTGGACTGAATCAGTCAGCACTGTCCAGGCTCCAGATGGTCCAAATCTTTGCAGCGAGGTTCATCTTTAGGTTGTAGAAGTGAGATCATATATCACCAGCTCTGCATGCACTGGAATGGCTACCTGTAAAGCATCGTATTATATACTGGTTTTGGTTTTCCAGGCGTGTGCAGGCACAGCTCCTCTTTATTATCAGTGCTTCTTAAGAGATATGTTCCATCTAAATCTCTGCGCTCTGCTGATGGTGACCTGACCTGCTGGTGGTCCCTAGAACCAAGTGCAAATGTTGTGGGGATCGGGAATTTGCCGTGATGGCCCCAAAACTGTGCATCTGCCTTCCTAGTGACGTTAAGCAATCTACCTCTGTCACGATCTCACACGACCAGCGTTAGTAGTGTGAGAGTGTAGCGTGGTTAGAGAACCCAGACGCAGAAGAGCGAGCGTTGGGAGCTGCTAGTACGCAGTTAATCTAGGAACAACAGCGCTGAACCCGAATGAGAGCGAGAACGCAGCGTTGTTCCAAAAAGTAAGAGATTGACTTTCTTGGCCAAAGACCAAAGGCTTGAAGTGCTGGAAAGCACGAGTGAAGCTCTAGGTAGCCCGAGTCTCTGACATAGATCCTTGAATCGATGACTGAGTGAGGTAATGTTGTGTCCTTCCTCCTTTTCTAGATGATGGTGATGACGTAGGAGGGATTCCGGTGAGAGGTGGATGATGGGAGATGGAGTTCTAAATGGTAGAGTTGGGGTTGGATGGGCGTCGGGAGGCCTGAGACATGACAACCTCCCATTGGAGTTTTAAACCACATTCAGTCTCTTATAATAATTAAAACATGTTAATCATGAACCATATTTTACTAATCATTGTTTAGTCAACTCTCTTGATTCAGATTGTCATTTCACCATTACTTGATTTTAAACTCAATCATTCAGTTTAATCCCAGACTCAACTCACTTTGACTCCCCCTTCTTGGGCTCGACTTCTGCTCATGATCCAGCATTGTCTCCGTGAACTGCTCCAGAACCAGCGCGTCCAGCATGTTGCACTCACCTGCCGACTGCATCGACACGCTGCATCCCATAGCGGCTGTGCAAGATTCCTGTGTCCCCAGTCAGTGATGGAGAAGCATAAATCAGGCTTTACCCCTACTTTAAGCATCAGTGGCGTGAAACAGCAGCGGAACATCGCTGTTTCAAATAGAATCATTATAGTCTGTGGGGGGGATTCAAACCAGCTGTAACGGCACTAAAGATTTAGCTTCTATTTTTGCCGCGAGCCACTTCTGGGATGCGTCAATTTCTGCAGTTAACATAGGGCTAAACAGAAAATCACACACAGTTTGTAAAATGTAAAACGTGTTGTAATTTTCAAAATAAAAGTCTATTTCAGTAATGCGATTTCATATCTATGTAGATTACGTCTATACGTGAAACATCACGGCTTATTTACTCCCTGCATCGTTCAACAAGTGCAGCGGTGTGTTTTTCATGGCAGTAGAGAGGAGGAACATTACATATGACCAAACAGCCATATCAAACGTGGTTTTCTTCTTTTTGGTTTAATGGCGGATGGCATTAAACAACCCGTGACCTTTGAAGCCTCGAGGAATAGCTCAGGAAGTAGAGCGGGTTGTCCAGTTTTCGGAGGGTTGTAGGATCGATCCCGGCTCCCGGCAGAGAATTCTGCTGTTGTGTCCTTGGGCAAGACACTTCACCCACGTTGCCTACTGGTGGTGGTCGGCAGCGTCGTCTCCCTCAGTGCGCCCCAGGGCAGCTGTAGCTACACTGTAGCTCATCACCACCAGCGTGTGAATGGATGAATGATACACTGTAGTGTAAAGCGCTTTGGAGTCCTCTGACTCTGAAAGACGCTATACAAGTGTGGGTCATTTACCATTTTTTCATGAAAATTGTAAGCTTTTGCAAAAAGAATGAAACATCATCCCACATCACTGTTTTTCATGAAACGGGGGATTTTTGCCAAAGGAGAGTCAAACATATGACATATGTATTTGAATTTTTTTAACTTAAAATATACCAGCAAAAACTTCATCTGTAAAAATTCAACACTCCAAAATTTTCATTCAACATCAGAAATTTGAAAGTCGAGTGTGTGACAGGGTGAGCGTGCCTTCACTGGATCCCGATTGATCGTGCGCCTGGGCTGCTTGGCCACAGGGATATCCCTTTGGCTGACTGGTTAGCGTGCGTGACTCTCACCCGGGGGTCTGAGGTTTGAGTCCCGCCCGGGCCCTCGTTTGTCCACCTTGCTACAAGTGGCTTTTAGCCAATCAAGTTGGCTTCTGAGCGACCAGTGAGGTGCCGACCTGATCGAGTGACGACTGCACCAGAAGGTCACCTCATTTGTTGTTGAATTTCTGAAGTAAAATTTTTATAGCTGAATTTCTGTTGTTGAATTTTAATTTATTAAAGACTAATACTCCAATGTTTTAATTTGAGTTTTAAACAAGGTTTCTGACTAATCTAACTAGACCAACTTCTGTGGTGTTATCGTTGTAATTATAATAAGACCATATAAGTCTTCTTGCTCCAGTACTGATGAGAAAAACATCCCTCCCTTGTGGAATATGGAGTTAGCTGTTTGACCAAATGAGAGTCCAGATCAGTCAGTAAAGGGTACTTTATTGTTCTCACAACACTGTTTTCATCCCACAAGACACATAATTAATAGACACATTTATACACAAAAACAAGAACAAGTGGTCAATGACTAGGGGGGGTCCAGTTGTCAGTGAATCACAATGACATTTATATAAAAATCATTTAAATTAAGTGTGTTCTTGTGCACACAACTAAACAAACATGAGCCTGCACTCAGTCATGTAACGGCGTGTGACACCAGAGAGGTTCACAACTTTTGTCCAGAACCAAACCATCCAGTGGGGGAGTCACTGTTTGAGTTCCAGGGCCCACACATGCTGGGGCCACCCCGTCCGGCCTTTACTCTTCTTATCGCCTGTTGTTGAGGAGGAAGATGAAGAGGATGACGCTGATTTTGGGACTTCCACCTGTAAACAATCAAGATATTATTATTATTATTATTGTTGTTGTTGTTGTTATATTTATTGACTTATGTTTTACTTGAGATGAACAATCTCGTTCTCAAGTGGGACCTGACAATAAGAATATAAGGCAAGTCCAAAGACATGAAGCACAGACAGCAAACCTGGAAACCAAGACAAAAAAATAAAAAATATGTATTATTATTATTAGTAGTAGTAGTAGTAGTAGTATCATTGTTATTGTTATTATTATTGTTATTGTTGCTGTTGTTATTATTATTAGTAGTATTAGTAGTAGTAGTATCATTGTTATTGTTATTATTATTGTTATTGTTGCTGTTGTTATTATTGTTGTTATTATTATTAGTAGTATTAGTAGTAGTAGTATCGTTGTTATTGTTATTGTTGCTGTTGTTATTATTATTATTATTATTAATGTAGTTGTTGCTGGTTTGTTGTTATTAGATGGGTTACACTGCATCATTTCTTGACATATGCTTCTGTGTGCAACAGTTACAGCCTTCATCGTTATGCATTAAGCACATGTACATGATTCAGCCAATACACATCACCAGCCTCCATTTCTTCAGTCCTTTAGAAGACCGTTACCATTAGAACTAAAGCAGCTGGTCGAGCTAATCCTGCAGCTGCTAAACCGTTTTTATTACTTTACTTTAAAAAAACGATCCGAGGGACGACGGTTAGAGTGACTTACCAGATTATGCACTCAAAAAAATGATGCTTGGCCATAGAAACACAAGCTAAAACTTTCCCATGAGATTTACTTAAAATGTATAAAATCATAACTGATATTTATAAAAATGAGTAAATTCAATTCAATTCAATTCAGTTTATTTCTATAGCACCAAATCACAACAAGAGTCATCTCAAGGCTATTCACAAAGTAAACATTCCAATACAGTTCAGTTCATTAAGCCAATCAGTAAAAAAGTTTCCTATATAAGGAACCCAGCAGATTGCATCAAGACTGTGTGTTGATACAATCCTCATAAACAAAATCAAATATAGTAATTGTAATCCTGAACTAAGCATGTTTTGTCTTCACTAGGGGGCAGCATATCCCCAGTGTGCCATCTGAGCTCCATCTGGGCTGAACAAGACAAAAGAAGGAAACTGAGCGTGCTCACGTGCTGCAGACAACAACACAAGCTCAGGCCGGACTGTTGGAGTATCCTGTTGGCTGACAGTGCTGAACAAGGGCTAAGGTGAGTTCACCTGTTTTCATTCAGCTATTTATCATGTAAACTTCATTTTAAAAATATGTTGTTTTTTTTTAGAAAAGTGCCATTATTCAAATGTAAAAGATGATTAAATTATTATTATTAAAAGATGTGGAGAAAGGACATGAAGTGAGTTGGTGTGAAGGTAGAGGATGCAGAAGACACTGGAGACACCTGAAGGGACAAAGAGAAAGACCTGGCTAGCTTGTTGGTGCTTTAGCATGATCGCATGACTCTTTTATGGTGAGTGCATAAGATGAGGTGATAATGTTTAATGTGGAAACCATGGTCTGCTGCTATATGTGAGTTTTACGTTTACTTTGTTCTTCCTTTAGACCAGGGGTCCCAAACTCTAATTAGCTGGGGGTCGCTGGATGCAGAGTCTGGGTGAGGCTGGGCTGCATCAGGTTTTCTACAAAAAAAGCAATGTTAAAAAATTTCAATCTTCTCAAATCTCTTTATTTTTATTTAACACAAAATAAGAAGAAAAAATGCTGCTTTATCGTCATGATCCGTGTTATAGTAAAAAAAGTCCACTTGGCTCGTGTAATCCGTTGTCCCACCGTGAACTGATTCTGTTTTTAGCTTTTTGTTTGTCTCCTGGAGGCTGCTCAGAAAACTCGGACGCTGCATTCCAACGGTTTACTGTTTGCGCCGTATTACTTGGTGCTTCCTGACCGCGTAGGTTAGACGTGTCAACTCAACATCAAGCGATTCTATTGCCTGAGAGATTTTTTGAAGTGTTGGGAACGCAGCGCGCTGGGACGAATCTCAGCCAGCCAGGCAGGAGGAAAACACTCCGCTGCTGTAACTTTCACTCAGAGAAATGTTTGCTTACATCAAGCCTGGCTGATGTCCCGCCCCCAAGAGCCATGTACCTCACTGTGATTGGTGTGTTCGTTCAGCTTCGCACACAAAACTGTAAAGAGCCCTACATATAAAACTGGCGGGCCGCACTAACATTAAATTTTCATATTAAGGCGGGGGCCACAAATTATTGTCTTGCGAGCCACAATTGACCCCCAGGCCGCGAGTTTGAGACCCCTGCTTTAGGTGGATCGTGCATGTGAATGGATGAATGGTACTGTAAGGTTTGTACAGAATCACGGTATGAATTGCTTAAACCATGCAGGACTAACTATAGTCATGTTGGGAACATCCTTGTCTATACTCTGTACGCTGTAGTTTAAAGCTCTTTGCAGTCCTCTGACTCTGAAAGGCCCATTTATCATTTACTCCAGTTGGAATTGCTCTTTTAGATCATGGAACAGTCTGTTAACAAATAAACCGCACTCATAAAACTCAAACATCTTAAAATAGGCTTTACAGACAAAAGAAACCTTGAATTTATGTTGCTCTTTCAAGTTGAAAATGGTATGGGGGGGGGTGTGTGTACATGTTATATAATTATATTTTGCCACTTTATCCACACTGGCAGCCAACGCTAGATGTCACCAGGTGAGAGGCGGAGCTACACCCCATAGTAGGGACACACAGAGACAAACGACCATTCACACCTAGGGACAATTTAGAGCAGAGGTCACCAACCTGGTGCCCGCGGGCACCGTATAAGGTGCCCACAGGCCTTTTCTCCAAATAACACAAGAAGTCTATAAAAAAATTCTACTGCCATTTTTTTATCACAAATTCATTAATATAGATTTTAAAAACTACAATTTATTTAAAAAACTTTAAAATATGTTTATTAAACATGAAGTTTAGTTTAACTTCGATCTATTCTAGTTCAAAGGTCACTATTGGATCAACCTGGTAGACCTTTGCGTGGCTCAATACCCATGAAGTAGCTCTCAGCGTCACAAAGGTTGGTGACCCCTGGTTTAGAGTCTCCAGTCAACCTGACATGCATGTTCTTGGTCTTTGGGTGGAGAACCTGGAGAAAACCCACACAATGGAGAACAAGCTACCTCCATGCAGAAGGGCTGCAGCTGGGTATCAAACCTGCAACCTTCTTTCTGTGGGGCAATAGTGTTACCCACCATGCAGCCCACGGTTTAGATAGAATGATGAACTAGAAGCAAACCTGTAGCTGTCTGAGTCATAATGGGTCTCTTTGCAGACTAATGGCATCGAGCTCTAGAGGGAACGTGTTCGTCTGCCTAAGAGGACAGCGACACTCTTCCTAAACACACTTGGTCAGTAGCATTATTTCACTATGAGCTGTTAGATCAACACAGAGGAGTTATATAAGGCTGTGTTGTTATCTACAGGATGTGGACTTCAGGGACGCTGGAACAGACCCTCATGTGGTTCATAAAGAAGCAGCTGATGAAGAAGAAAAGTCCAAACTCTTTTTGACCAAATAATAACTTCCACAGTGTTGGTAAACCTTTGCAGCTTTGCAGTTAGAACATCCCAACCAACCTGAAGTCACGTTAAGTCTTCAGATAAAGGCATCTTTACACCAGATAAATCATCAAACCTCTTTGGTGGCAGCTCTCAAAACCATCAATTCTGTGGCGACGTCTAAATTCTGAACATGTGATGTCAAGATGGCTTTAAATGATAATGTTCATTATTAATGCTGCTACATGTATTATCATCTGTTTTAGCTGCTGTAGTCTGCAGCACTTTAAAAGCTTTTTGAACATTATTGTAATTGCATACGCGACTTCTGCGTTTTTATTGTAAATAAGTGAACATTCTGCACATTTAAATATGATCTAACTGGTGAAATAGAAACTGTGATTTAGATTTATAAGTAAGTTTATGTTTGTACCTCAGAAGATGAGGTTGTTGGAATCGTCACAAACAACTAAAATGTTCTCAAATGTAAATGGTCACAAGGCTCATCTAGATTTGGATTTATTTTTGCAGTCTGATCATTCCAGGTTTAGTTTTTCACTGTTTAGTGAATTGTTGGGTAGAATCTATATGTAGAGTCATGTTACCATTTCAGTTGCTGTATTCATTAACACAGTGGTTCTCAACCGTTTTTCAGTGGTGCACCCCCAGTGAAGGTTTTCTTCAGCCACGTACCCCCTAACCAGAGCCCTGTGCCATCAGTGACTGATTTATTAAACTTTGGAACTGATAACTATTACTAACTATTTCGAACATCTTAAATGTTAATGATCCATAATTGTATTGGAAATATTTATCATCACTAAAATGTAGTGATTCAAGTGTTCATTTTTGCATGGATGCTGTTTTTTAAATATACGTATATTTTCTCACGTACCCCCAGGGGTACGCGTACCCCCATTTGAGAAACATTGCATGTTGCTTTAAATCTATATGTGGACATCATTTTCAGTCACAGGCTTCATTTGGAAGTGTTTGCTCTGATCTTTGTTGTTTTTATAAACCTGTCAGTTTGATATTTGAACGAAAACATTTTTTTATTTGTTCAATTTATGACAGCATGGTTGCTTATTTTAAAGGTAAGACTTAATATAATAATTGAATAAAGTTTATGTGAAGATTCACCTAAACATATATAAATAATTAAAATTATTACATACAATTTACAAATATTCATTATTGAAATGGTTTCATACAGTTTATGTGAAGATGTACATTAACATTAGCTAAATAAACACATGGAGTTCATGTAAAGATCCTAATTAAATGAATGTACATATACTCTAACAGATTACCTTAAAAGTGAATCTTTCATTGACTTTATGTAATAAAATTAGATGGAAAATTTACATATAATTAAATTACATAAATTTTACCTTAATGGCCAACTTTATTTTAAGTGTGTTGTTTTATTAACAATATTTTTCACAGAATGTACCAATAACTAAAATGACTAGAGAATTAGATGTGGTGCCCAAAGAGTAATTTAAATAAAACAGAAGAATTAAACGATTTTTTAATATGGCGCCGCTCATGATACAAATCAGGAGCTTCACAAGAACAAAAAATAAAAAAAAATATATATATAACTTTATATATATTATATAATGTATAATTATATATTTATTTATTTAAATAATTATAATTATATACTCAAAAGTAAAAAATATGACCCTCTGGTCTAAAATCCAACCGCCTCATTTATGTTTTTAAATCACGTTTCTGCTCCACCACCCAGTCCAGTCACGTCCTTCTGTTTTCTCTGCTAGGAGCATCTATAGAATCTAATCAGCACAGAGAGACAAACGTTCTTCTGGTTTACAACTTTGAACGTTTGCGTTTAGTAAAACAAACATTAAAGTAAAATGAAAAACTGAACAAAAAGAAACAGGTTTATATAGGAAACTGCTGAGACCCCCCCCCCCCACACACACACACACACACACACACGCGCGCGCCCGGAAAATGAAGTTCGAGGCGCTCTAGCCTCTACTTTTGCGTCACATTTGTAGAATATTAACTGTGAGCAGGCGGACTAACGTCAGAACAATAAGGTTATTACGTCATCGCTCTATATTAATTTTGCGTGGGGGGGGGCAGCTCAACGTTTAGTAAGATACCGAGAAAAGCTGATTACGTCATAACAGAACTTAGTGGTTTTAAACATATTTAAACATCTAAATAAATAAAATCCTCAAGTGTCGGACTAGATGTGAGCAGGTCTCCTCCAGAGCAGATCACTTCTCTGACTTTAAAGTAGAACAAAATTAATGCCTAAAATAAATAAAAGCTGCGTTTCTAATTCAAATAAAATCCAACAAAAATCCTTTATTCAATGATTTCTTGTATGAACGCTGCTGGATGAGCTGAAGGATGAAATCATTTCCATGTGAGACAGACTCAACATGAAGTCTCTTTGTTTTTCATCCTCTTCAAATCTTTTCTCTGCCTTGCATTTCTGACTGGTTTTGATTTATATAATAGAAAAGTTCAAGATACTTTTATAGGTTTTAAATAAATTAATACATTAGAAATTATAGCTAAATAAAAAAGCAGATTTTTGCTCGTGGACTTTATGGAAACAATTCAAATGTAAGAAAAAAAACAATAGCTTTTAAACCACAGAAATAATAATAATAATAATTATTATTATTATTATTATTATTATTATCTCTGATAATTTAATTGTTTTAATTATACGTTTTTTTTTATTGAAACGTTGCAGCAGATCGTGACGGTTTATTGTGAGGAAACCAGGAGAATAAACGAACCGACTGAACTGGTCCGCGGTTCCTCCTGAACCCAGTCAAAATCCAGTCTGGCTCAGTCCCAATCCAGTTAGAACTTTTGTTATTTTGCGTTTTTTAAAGTTTTGCTGAATTTAATGTTATTACGAAGCAAACAAATCAATAATCTAAGTTATTTAAACTGACTTTTCCTGCGAGCTTAATTAAAGTGACCATTAAAACCTGGATCTGATCCCAGATCGGATTCTATAACCTCATGACATAAAACTGATTGGAGCTCAGATAATAATAATAATAATAATAATAATAATAATAATAATAATAATAATAATAATAATAATAATAATGATAATAATAATAATAATAATAATAATAATAATAATAATAATGATAATAATAATAATAATAATGATAATAATAATAATAATAATAATGATGATAATAATAATAATAATAATAATAATAATAATAATAATAATAATAATAATAATAATGATAATAATAATAATAATAATAATAATTTGTACTCCTCTCCCTCAGAACAACCCGTGACCCGTCCGTCTCCTTACCGGGTCTCTTTTCCTGCGCTCCTCCCGAACCTCCGTTTTCTTGAGTTCCGCCTTGAACGCCTGCGTCTCTCCGTGCTGTCCGTCCTTGTCCAGGATGTCCATCAGGTAGGAGATGTAGCTGGTGGCCAGCCGGAGCGTCTTGATCTTGGACAGCTTGGTGTCGGCCGGAACGTTCGGGATGCACTCCCGCAGCTCCGCAAAGGCCGAGTTGATGCTCTGGGTCCGCCGCCTTTCCTTGCGATTGGCAGTAGGTCTCCGCTTCAAGGTTCGAGGATGTGCGTGGTGGTGGTGGTGGTGCATGCCGACCGTGGTTCCGTTCACCGAGATGCTCCCGGGGCCCGAGATGATGTTACCGGGCCCATAGTGGTGATGGTGGTGCGGGTCCAGGCTTCCGGAGGAGCCGCAGCCGGTGTTAGTGTGGTACTCTGGGCTGTAGCCGGGCGCAAGGCTGTACTCTGTGGGGGACATGTCCGCGTGGCTGATGAGCCAGCTGGTGAAGTACGGAGGGGCCCCGGGGTCCTCGTGGCACCGGCCGGTCGCTGCCGCCGCGTGGAAGGAACAGCGATGGGGTTCGTGGTGGTGCATGATCGGGTGGTGAGGGAAGCCCGAGACCAGACTCATAGTGACACACACACACACACACACACACACACACACACACACACACACACACACACACACACACACACCACACACACACACACACACACACACACACACACACGCACACACCCACACACACAGACACACACACACACACACGTTACACATCATTTAGATGGAACAGG
>SSNS01000243.1:24000-34914 GCA_006937985.1 Aphyosemion australe | reverse complement strand
GGAGAGAGAGAGAGAGAGAGAGAGAGAGAGAGAGAGAGAGAGAGAGAGAGAGAGAGAGAGCCAATGGCGCAATCGGCTCTCACCTCCAGATTCTTGCCTTTAATGGACCTGGAGACCACACGCGCGCAGCGGCGTTCACTCCCACCGTGAGGTGAGCTGGTCCTGGTCCTGGTTTAAGTTGACCAGGGATCCCAGATGTTTCATAATAAGTCTAATGAGGACTAATAAACAACACAACGATATAAATAATAGTGAACGGGCACTGCGCTTCATCCACTTGGATATCGGTGCTCAACATCTGGGAACAACAACTGTGAAGAGGGAAAAATAGGCTGGAGCACTCAGGTCCAAGTAAAAATATTTAATCGGTACAAATAAATTAACTAACGTTTCGACATTACTGTCTTCGTCAGAGTTACCAATATAATATAATTATAATATAAATAATAGCTTTGTCATTGGGTTAGTTTTGCAAATTTAAAGAGTTCAATTTACAATTTTGCCAAATTTCAGACAATAGAGAGAAGAACACAAAACCCTTTTTGCCTAAAATAACAACCAGACCAGGGGCGGCTGGTGAAAAAGTTCTTTGTAGGGTTATACGTAAAATATTTTTCTTCTTAGTCCATTATAAACATGAAACATGGGAAAATTCCAACAATTCCAAAAAATAGTTTATTTCCTTTCTTTAAATAAAAAGTTTTACAAATAAAGTCAATATTCAAATTAACAGATGAACTGGAATATAAGAATACTAAAAAATTACACAAGCCTACCATGTACACCTTTAAAGGTGTCCTATGGGGTTTATTCACAATTGGAAATGATGTATTGTCACCCCAGATTCTATGAGTATAGGTGCAGCCCTTTAAGCTGCCATTGGATAAGCCATTCTCAGGTTAGCCATACACCAAAAAGCTTTTAATATCCGCCCGCTTACTGGGCAGGCCCTGCTCTGGTATAAAAGAGGTGCGAGCCCATCATTTGTCTACCGCAACCAGTGAGGCCTGTCGCTTATAGGGCTGCATCCTATACTCATAGAATCTGGCATTACAATACGTAACCACCGCTCAATTTCTTATAGGCTTCGTCCTTTAAACTGCCACTGGATTAAAGGCGAAGCTGGATACGTTTATGCCTCACTGGTTTGAACAAACCCAAGGACACATCCAACACCAAAAAATCAGCAAAACACTCTCCCCCAAGAGGACTGCTGCGTGGGCTTCACTGAAGAGAAAAATATCAGTCAAAGGCGAGTGAGTGATGAAAAGTCACAATGTGAATTCACACAGCAGGGAAGCGGCTTGTGAAGCATTCACCTGGTAGCAGCCCATTAGAGAAAACAAGTGACTTATTGACACAGCAGGGTAATAGCGTATTCTACAGTAGCTAAAAATAGATTGCAACATAACGTCGCAATGCAATGTGGGATTTAGCCCTAGACAAGCGAGTGTGTATTTTGCATGGGTGCCTATGGGTCTGAGTCACTCCAATCATGACAAAGTTGTAGTTTTGTCTCCTAAAGATGTTCAAACAGGAAGGAAGGAAGCACCGCTGTTGGGGGAGGTGCTAATTGGACTCTAGATACCCAGATCAAATGTCGGAGGGGATATTTTTTGTCCTATTTCCAAAGGTAAGGTCTGCGACCACGTGAAACAGCTGGAAAGGGAAACGGGTCAAGCTAAAGACAGACAAAGCAAAGCGGTGGCAGTTTTTATTTGGAAGGAAGATTGGATTTTCACAATGTGGAGCAAATCAAAGGTGCGTGTATATTTGTTCCATATATTTTGCTGGTGGTGGGAAGGGTCCTACATCCAAGAATAACGAGCTGATATAGCAACGCTCTCAGATGTGGAGTTATCCAGGAGGCAGCGGTGTAAACAAAGAAGTCCAGCTGAACATCTCGGCCAAACAGCATCCAAACGTGACCAGAGGTGGGTGGTATGTAAAAAGTAGTGACACAAATAATAACCTAAGAGTAGAAGAAGAAATAAGAAAAAAAATTATGAGTAACGTCCGTGTTTTCAATTGTTAAATGTGGTTTGTTTGTCTAGCATGAGCACCCAGCAGCACTTGCACCGTGACGTTAACTGTAGAATATGCTATTAACACCGTTACACAATGGGGCAGGGCGACAAGCGTACAGAGAAAAAAGAAGTCCCATTGAGAACAAAGGATGGGGAAATGGGGCTATTATAAAAACCCTCAGCGATGGTGATAGAGGCACACAACCACAAGAAACATCTCACAATGGGTCATAAGGCCCTTGCAGCGGGACAGCAAATAAGCGTGCTGTTACAGTAGTCAGATCAACTCGTTGAGGCTCCAAGCACGTAGTGAAAGATGGATGCTGAAGAAACATCTCACAAATAAAACGTACAAATGTACAAGGGAAGGACCAAGAGGCAGCCAGGCAGATGTCCTCGACCAACATGCCACTGTACAGCGCCATAGAGGAAATTCCTCTGGTGGAATGCACTCTCAGCTTGTCAGGGAATCCAGCCGTGATGAAGCATAAGTGAGTGAAATGGCCTCACATAGCCAGTGTGAGAGGCGCTGAGTCGACAGTGGATGTCCGAGGGAACAGTCCGTGTAATGCACAAACAGACTGTGAGCGTCTCAGCTCTGGGGTGTGTGGAACGGGCGAGTGTATGCACCGGACAGAGTAGGTGGGAAGTCCAGGAGACTCCGGGAATGGCTGGATCTTGGAGACGGAACCACTGGAGATGGCTGGAGCGGAGCGTGGACCAGGGATCATCGGATACTCGACGAGGACCTCAGGGACCAACGACAGGTGCTCAATGAGGGGTGAGCAGCAGAGGAGCGGGGAAAAGTGTCCGACCACTAGTGGCGGCTGGTGAATTTATTTTTATTTTTTTGTTAGTTCTTGTGAATGGTTTTTATCTTGAGAGGCGCTATATAAACGATCGTTATTTTCTTTTTTTTTTTGCAGGTCAGTTTTTCAGATGCGCTAACCACATATCACCACTAGGGAACGCCAAATTACCATTCTTATGCTTCACACAACTTGACATCGATGGACTTTGTTGCTAAGTTAGCAACAAAGTTGTTCCAAAAACATGCTTCATATTCACCAATATATGCAAACCTCACACACACTAAACAGGAAGAGGCTCTTTTAAACGATAGAATCCACGTTTTCTACCTCAACACCACCCAATGTCTGCTAAATGAAAAGCAAAACAAGCTATTTTCATGAAGTCAAAAGCTAAATTCTGTCTTACCTTGCTGGTCAAAACAATCCATCTAATAGTAAAAAATCCACTTGGTTCGTAGAATCCAATGATAAAAAGATGAAACTACTAGTTTTCTCCATAGTCAACGTTAGCAGCAGCTCCACAACAACAAAGGACGGTAAACTAGCCTGTGGAGAAATTTCCGGTTCTGTCTGGGCTGGGTGAACTGACCAATCAGCATCCTCCTCCTGATCTGAGCAGACTCCCCCCATTTGCTTGCGATCGCAACCATATGCGCCCAACAGCTCTCCTATTCCTTGTCGTTGGGGATCCAGCGCGCATGCGCCAGTTAGCCCGTATTAAGTCAATGGTAAAGATTGCTGCAACCGCGAGAGGACACGTGACAGGAAGTACGTCGACGTTTCGGCCGTGTT
Source organism: Aphyosemion australe (assembly GCA_006937985.1). Taxonomy (NCBI): domain Eukaryota; kingdom Metazoa; phylum Chordata; class Actinopteri; order Cyprinodontiformes; family Nothobranchiidae; genus Aphyosemion; species Aphyosemion australe. The sequence continues at coordinate 31,283 of SSNS01000243.1, read as the reverse complement.
AAAAGTATTAACTTTATTAAACTACAATTAAATGCAGATTACACACAGCACTTACAGCCCATAAGGTGTATAGATCGTTTAGTTTAAATTTTATATTGGTCCTGCTGCTACCGTGGAGGAAAAAATGTTCCTCCTGAAGGCTGGCAGGAGCTCATCGCTGGGTCTGGTCTGGTCAAATCCTTCTGTCATGATGTTGGTTGTTGAAATAGGACCCAGATGCAGGAACAGGAGGAAAACTGGCAGGCAAAAGAACAGTTTAATTTGAATAATGGTAGGTGGTGACAGAACAGGTAGACAAGACGAGGATCTGACAAAGACAATCACAAACAGAGGGTTTAAATACAAGAGGGTAATCAGGATTCAGGTGGGTAGGATAACAAGGGGCAGGTAAGTCCAGTAAACACTTAACGAGGGGAGACAGGACAACACGTCTGAGGAAGAAGGAGCAGATCCTGACAGAGAACTCTGAATCAGGCAAACTGTGTCATAAGGGAGGCCTGAGGCCTCTAAGCGCATCCATTCAGTGGCCAAACCCAAAGCCTCTGGCCTACAGGTTCTGGTCATAAAATTAGATTATCACGACAAAGTTGATTTATTTCAGCAACTCCATTCAAAAAGTGAAACTTGAATATTAGATTCATTCATTACACACAGACTGATATATTTCAAATGTTTGTTTCTATTATTTTGATGATTCTAACTGACAACTAATGAAAATCCCAAATTCAGTATCTCAGTATATTAGAATATCAATTAAGACCAAAGCAAAAAAAGGATGTTTAGAAATGTTGGCAAACTGAAATTCTGAACATAAAGCTATGAGCATGTACAGCATCAGTATTTAGTTGGGGCTCCTTTGGCCTGGATTACTGCAGCAATGCAGCGTGGCATGGAGTCCATCAGTCTGTGGCTCTGCTCAGGTGTTATGAGAGCCCATGTTGCTCTGATAGTGGCCTTCAGCTCTTCTGAATTGTTGGCTCTGGCGTTTTGCATCTTCCTCTTCACAATAGCCCATAGATGTTCTATGGGGTTAAGGTCAGGCCAGTTTGCTGGCCAATGAAGAACAGGGATACCATCCATCCATCCATTTTCTTCCGCTTATCCGAAGTCGGGTCGCGGGGGCAGCAGCGTAAGGAGGGAGGCCCAGACTTCCCTCTCCCCAGGCACTTGGGCCAGCTCCTCCGGGGGAATCCCAAGGCGTTCCCTGGCCAGCCGAGAGACATAGTCCCTCCAGCGTGTCCTGGGTCTTCCTTTGGGTCTCCTCCTGGTTGGATGTGCCCGGAAAACCTCACCAGGGAGGCGTCCAGGAGGTATCCTATGCCCGAGCCACCTCAACTGGCTCCTCTCGATGTGGAGGAACAGCAGGTCTACTCCGAGCCCCTCCCGGATGACCGGGCTTCTCACCCTATCTCTAAGGGAGAGCCCAGACACCCTGCGGAATCATTTCGACCGCTTGTATCCGCAATCTCGTTCTTTTGGTCACTACCCAAAGCTCGTGACCATAGGTGAGGGTAGGAACGTAGATCGACTGGTAAATCGAGAGCTTCACCTTCTGGCTCAGCTCTCTCTTCACCACGACAGACCGGTACAATGCCCCCATCACTGCAGATGCAGCACCAATCCACCTATCGATCTCACGCTCCACCCTTCCCTCACTCGTGAACAAGACCCCGAGATACTTGAACTCCTCCACTTGGGGCAGGACCTCGTCCCTGACCTGGAGAAGGCATTCTACCCTTTTCCGACTCAAGACCATGGTCTCGGATTTAGAGGAGCTGATTCTCATCCCAGCTGCTTCACACTCGGCTGCAAACCGCTCCAGTGAAAGCTGGAGATCACGTTCTGATGAAGCCAACAGGACCACATCATCTGCAAAAAGCAGAGACCTGATCCTTAGGCCACCAAAACTGAAATCCTGTCTATAAAAGTTATGAACTGAATCGGTGACAAAGCGCCTTGGCGGAGTCCTACTCTCACCGGGAAAGAGCCCGACTTACTACTGACAATGCGGACGAAGCTCTGACACCGGTCATACAGGGACCTAACAGCCCGTATCAGAGGGCCTGGTACCCCATACTACCGAAGTACCCCCCCACAGGGTACCCCGGTCGAACGCCTTCTCCAAATCCACAAAACACATGTAGATTGGTTGGGTGAACTCCCACGCCCCCTCCAGGACCCCCCAAGGGTATAAAGTTGATCCAGTGTTCCACAGCCAGGACAAAAACCACATTGATCATCCTGGATGCAAGGTTTGACTATCTGACAGACCGTCCTCTCCAGAACCCCTGAATAGACTTTACCAGGGAGGCTCAGGGACGGTGATCCCCCTGTAGTTGGAACACACCCTGTGTTAAGACCAGCATCCCAGTCTGCCAATCCAGACCAGTGGTATCTTAAAACAGTTTTTATCTAAAAAATAAAATTGCAGGTGACAACCTTCATTCGAATTTTTGATATCAGCTTACTTAAAACAGGCTCCAGCAGGTCTTGGGTGCCTCTTCCGTTGTTAGGTTTGGTGCTTCATAAGCATTTTCATTGGTAGATCTCCTTCCCTTTGCCAGCCAGAACCTTACGTAAGTGCATGGGAACTGCTCCAATAGTGGCGATTTCGTTTCACAAAAATCCGGTTTGAAAGCCTGCTTATAGCGAGGGAGTTCCTTTTGACAGGAAGAATGTCATTCATGCTGCTGAAGGCTCGCTCAGGTTCACTGGCAGACACAGCAATAGTGTTTACTGCTTGAAGAAGAGGCTTCAGGTCTGCTGATATCCCAGATCCCCTTTGCTCCTTGTATTCCCAAAATCCTTGGATACTTCCTCTTCTTTACTTTCAGCCTGTCGCCCAAGTGAAGCATTTTTGCATCACCAAACTGTATGTCCAGCTGTCCCTCAGGCCACTTGTTTGGCTGACGAACCATCAACTCCTTCATCAGCTGGAGTCATCCTACATCTAATATTTTCTGCCATGCTGCGAAAGAACTGACTTGTATTGATCTTCACATTTCTCTCATTTTCATGAAGAGTGAGTGAGTCTTGAAGGACTTTTCATTCTGAGTTTGAAGAACATCTTCTGTGTACGGGCCTGGTGATGAAACCATGGATTCAAACACTCAAGTCTGTCTGGTCAACAGCTTCTTTGCCTCTGGTAGTGTCATGTCTCTCTTTTTGAGCATCCTTGACAGATCAGTAAGCTCTGTAAGGGCATCATACATGACTCCAAGATTGAAAAGGGTTAGGGTGAGAACATCATGGAGTCCCTTGTATTTTGCTCTCTCTGTTGAATCCCTGCTCACATCATTAGCTGCAGTAGAAAAGTGCATCTGCAGCACTTTGTAGCACTCCCTAACAGCTCTCACTGTTCTTTCACTCGAAGCTACCCAGTGTATAGTGAGGACACGTCCAGTGACTAGAAGACGCTGGCCAATGCTCTAGTCTGTGCACAGTGAGACAACTCTGACTTTTAGGTGAGGCGTGATATAGACTGTACAGCCTGTCAAAACCTTTTTGAAATGTTAAGTCCACTGACTTCCTTCAGGACATCTCCAACTACCAGTTCCAGAAGATAGTTTGAGCAGTGCCACACAAACGGTCCAAAACATGAGTCGATCATTTCATTGTCCAAGCATCTGACTCCTTGATCATTATTAATTGCTGGAAAGATCTGAGAGGCTGATCTCTGATGCAGCTGATGTGCGAGCATGCACCCTACTCTCTCAGCATGTTCAACATATTTACAACTTAATTTAGAAATTGCATATTTGACCTGTCAAATGGCCAAAATGTTAAATTCCGTTTGGAGTGGCTAAGGTCCTCATCTAAAGTCTTCAACTCCTCCAACACTGATTTCAACCTCTCATCTCTTTTCCGTTTCTCGTATTCACAGTAAGAAATGATTTGACCCCTCGGATTAGCCTTCAAGCCCTCTCAGATAGTAAAAAACAGCATTCTGGGGGTTTGTTGATCACGATAAAGAATTTAATTTCATTGTTCATAAATTCAACAGAACTTTAATCTGAAAGGAACAATGAATTAAACCACCAGGGGCGGTACACCGGTCGCAAGCTCGGGATAATACATTTCATAGTGAGGGCTGTGATTGAAACAACAATGGTACCATAGTCACATTCCTTCACCATGTGCAAAATTGTAGCATCTGCAAAAAAATAATCAATTTGGGAAAAAGTTTTACGAAAAGAAGAATAGGATGAGTACACCCTCGAAGTAGGATTCCGACACATCAACCGCCCCGCAAGAGTCCAAGAATCTTTGGATTGACTGAGCTGGTTGAGTAAGAGTCAGTCGTGCAGTCGCACTCTGGTCCAGTGAGGATAATACACACTTAGTCCCTCCAACCATTATGAGGAAGTGTCGTTAGAGGTCAGGTAACTGAAAACACGCCCTAGTAAAAAAAGAGTGATTTTCCCAATGTGGAGCGTATATCGATATCAAGTCACCATCACAACTATAAAACACCCTATAGAATCTTTATGTTCACTGAAAATGGTAAACTGTACATGATTACTAATTATAATAGTGACCCCCTCCCCCCCTAAACTTGACTGAAACACCTGACCAGACAGTATTTTCTTCAAATGAGATTCACCTGCTGAACAAATAAGTGTGTCCAGTAAAAAGGCAATATCTGATTTAAGTCGAGCCATAACCTTCCTAAAGTCACATTCCAGCTCACACCTGTAATCAGGCTTCCAGGTGTTTGTCACTGATCCCACCAGTCATAACCAGCACATAGAAAACACAAACGTAACATGAAAAGTGTCACACATGAAACCTGAATCACAAATAACCCACATTAATCCACTTAACCCCAAAACAGCATCTCATACAACCCCCAGGACCCGGAAACAACAATCACTCAACATCCCCCCCCGACAGCGAACCCTCCCAACAAAAGTGATCCAAACATCTCCGTTCTCATACAGAGAAGCCAAGTCCCAACCACAATCACCCGGGCTCTCAGCAGGTCCCAAAGAAAACAAGGCTCAAATAATGGAAATCCAGAAGTTAAAAGTGATATTCCCAACGGGTGAGAATCTGCGCACAGTCTTGATAGTAATGAAGCTTAGCCCAAATGGGTCATGGGCGATTACTCAGCAGAGTGGGATCGATCTACCAGTGGTTCTTTTTACACCTGAAAATTGACTTCAACATTTTAGCCACTGCTGCAGTCGTGCTGGTCTCCGTTTCGACGGATACTCCAATAATCCGAACATTACATCTCATCGAGCGGCCCACCAAATCTTCATATTTCTCCTGCAGCTCTGAGATTTCCATCCTTTGCTCTCATACCGTGCTCCGAAGAGAGACAGCCTTGTCCAACAGGGTGGACAAACCGTCCTCTAGCTCCGTAACTCTCGCACCGACCCGCATGACATCCGAGTGGAGCGCCGCTGCTGTGCTCTGCAGTTCAGCCTTCATCGCCCTCAGCGCCTAAGCTGCCAATAGTAAGAGATTATATAAGTTAATTTAAAAATCACTTCAGTGTGATTGCTATTACAGAGACTTGGCTTAACGATGACATCATGGATGAAGTTCAAATAGAGGAATATGAGCTTTATTTTGTAAATAGAAAAACTAAAAGAGGTGGTGGGGTTACATTGTTCATTAAAACATCTGAAATATAAATAGTTGTAGAAATGACAATGATGGAGGACAGGGTTATAGAAATGGTGACAGTGGAAATTACTAATGAAACTGCTAAAACTATTTTAATTAGCTGTGTCTAGAGCACCTGGTTCTTGCGTCACACAATTTACTGACAAGATGATGGAGCTGGTTGATCAAATTAAAACCAAACCTGGTTAACATGTGGAGATTTTAATATTCATTTAGATACTCCTGCTGGACAAAGAACATCAATGGATTTTTCTGATTTAATGTAGAGTTTAGGTTTATTCCCCCTGATTACCAAAGCAACCAGAATTACATCTCAGACTGATCATGATGATGTTATGAGGAGTGTGATACTGATGGCAGATATTAGTGACCATTTACCTGTTTTTGCATTATTTATATATAAACATTTATTAAATACCAATATTACTATAGATTACAAAAGAAATACGTCAGTTTATGAATGAATGAATGAATAAGTTTATTTTTGAACATGCATCAGTGATGAAACACATTTTCACATATTTTTTATTAGATTTCTTTTACACAAAAACATGCTAGACTTCAACATCTCTACATACTTATTTCATGAAAAAAACAACAGATTCTATGAAAATGGTAAATGGCCTGTATTTGTATAGTGTTTTCTTAGGGTTCTACAACTCCCCAAGGCGCTTCACAACACAATCAGTCATCCACACGCTGGTGGTGGTGATGAGCTACATTGTAGCTACAGCTGCCCTGGGGCGCACTGACAGAGGCGAGGATGCCGTACACTGGCGCCACCGGTCCCTCCGACCACCACCAGCAGGCAAGGCGGGTTAAGTGTCTTGCCCAAGGACACAACAACAGCGACAGACTGAGCGGGACGCGAACCTGCGACCTTCTGATTGCAAGGCGGCCACTTAACTCCTCTGAAGTCTCATCATGTTGAATAAAGGAGAAGGAAGAAGCTAACTTATGTTTACCTTCCCCTTTTTACTCATCTAACATATATTTGGCTAGTGATTACTATTTCATGGTCCTCTCGTTTCTGTACATTAGAAAACTATCTTTGGAGAACATTATTTCGTAAATAAATAAAAGAGAGAGAGAAAAAAATAAAGAAAAGCAACGTTAATACCAATCCTGGTCAGCCTCTTAACATGGAAATAATTCATTAGTCTCATGTGCTCCTGAGTTACTATATTTATAGAAATTTTAAACTTTTAAATTGCCTGATATGTTTACTTTCTTTGACACAGGCAAGCTATACCAAAGCCTTACCTCTTTAACTGGTATACACATACTGTTAAGTGTACAGTAGTGAGAGCTCCAGATTGTAATACATTTCCTTTATTTATAATACCGTAACTATTATCTCTGTCTTTAAACCATTTTTGTTTACTTATTGGGAGTAATTTGTCTTTTGCTTTGTACATTATTTGTGCAGTTTTAAGATCCACAATATCCATAAATTTTAGTGTTTGTAATTTTAAAAATAAATCGTTGGTGTGAGCGTTATTACTGATTAGTCTTTTTCTGCATAACAGATATTACCTTTAAAGTTGATTTATAGGCATTACCCCACACCTCAGCACAATAAGACAGATAGGAGATAAGAATTATATTATTTTTAATTTTTATGTCTAACTTTACAAAAATACCCATAA
>SSNS01000242.1:1025319-1041957 GCA_006937985.1 Aphyosemion australe | reverse complement strand
GTAACTACTTATACTCAAATATGAGCTGTTTAAACATTTTAGCTACTCAGTTTTTTAAACTATGTTTAGAGATTTCAGTTTTCTGCTGGTTCGGATTTTTTTTCTCTATTCTCTACTTACTTTTTGGGCTTTTTAAAACTTTTTAGCAATTTTTGCTCCTAAAACTTCAAATACATTCAGCACATTTTGACAATTAAGCTTAGTTTTAGCTTCAATTCAGCAGTTTCAGCTATTGTATTCAGCAATAAAGCATTCAAACGTATTTCTGCAAGAAATGCAATTTATCTAGTTATTATTATTTATTCAGCCCTGTTACAGTACTTAGAAAAGCAGAACAGGGTTTGATTGTCTGAGATATTTACTAATGTAATGTAATTTTTCAGTTTTTAATTCTTAATTAATTAACATGTTTCCTTCTCAGTGGCCCTATTATGCCATCATAAGGCTGAGACAGCTTAACAAATGAAATATGACTGGAGTTGTTCAAAAGCTAAAGAGCTCTTTAGTTTAGTTTATTTACAGCTAAGTAATATTTTTCTGCCTGCCATTAATGAGTTAGATTACATAAAATTAATCTTTTACAACAAAGAAAAGGATATTATAATTGCTTTTCCTGTTGATAACGGAGCTCCATAGGTTTTAATGTTACTCCATAGCTACAGGTTCACTGTTTTTAGACGACATCTACACTTTGGTCTTGGTGGCACTCTGCCTAATCATTAGCTCTTCAGTTCTAAAGGATGTAAAAGCTATTTCTCTGTGCTACGGCTGTTCATGGAGGTATCTCCAACATAAGTAGTGTATTAATAATTTATAACTTTTCATGTTGGAAATCACGTTGTTGGACACACACAATATAAATTACCAGTTTATAACAGGCTGATACCTCATGAGGATAATCAAAGTAGCAATGCAACTATTTTACCTGCTTATTTTCCTTCTAGGCTAGTTTTATTGTAGAAAAATTGACGTTTGAATGAGTTTGGGTTTTGGTTTGATGAGAACCAGTGGGAGAACAGAGAGCTCTGTGAAGAGCAAGCCCCCCAGGCTCTGGAACATGTGAGATTTATTTACGCCCTAATCTGAGCCAATGAGCCTGGGTCACATGGGCTTTATAGCAGCACACCGCCCGCTTCAACTCCTTTCTCCTCAGCATCAGCGCTCCGATCATGGCCGGATTTCCAGCGGAGCGCATCGGTTACCTCACCCGGGAGCAGAGCTTCAGCGCCTGCCACCGACTCCACAGGTAGTCCTCTCCTTCACCCATCCTTCTAGGACCGGGTTCTGTCTGAGGCTCCAGCCGAATCAAGCTCCCAGTCTCCCCGCTGCCGGGGCTGGCTCTCAACACCGACTGTGGGCTCCTGCCCGTTAGCTAAATAAAACCCTGAAAACAACGCGCTGCGATGACGTTATACGACGACGAATGTGAAATCACTAAAAACTAGACAAACTACTGCAGTACAGTTGATAAAACCAAAGTTGTAGTTCTATATCTTCTGGGAATTGTAGTTTATCACCAAGCCTCCACGCGCAAGCGGGTTAATGTTGTGTTCATGTGCGGTACGAATTTTCGGTTAATCCGACAACTGAGAAGAAACGACAAAGAGGAAATACATTATGTAACTAGAGATACTGTAGTTTCACTTGTTATTATGTAAAGACTTTTAACTTAAGTTTACTCACACAATCCTAGTTTGACATTATTGGTTTAAGATGATGATGATGATAATATAACTTTATTTAGATTAACTTCTGTCCAATGAAAACTTTAAACTGGTGAGTCATAATGTAATCTACTTGTTTATTCAGATATGAATTATACTAGATGTGCCTGAAGGCAACATGTGTAAACAATGTCTTGTGAGGTTTTTCTTGTTTGACTAACAGGATCACATTGTCCAAATAGAGGGAAAGTGATAAAAGGTTTTCTTTTCCTCTACCTGTAGTGTCCACCTGAGTGATGAAGAGAATAAACAGGTCTACGGGAAGTGCAACAATCCCAACGGTCATGGACACAACTACAAAGGTTTGTTCTGCTTCTTCATTAATCCATGTTCTATCATTTGGGGGGTGTTCTATTAAATCAGATATTTTGATTTTACTCCACAGTGGAGGTAACAGTTCGTGGAAAGGTGAGTATCACATAAGTTCCATTGAAAACTCTGTAGGGCTTCATCTTCATCACATTTTAACCCTGTGCCCTCAGATTGACCCCATCACTGGCATGGTCATGAATCTGACCGAGCTGAAAAGGTGCATTGAGGTGAGACATTTCTGCAGGTCTCCCATTTTAACACTGTTTAATCAAATATATTATGTTTAAACAAGCCATTCATGTTTATTCATGCAGATACACACACAGGCTACCTTATGGTTGAACCCCTTTTGCCTTCAGAACTACATTAGTTTACTAACTTTATGTTGTAATGTGTTGTAGGTGGTTACTTTTGATTTATCCTCCATTAGGAATGTGCGATATGGCCTAAAATCTATATCACGATAAATTTTGAAGCAGGTGCGGTAACGATATATATCACGATATATTCTTTTCTTCTGTTAATACATGTCTAAATAACTGTTTCTGAACAATCTCACATAACAGATGAATTGCAGAACAAATAAATCTAAAAAGTATAAAATGCCATTTAAATAACATTTAATGTTCAAAACGTATTTAAAGAAATGCAAAATATCTCAAATAGTTTTTATGTTTGTTTTTTTCCAAACAATGCAACAAAATACAAGCTGAATGTGATGAAAACACAAAATTCTAAATAGTTTGAACTGAAGTGAAAAATGTAAAAACAAAAATAACATTTCTTTCTGCTTTCCTGATTCATTTATTCATTTTTCATGTTTTTCTTTTGCTCATAGAAGTTAAGTTTTACTTAACGAGTGAATAACTGCAGGTAAAATGATGCTCTGCTGCGTTCTTTGTCAATAATATTACAATAAGATTAGAGGTTTATCCAATTTCCTTCACTTTTGTTGAGCTGCGCTCAGATCAGCTGATCCATGACCCACCGCGGTGCACACCGTCAACACAGAGGTTTTAATGTTACTTATTAGTTAAACTGAAGGAATAAACCCAGAAAAATGACCGAATTACACAGAATAATTTTTAATGAAGCAATCAAACCAGTGATACGTGAATTAAACACATTAACACTGGTTAAACCAGGTGAACTACCTTACGAATTTTAAATTAAGATGCCTAAAAACAGTTTATTGTCATCAGAATCAGGTGTTGTGCACGGTAGTTATACCATAATGTGTTTTTTTATTTTACTTAGGCCATTTATTTTTATTCAATCTTTATTTAAGGATTTTATCTGCCGTAAAATGACTCCCTCAATGTTTAAAGCCCCAGTGTGTAATATTTTTACCTGTTTACTACCAAATTCTGTGCATCCAGTGCACAAACTTGTCCTTTTTCATTAATATTTCTCACCAACATCAATTCTAAATATTCCTCTCAGCTTCAAATTTTACATTTTTAATACATAAATTGTGGTCGACGCTCCATGGTCATCCTCCATCTTGAAATATGGTAGCTATTTAGGGACATACGAGCTCTGAGTTACGCGTTTGCACTATGACTGTAACCTGAAAGAAACAGCAGAGGGCAGCAGTGCGCCGTGGAAGCATGGCGTCTGACAATGCAACTAAGAAGAGACGAGACTAGCTGCTACACCGTTGCTGTACTTTGTTAGTTTGAATAACAAACAATGAAATCAAAAGACACATCAAATATGTCAGGTCTTATTGATTCCCAACACTCAGCAGCCGCATATGATGAGAACCCCGCCCGCAACAGCTAGACACCAGCATCCAAGTGTTGTTCATAACTCACCTCAGCTGATCATTTCTTTTCTTCATAATAAAGCTCCCAATCCGGTCCCAACGTATCAGTTCCGATATTGCACTGTCCAATACTGTACACACTGTCGTGTGTGAGCGGAGCAGCACAGCTGCCTCCCGGCGCTGCAGAGATGGTTTTGTCTGTAGGGAGGGGCGGGCGCTCTGTGTGACTGGCCAATCACAGAGCGACAGTTACCCAATGAGGATTCTCCTTCCACCCGAACACAGATAATCATGAATTTTACTCGTTTAATATTCGTACTCGTCAAAAATGCATTATCCGTACCAGATACTCGTCTGAAACGAGTATCCGGCTCATCCCTAATTTTTACCATGATTTCTATGAATATCCCACATAGGACCTTTTAAAGCAACATTCCGCAAATTTTACACCTTAAAATTATGCTTTTTTGTAAAGTTTTTGCGTCATAATATTATCTATTATGTTCATTTTCATACCTGTGATACCAATTCCCAAAGGTGGCAGCTTGGAACTACTAAGCAATAAAGACACAAATCCCTCATTCGAAGAGGATTCCTTTGGAGTGGGAGGAATGGAATTGATTTGGGGTCATTGATCAATTTATTTGGAAGCTATATAAGACAAATTAGTTATTTGTTATTTAAATATTTGAAAAAATCTGACTCAATGAAATTTGTTAACTGCTGTGTCTCATTGGTCTAATTAAATAACTGATAATAGATTTTTTTGAGTCATTTGATCACAAAACCTGGATGCTATTGAAGCAAAATACAGAAATTGCCATATAAATATTAATGAAAATGATCTCTTTCAATTAGACATGTTAAAAACTGTGGCGTCTCATTAATCTAGCTTAGTAACAAAACTGTGAATTAATTTTGAATAATTTGTTAATTTACCTGGAAGCTTTTGAAGAAAATTACTTAATTTTCTATAAAAATCTTAATAAAAAAAGATCAAATTGCATAATATGTTAAAAACTGCTGTCTCATTGGTTTAGCTTAGTAACACCATTAGAAATTGGGTTTGAGTATTTTGATCAATTTATCTGGAAGCTATTAAAAAACAAACTTTTGCATTAAATTACTCATAAAAAAAAGATCAGATTGTATGAAATATGTTTCAAACTGATGTGTCTCGTTGGTCTAGTTAAGTAACACAACTGAGAATTGATTTTGAATAATTTCATCAATTAAGCTGAAAGCTTTAGATTTTTTGTATGCATTCTCAAATGTTGACGGACCGCTTTCATCAGCTGACCGCCGTCTCTGTGACGCAGCGCACGATATGAAAACCCTCCGCTGACTGTAGTGAACCAGGAGTGAATGTCTGTCGAATAACCAACGTCCAACTAACCTCGCGGTTGAAGACACCCCCCCAGTTATGGGCAGCGGAAAGCCCCCCGACAGCGGAGGGAGGTGAGACGAGCCCACCCCCACCCCCCACCCCAGTCTCACGCATGGAAAACTTCAAAATTTGGCAGCCCTGCTTATGGGAGCGAAAACTACTAAAAACAGACATTTAACTTAGTTATTTTAAAACTGTTCGGTTCATCATAGACGACTAACAGAGAGCAAACGGTGACGGTGGCGTAATTAGCAGGCGCATGTAGCAGACGTTACAGAGGCGACGTACAGTTTCAGACGTAAGTCTGGTGAATTCCAAAGGTACGCCACCACTACATTTGGCTAGAAAGCAGTGATTTTAATGCATCGCCGCTACGTGTCCGCAGGTTTTAGTCTGCTGTATCCTGTATGCAAAATAAAATTAAAAGTTCAGACCTTCTCATGGCGCCGTAAGCTTCAGCTGCGTCTTTAGGCTGGTAGATTCTACTCGCCATGTTGCTCCGTTGAAGCGATAACCTGCTGCGCTCCTCGATTGAATCATCATCAAGCGCATCCGGTTAGCCGGTAGTGTATAATTTTATATTATAGGCCAAAATCCTACCGGTTATACCGTATACCGTTTATATCGTGCATTACAATCCTCCATAAAATATGGAGGTAACAAGAGGTGATATTCCATATAAATATGAATTATCACTATTATTGAACCTTTAATATTTGATTGATGATGAAAATAGGTACTTTGGGCATGCCAGGGAAACAACACTTTATAATAATTTGAGAGAGAGGCGAAAATATAGTTAATAAAATTCAATTTATTACTGTATTTCTACTATTAATGATGATGCAGGACAAATTATAAATGATGCATAAATGATGGCTCAAGGTAATATCAACTGATGAATGAACAATGATGAAACATGATATTAGATGTTATTAAAAAGCGTCATTAAGGATCTTATGGAATGTGATGTGTGGGTTATCAAAATAAGCTGGCTGCTTGTTTACTTAGGTTTAACAAATTATCAAATTAATTAAATTAATAATAACCATCCGACGCAAGTGCAGAATACGGTACCCGGGTGTGTGGAAGTTTCTTGGCGATCCGGCTGGTTTGGAAGTTTCCTCGTCATGGGAGGAGTTTTACTTCTGGATATCAGGCCGTTCTCCTTGACTCCCCATCAGCTGGTCAGAGATCACCTCCCAGGCTGCAGGCGGACCGTTTCACAGCTGATGAGTTGGAGGCAGATTGCAGATAAGAATTGCTTGATTCAAAAGAGATGGTTCTTTATGCTGCTAAATTATTCCACTGAAAATTCTGGCTTGACTTCCCATAGGATGATAAATTAGCATAAGCTGTAAGCTTTTGCAGGAACTCAGTTGTAGAGGAAATGCCACTATTTTTAATGTTAGTTGTTTATAAATTTTGGCGAATCAGAATCTAACAAGTGTAAATGGGCGTTTACCAAAAGTCCTCAGACATCACCTTGTCCTTAGACACTTAGAAAAGACTTATTCCTTAATCTGTTAAGTAAATAGGTTAAATGTTCCATTATTAATATAGTTATATTAAATGTGAATATACTGATAATAAACCATTATTAAATTCATCAATTAGACTCATTTGTGGTATTTACAATTTTGATATAAGAATAAACAAGATGTTAATTCATTCATTACTGTAAAGCAGTTAAGGCATTAAAATCACTTTAGATAGAACATTACTTGTAGATAGAACAGAATATGATTGTAATTAACCAGTAAAGTGAAAGGAATCATTTTATGAGACAAAAATAGGAGTCTTTTGTTAAAGCTAGAGATGAGAGTTCCTTCTTCATCTAGACGACCTTGTGCTTTGCAGACATGGGTAAACAGAGGCAGGAGACCCAGCTTGTTATGACTACCGAGCTGGCAAGCGTGTAGAGATGGTCAACAAGGCCATTGTTTTGGTATGCAGCAGCTGGATTTAATGTCTGGTGACTTTTAGGCATTAAATGGCCTTTACCTACTACGCTACAATGTAATAGATTCAAGATGTTGTCATTCTTTGTTCATCCTTTATTTAGAGCACTTACAGACACCAATCATGTCACCAAAGTGCTGTACAAGAATACAATAAAAACAGATAAAACCAACAAATAACAATTACAAGGTAAAATTATATAAAATAATGGCAACAACTAACCCACAGAGTCTTTAGCCTCGTTTTAAAAACCGCTACTGATGAGGAGAGCAGATAAGGGAAGTGTGTTCCATAGTTTTGGACCTGCTACCGAGAATGCCCCATCCCCTCTCATCTTATGTTAACCTCTCTTCATTTAAACAACCTCTGATACCATAATGTTTAAAGATTCATTGTATCAAATGCTTTAGATAAGTCTAAGAAAATGCCAATACCATAGTTACCTATATTGATTTTTTTCTTTCTATTAAATCCGACCTTGCCATGTATTTAGCATTTTTCTTTCTGAACCCATATTGGGTTGGTACAATGATGTTGAGCTTGTGAAGTCTCAGGTAAGATATTCTTCCTAGCCTCTTAGAAAACTCTTCCAATGTGGTAATTGGATGATAGTTGTTCAAATAGTATTATTTACCAGATTTGTGAAGCTGATGATCTGAGCTGGAAGTAACCATCAGAAGATGGGTCCGTGTGGTCATAAAAGGTTGGACCTGGTGACTCACATGTGATTAGCTAATTAGGTGTTTGTGCTAATGAGCCACAGAACAGGTGAACATATAATTGATTTTACTGTCTAAACATGTGGACTTTCATGAATAAGTAAAAATGCGACCAGCTGCTGTATCCATTCCTTACTCCCATCTACCCTGTGCTCACCTCCTATTAGGCCTTTCACACTAGCATCAGCTCTACACAGCCTAGTTAAGGTAATGAGTGTTCACATATGGGTAGCCCAGCAATTTTCCACGCACAACCAGACATATTTTCAGTCCTCTTCTCAAGGCGGTCTGCCTCAGGCTGAACCGGTCCAACACACCCACTGCCAACAGACTGGTCAGTTCAAATTCACGCCTACCATTAGGGGGCGTAAGTAAGAAAGTGTAGCACGGTTCAGTATTTTCCCTCTACTTTCACTCCCAATTTTTAGTCCCTGCTCCGTTGAGGTCCCTGGCAAGGCTGACTCAGGCCAGCAGTGTGACTGTGGCCACTGATTGGCTAGGGGGCGGATGTTACTGGTTTATGTGAATACATGCTACTGATGTTGCAAAACCTGTTTATAAGTTTAAGATGTTTCACATATACTGACACATTATATTAGCTTTTCCTCACTTCATCAGACCACACACACATTTACACACACATTCTAGTCTACACATTCTAGTCTACACATTCTAGTTGACACTTTGTTATTAAGAGAATTGATTCTGAATCGAAGTCTCCCAGAGAATCGGAATCAAATTGAATCATGAGTTGTAAGATTCACATACCTACCTAGATTTTTACATTAGCATACAGCAGGTCAATTGTCATATTGTCTCTGGTGTGGAACTTCACATATTGGGTAAAAGTGGGGAGAGTGGAGGGGAGTGAGGTGTGATTAAAGTCCCTGCTGATGAGCAGGAGCGCATCAGGATGTGCAGTCTGCAGCTGATCCACTGAGCTCTGCAGCTGCTCACATGCTGCGGTAGCATCGGCCGAGAGAGGGAAGTACACATTAAACGCTATAACGTGTGAAAACTCTTTTGGGATGTAATAAGGCCGACGACCAACAGCCAGTAGCTCAATGTCTTTTGTGCAGAGTTGTTGTTTAACGGTGACATGCACCGGGTTGCACCTTTGTGCTTACCGCTCTGCTCCACGCTCCTGTCGGTAGGGTTGGGCATCGTTTGAATTTGAACAATTCCGGTTCCGATTCCAATTCCTTGTTTCAATTCCGATTAATATGTTTGTTTCTGACCACAGCTCACAGCCTCCTACAAACTACAAAGTATGGGAACTGAAGAAGCTTTTAGTAAAGGTGTCACCAACTCCAGTCTTCGAGGTCTACCATCCTGTTAGTTTTCCGTTTCCTGCTCTACCACACCTGAATGAAGTAATTTAATCCTCTCCTTACCACAACTCTGCACAGGCCTGTTAATTACTCATTCATTTCAATTAGATGTTTAGGAGCAAAGAAACAGCAAACATGCAGGATGGTAACCCTCAAGGACCAGAGTTGGTGACCCCTGCTCTAGGATGAGAGGCATAATGTCTTCAAGATAACCAGAAAAGTCCAGCTGTTTTCAACTACACCTCTGAGGATGATCATGTCCAGGATGACTGACGATCTACACCAACAAGCTGCAGTAGTGATTCAGTCAATAGGGAAACGGAAACTTAAATGTAGCTGTTGTCAGTAACAATCTAACAGATTATAAAAATTAAAACTCTCAACAGACTAAATATTTCAAAAATGCAAAAAATAATCTCACAACTTTGCATGTTGAGCTTTATTATTTTTATCATTATTATTAATATATTTATTTATTAGCCACATCGGCTCCTAGTGGGTGGAAGTGGAGATTAGCTGCATTTGACTGTTGATACTCCATGTGTTATTTCTGCAGTAAGCCATGAAAACTCACCTCACTCCGCCCAGAATTTGTTCTTCAAAACTCGTATTACATCTACTGCGTTGATGCATTTTAACGAGCTTCCTTCGCATGCTATTTTTCATTATGAGCGACAGGTCAGCTGATCAGCTGGTATGATCGCCTCTGAAAGGCATTGATCAGAATTTGCACATCAGGTTTTTTTTTCCGGTCAAAGTCACACTTTATAACGCCACCACAGCTGCATGTTTTCCATGATTGCACAGTAACACAAACACTTCCGGCAGATTCTACTTCCGGTATGCGGACTGGGCATCAAAACTAGGAATCGAAATTAAACTATTTGAACGATTCTGGGAATAACTGACAGTCCCGGTTCCAATCAATGCTTAAAGCTCGATGCCCAACCCTACCTTTCAGCCCGCGTGAGTTTAAATACTTCCAGGAAACCATCAGAGTCTGCTATGAGCTCATTCATCCATGTCTCCGTAAAAAATATCAATCTACATTCTCTGTAGTTCTGTTGCTTTTTGATCAGTGCTGTGAGCTTGTCAATTTTATTGGGGAGGGAATGCATATTTTCCATAATCACAGAGGGAAAATATGGTTTATATCTCCATTTCCTCTCCTGGAGTCTACGTTCCACTCTGCAGCCTCTTTGTTTCCTCCGTATATCTACACACAGACATACACACATACACATTAGGAATGTGCGATATGGCCTAAAATCTATATCGCGATAAATTTTGAAGCACGTGCGGTAACGATATATATCACGATATATTCTGTTTATACATGTCTAAATAACTGTTTCTGAACAATCTCACATACCAGATGAATTGCAGAACAAATAATTCTAAAAAGTATAGAAATCCATTTAAATAACATTTAATGTTCAAAACGTATTTCAATAAATGCAAAATATCTCAAAGTTTTTATGTTAATGTTCTTTTTCCAAACAATGCAACAAAATAAAAGCATACACACACACAAACACAACACACGTTCTGAGATTATTAATATCACTGTCACATGACGTGCTATGGAGAAAAGTCCAGGAAGGATCTATGAATATTTACATAAAACTGTAAAGGGAGTCAGGAGGATGAGTTCCTTAGCCTTCATTAGATAGAAGTTTTCCTCTTCGTCTGGAGCATGACTAACAAAAACAACCTCGCTTCACCCTTCCCTCTCAACAGGAAGTCATCATGATTCCACTGGACCATAAGAACCTGGATAAGGACGTCCCTTACTTTGCTGATGTAATCAGGTGTGTAGCAGTCTGAACTCCACCCACTAATCAGACATGCCATGTTCACACACATCTCTGGCCTTCTGTTTGCATTTTTTAGTACTACAGAAAACCTGGCTGTTTACATCTGGGACAAAATGGTGAAGATGCTTCCTGCCAGCAAGCTGTATGAGATCCGTATTCACGAGACGGATAAAAACATTGTTATGTATCGAGGAGAGTAAACACACGTACTGCCTGCCCACAGGAGGCAGCAGCCTCCACCTACTCAGGTGGATTATGAAGATCAAGAGATCCTTCTACATTCCAGCATTTTTGTGATAGGTTCAGTATTTCTCATGGAAGTTTTGTTTTCTGCTGTAAAAATAAACAGACTCAAATGTGGTTTTATTGTTTTCATTTGTGACAAAGGCAAGACAATGACTGAATAAACCAGAGCACTTTTAAACTGTAAGATAAGGGGTGTTTCTCAATCTCAAGGAACCTCGCCTTGATGCCTTGGTCCCGCCCCGGTTGCCTAGGAGATATGTCATCAGGAACCGCCAAGGCGTGTTCCAATCGGTTCCAATGTTCATGTGCTTCCGAGGCATCTGTCCTCCATTTGTTAGCCGTTTAGCTAATTGACCGAGGATACACGAGAGGTGTCTTGGTGCCTTCTCTTGGTCAAAAATTTCCCAGAACGCAGCGCGCTATTTTCAAACAGATGTGATCAGGAGCCGGCAGCAGCTACTTTGAGGGCAAATTTCCAGTTTAAATGTAAGTCAACTAATTGTAGCTATTGGGCTTATATGTAAAATGTTTATTTAAATCCAAAGCAGTTTTCTATGGTTGGTTAGTTGCTTAGTAGTTGCAGCTTTGGTGGCTAGCAGGTACTAACTCACTTACACATTTGATTTAACCAATATATACACAATTAAACAAGTAAAAGGCTCGATATTAAAACTTAATATTACTGTGATGGGAGGGACATCGACAGGGCGCGTAAGCAGGGGGTGGGCTCTGGCTGGCCGTGGTCACGTGGGACCAGTCTGTTCCATTTAACCATTTTCTTTGACCAAGGAAGGACAGTGTCCTCGGAAGCAAGGCGTCTGGCCTAGCAAGGCTGTGCCTTAGCAGGCAAGGCAAGGCGAGGTTCCTTGAGATTGAGAAACACCCACGGATTACAGAGAGGGAACAGGTCAGCTGATTAGCAAAGGCAGGGCAGGTGTGCAAGGTGCTGAGTCTGGGGATCTGAGGGGACAACCAAACTAACAGAGTTCAGAGACTGAATGGATCATTACATCACTACAAGCATCAAGGCATGATTACAAGCCACACGTAATGCTGAAGCTATTATCAGCTTATCAACTGGACCTGGGTAACTTTCTTCAGCCATGTATGCTGTGGTGGTTGACAAGTCAGTGGGTTTGTGGTCCCATTTACTATGAAAACAAATCAAAAGAAAAACGCAGGTTAAAAAGGACGAACATGTAACATTTCACATTCTAAAAAATACTTTTATTAACTGTAACATAAAAATGTTCTAAAGTTTTTATCTGCATCAACAGCCTACTGGAGGGGCTGCATC
This sequence comes from Aphyosemion australe, assembly GCA_006937985.1. Lineage (NCBI taxonomy): Eukaryota > Metazoa > Chordata > Actinopteri > Cyprinodontiformes > Nothobranchiidae > Aphyosemion > Aphyosemion australe. Next base: position 1,029,394 of record SSNS01000242.1, on the reverse strand, counting down.
TTGGACATGTCTGGTCTAGCCCATAATATAATTACTTACTCTGATAAAACATTTAAATATCAGACAGATCTACAGGTGCTGGTCATAAAATTAGAATATCATGACAAAGTTTATTTATTTCAGTAATTTCATTCAATAAGTGAAACGTGTACATTATATTCATTCATTACGCACAGACTGATATATTTCAAATGTTTATTTCTATTAAAGCGAACCATGGAAGCTGTAATTCTCTCAAAATTTCAGGTATTGAACATATTAAAGACACAATCAGAGGAGGAGACAGACTAAAGAAACTCCTACAAAGAGAATCCTTCTGGATTTATACATTGAAAGCTACATGCCATCTGGGTTTCAATGGTGAAATTGATTTCTCTCCTTTTTTGTAGCTGCTATGGTTTCTCTTTTATCCAGCTTTTTTATTGTATTATATTTTTTTGCTTTCCATAGATTACTTAGTTTTATATTTTAATGCTTATATTTTCAAACTCTGGAGGTATAGGTCATGTGACTTCCTGCCAGCTCAACTGAAGCAGCTGAAATAATTATATTAGGAGGAAAGCAGAGTGCCAAACATGTTTTGTCCTGACGAAGGCCAGTGTGGCTGAACCTAGTTGACATGTTTTTAATTTAACTAAGCCATGAAAAAATAAAGGCTTTTTAAATTTTTTCATCCTCCTGAGTGCCACAGACCTCTCTTTTGTTGTTTATTTCTATTATTTTGATGACCTCTAAACCCAGGTTTCCCATAATTTTCGTCCACAAATAAAACGCATGCTGTGTATTTTTATACTCCTCCAGTCACGGGTGAATAAACATTCATATTTTCAGAGTTTTTCCGCGAGGTATTCTTCAAGCTGCTCCGTGTCTGCCGCTAGATATCTTTGGCTCTCTTTTTATTTTTTGGCGGGGGCAATGGCGGTGCTGGTGACATATTTATAGGAAGCGGCGTTCTGACCAATCACAAGCTTGCGCTCTCCGTCTCATTGGACGGATGTTTAGAAAAGAGAGCTCGACTCTGTCCGTCCTTCAATGCCTGTTTTAGAGCTCTTGCAACGACGGATCATGGTGCTGCGTGCGTCCGCACTGACAAAGATGGAGAAGTATAAATTAGGTTTAAGATGTAAGATGAAAAACCTACGGAAGAATCTTGAGAGAATAAAAATAAAGATCAGAGATAAAGTTCATTCCAAATTCAAGGTGCAATATACTGGAAAGAGTGATCACCAGGGGCCTCATTTATAAAAGTTTGTGTAGAGTCCTTAATTAAACTCTAAACTCAGCTAAATTAATTTACTTACGCAAACTTAATTTCCGACCTATAAAACTCTGCTTACGCATGGCTGCAGCAGTTCCTGCTTTATAAACCACACCTGTCCTAGAAATGAGCTCAGGTGTTCCTGGATCACATCCCGCCCCTACACACCCACTTTCTACCATAAATGGACAATGCAAACTACGTGATGAATATTGTGCAAATAAATTGTAATGTGTCATAGGTGGTTACTTTTCACCCGCTTCGAATGTTATCATCCCATTGAATGGACGTTATCTTCCGTAATCATCTCCATTGAATGGACCCAGTAGGTCCCTCCTGTACCTCCTAGGAGGCCAGTAGGTTGTTATCACCCCATCTAATCACAGATAACCATGCCTTCACAGTCAATGTGTTAAAAATGCGCACTGATTCGCATTTAAAACCGGAAGTGTTTTGTTTCCCCCGGAAGTTTTTCCCCCAAAGTTTGTTTCGCCTTTTATTTACATCGTTGCTGCTGCGGTTTCATCCATCTAGAAGAGCGTTACTGGTGTGTATGCTTCAATTTAACACAATTAATGTGTGTTAACATTACTACGGTAACTTTTATTTCCGTTTTAAAGCTGTGTTTTGAAGCTTATTTATTTAGTTTAATTCATAGCGTGATTCATAATTAAAATGCGTAAGGTTTGACTAACCAGGTAAAGCCACTCCTAGTTAAAGGCTGGATTAATATTTATGGTTATATATTTAATACTGAACACCTCTGACTACATGTAGCTTTGTTACTTTAATCATTTTTGCCTTAATCAGTGTAAATAGGTTTGGGTGAATATGCTACGAATTTAGATTAAATTGAACGTGTTATCCGTGTTTTTACATGACATTGAACTGAAACACGAGTATTTAATTACATTAATATTGTATGTATGATAAGTGTCCCACAAGAAATTTCAATACAATTGATCTTCTGTATGCTAATGTCAAAAACGCATACACTTCCTCCCCCCTGCCGCCGCTCGGCCGCTCAGCCGCTCAGCCGCTCAGACCACAACCTCATTTACCTGAAGCCTGAATACACACCCAGGGTGATTAGAGAGCCTCCTCAGAAAACAACTGTGAAATTGTGGAATGAGGAATCAACAGAAATTCTGAGGGACTGTTTCCAAACCACAGACTGGGAAACATTCTGCAGCGCCCATGGTGATGACCTTGACAGCCTGACCCACTTTGTGACTGATTATGTAAACTTCTGTGTAGAAAACACCGTCCCAACACGAAGAGGGAGGTATTTCTCAAACAACAAACCTTGGCTGACCACAGAGCTGAAATCCCTGCTGAATGAGAAAAAGAAAGCTTTCATGTCTGGAAATAAGGAGCAGCAAAAACGTGTACAGAAAGAACTTAAACACAAAATAAGACAGGCAAAAGACAGCTACAGGAGGAAGTAGCTTCGGAGTTAACTCCCAGCTGCTAAAATCCTTTCATCACTCTGTTGTTGGCTCTGTTATTCATTCTGCTGTGGTCTGCTGGGGTGTAGGCAGCTCTGACCGAGACAGGAAGAGACTGAACAAGCTAGCTACCAAAGCTAGCTCGGTTCTGGGCTGCCCACTGGATTCTGTTGAGGACGGTGTGTGAAAGGAGGATGCTGGGGAAGATGACCTCCATCTTAAGAAACCCCTCCCACCCACTGCACTCCACTATGGAGGTCATGGACAGCTCCTCCAGAGGTAGACTGAGACATCCCAGATGTAAAACTGAGCGCTATCACAGATCCTACATCCCCTCTGCTGTAAGAGTGTATAACTCCTCAGTTTAAGCTGTGCTGGTATCATCCTGGTACACAATAACACCAATGCAATATTCATGTGTTCTATACTTGTGCAATACCGGATTCACATTGTTGTCTGTGTCACTTACAGTATGCTGCACAGTGTTGGTACCAAGTTTGTTTTCATCTTTTATTTGTGGTTTTTTAGTGATCTAAGATTACAATACTAGATTACTGCTTATGTGTATATAGATGTATCCTTGTTTTTATCTTCTTCTAATTACCTTTTGAGTGATGGTGCTGCTGTGACAAGTGAATTTCCCCACTGAGGGATCAATAAAGTCTATTCTATTCTATATTGTGGCCATGATGGAACATACCGGGCTATCGGGTTAGACCCTGATATGAACTGGGACCACAAGATCCAAAGCAATCGCACATAGCAAATTAAATTGGGTAAAAAGATACTCAGTGTCTAATGATATTGTTGACTGTTCACATAGCATAGTGCAAAACACACCTGTGAATTCAAGGCAAGGCAAGGCAGTTTTATTTATATAGCGCATTTCCTACCCAAAGGCAACTCAAAGCGCTTTACAAACAAATAAGACATTACAAAACAGAACATACAAAAAATAGACAATGGACAATTAAAGCTAGAAACTCTTAACATAATACTAACAGAGCTTCATTTAGACTAACAGAGCTTCGCTTGGACAATGAGGACCAAGAAATTATTATTATAGAACTAACAGAACTTGAGTGAGACTAAATGTAGCTGAGATCAGTGGTGGTACTGATAGGGTATCAAGGTCAACCAGAAGTCACTAAGTGCATAAATGATTGTTTAAACTAAGAGTGTAGGGTGACCTGAGAACTGAGGCAGTATAACTAGTAAACCAGCTAACATTTAAGTCTGACTAAATGAATGGTTACTAAAACTAGAATCATATGACATATAACAGGCAGTGATCTAGATTAAGAATTAATAAAGTAAAATAAAAATAAAAACACTGCCAGATAACTAGAAACAAAGGGGGGGGGGGGGG
>SSNS01000242.1:1012885-1025302 GCA_006937985.1 Aphyosemion australe | reverse complement strand
GGGGGGCAACATATATAGACAGACATGGGTCTCCAAGAGGTGGGCAGGGCGGGGCTGGAAACCTCCTCACTCCAGGGAGAGAGAGCGCAGCCTCAGTGTGCGTTCTCAATTCCTGACGTTCAGATGTGGGAGGGAGATAGAGGGTACGCAGAGCACATTGACTCCTTCAGTACGGTGTCCTTGGCAGGCCAGGCCACAGTTCCAAAGGCGGGGGGTAGGGCGGGGTTCACAGCATCTGTCTGTATTCCTTCTGTGGGGGTGGATCTTCGCAGCTCAAGGCTGCAAGGGCGCCAGATTCAGATAAGAAAGGTTGTTTAGGAACAGGCAGAGATAATCTTCTCTCTGCTTTGCAGTTTTTAGCTGGACTTCAGTCCCTCAGTGAATCCAGTAATTGGGTTTAAATTAGCCCATACCATGCAGAACCTTCTCCAAGATCACATCCATTTTACGCGCTAACACCAGGATCGCAGCTAGAACCTCTAGCTTGCGAATCACCTCGAGCAACATCTGAGTCTGAGTGGTCTCTGCCCGGCTGAGACTTTCCTTGAGTTCAGGTGCCATTCCAATCGCACCCGACTTTCCAAATTTCAGAAATACCAGAAATCCTCCAACTCGAATAAGAAGAGATCCAGAAATCATAATTCCAAATATCCATGTGTCTTCTACGTCCTCCACGAACAGCTGGGAGAGGCATATAATCTTCCACTCCTTCCAGGAATCCAAAATATACTCCACCGGGTGCGTTCTTTCCAGACAGGATGGAGCCCCCTGCTCCATTCTCATTGTTGAAAAAATCTTGTCAATCCTGTTGAATGTCCAGCTTACCAAATTCATGATTTAATGTAAAATTGAGTTTTCAGGAGGAATGCAGAGAAATGCCCTGATAGACAGACAGGACAAGAGCCTTGGGAAAAGATAAGGGAGAGAAGAGAAAAGGCGTCTGTGCTCTCAGAGTGCTGGAAGAAGGACTTCAGTGGCTGTAGTTGATGTAATTACTCAACGCCGGTTTGCACAAACCAATTTCCTAGAGGGTTGAGTAGGGGGAATAAAGTAAAAAATAACAGGCATGTGGTCTGAAAAAGTTGCATTCATAATACTCAAGTTTCATACAGGTAAGCCCATTGAGAGCACTAAATCCAGTGTGACCCAGCTCATGCGTAGGACAATTAACAAATTGATCAAAATTAAAAGAGTCCAGCACATTTAAGAAGTCCAAAACCAAAGGCCTGTCAATGGAGCAGACATGACTATTAAAATCTCCCAGAATTAAAACATGGTCATTTTGTGGCATAACCCCACCCAAAAATTCAGCAAAATCATTTAAAAAGCTGGAATCATACTTTGGATGGTGATAAATCAAAACAATTAGCAGCACAGGTGCTGAGCCCAGCTCAAACATGCACAGTTCAAAACTACTATATAAGATGCTGGGGGACAGCTGCTTACAGTTAAAACTACATTTAAAAACAACTAGCAGACCACCCCCGCGACCCGCTAGAAGCTCAGAGAGCACTGGAATCTCCCATAGGGATCCATGATTCAGTGACAGAAAAAATCCAGTCCTGCAGTAATAATGAAGTCTTTAAGAATAAAAGCTTTGTTTAGCACTGACCTAGCATTCACCAGGCCAAACCTGATAGCTGGCAGATCTGTTGTTCCAGTTTGATGGTTTAACATGTTATCAGATTTATCCAATTTATCAGGTTCATGAATTGCAGCTAGAGTCCGAACCAAGAGTAAATTATTTAAGTTCCTGCATGCTACAGAAATACTGTAGTGTTTTGGCCTATGACGTATGATAACAGGGATATGTGACACACCCTGGCTGTTAATATGGATCGGACTCACTGAACGTCAGACACAGTCTCTGCTGGGTGAAGTTAATGTAAAGTCCATATTCATGGACAGAAGGCGGGACCCCTGGAGGTTTGGATGTACTCAGTCTTGAAAAGATATGGACGATTTAAAAAAAAACATAAAATTATCCACAAACGGTATGCCAACCTGGCAGCAGTAGCCTTTCAGCCATGTGTGAAGTTGATGAACACGGCTGAACCTGACATCTCTGAAGCTGGGACAGGACAACGGACCAGAGATGATGAGTCGGCGGTCTGATCGCATGAGAGTTTCAATAAGTTGTGTGACGTCCAGTTTGAGCCTCTCAGACTGTATGTTCTACAAGTCATTGTGTCCTAAATGAATAACAACAGATGCAGCAGAATCCAGCATTAGTGGAATTTTGGAGTCTATATCCAGGACACGTGCACCAGGATAACAGAAGGTTTTAGCTACAGGAAGATTGACAAGTCTCACCATAGAACAACCAAGGACTAGAGCAGATGAACCCATATCAGGATGGCTGCATTTTGTTCCTCCTAAATTTTGAGCCATGCTTTCTGGCCGTGGAGGGCCAGATCTGGGCTGTGAGGCTTCAGCATGAGGCTGAAATGAGGGCTGGGCATTACCTTAACCTGAAGATCACTTGGAGACTGGGAGCAAAATACCTGTGATTAAAAGCATCCAGAGGGATCCTATTGCGGCTGAGCCAGTTTAGACGTCTTGAGACCCGCTGCGTTGGGATGGCGCGGTTTTGCCCATCTGGTGGGCTGTTCACAGTTCCCGTAGACGAAGGTACAGCTGGTTGTCCAGTCCGAGCAGCTGCAGGCTGAAAGGCTGTCTCGTCAGATGGAAAGTTTAAGCCATCATTAGACAGGACTGAAAAGCGGTTAGAACGCTCCAAACGGGACTGTGGTGATTCATGAGACAGCGGGCGATTCCATTTCCACACTTTGCGGACAACCTCGGCCCAGGACTGAAGAGCTGCTGAACCGGATCGACCCGGCGTGGAGGTAAACACCGGAGCGCTGGGCCTCGCTCCCATCTGCGTCCACTACAGATGGGTCTGAAACAACCGCAGAGGGGGCGCATCCGGGAGCCTCAGCAGAAGTTTCGGTCACGAAGTCCAGAACTACATGCTCAATGGGAGCATTTTCCGCCCCAGCCATTCCCACATTACAGACATTTGATCTGTCGTTAGGATCAGCACAGGTTGAGGATATCAATGGCAGAGTAGTGGCGGTGTCAGAAACAGGGGCCGCTTGAGACAACCTGGATGAGGGTGACAGTACCAGCTGATTAATATGCGATGCCTGGAGATGGGAGATGTGCTTGGAATGATTGAATGCAGCAGACATGAAGCTGTCCAGAAGTTTATCTTTGCTGCTCTTGAGTTGGCGGATGTTATCCTCAAGTTGCTGGTGAGTCAAATAGCAATTTTCACACAAGGAAGTAGTGTGTGCCGGTGCGCAAACGGTGCGTGCCACGATCTTCGGCATCGACGTCATCATTATTAGTAGAACATAGTAATAAATTGATTTTTATAAACTATCTTCTCGACTCTGCCTCACATCATTGTTATTTATAGAGTGTCACTGATCTGCCTAAAAGAACCTGGATTTTAATCAACAATCAAATGTTAAATTATTAAGAATAGTGATAAAATATATTTAAAAGTAACTACCCAAATTAACGTTACACTAATGTCTGGTGACCATTTCAGATGGCCTTTAGCTATGCTACAACATTAAGCAATATTTATCCATCAAACCAATTTATCAAAACTAAATTCAATTTTGACGTAGACCCCAGCAGGGACAATTGTAGACCTACTTTACGACAGAACCTACACTGAGACTGGCACCATCATATGTTCCAAATTACAACATGTTAGAGGCTCCAGCCCTGTAGTTCAGTCCTCTTGCCAACCCAAACCTCCACCAGGGAGACATCTTTGGTGTGTGAGAATACGTGGGTGTTTGTGCATAAAACTTATGTTGCAGTTCTGGATAGATAGTTGTCCTCAGCTAAAGCTCTGGATCTAGGGAAGGGTGGGGAAAATTGAGCCATTTTTCCTTTTGTTGTCCTCTTAGCAAGAGAGAGTGGTTAAGAACTCAAACAAAATCTTTAGTTCAGGATGTTTGCTGCAAGCGTGAAAGCTCAGAGTGCATTGATGGCATGAGGCAAAAAATTTGTGACTTCTTAAAGTTGTGATGTGGCTGAACTTGTCCCCCCCAACTCATGGGTATGTTGAGACAAGTTAGGGGGGGAAATTCACCAATTTACTTTTCCGGTTTAAACCAGAGCAACATTTTGAATCATCCTAAAGGAAACTTTAGACTGTATAACAAGTCAAATACAACTGTTTGGTTGCAAAGTTAAGTGTAATGCAGTGGCTCAACTCTAATAAAGCCCATCCATATAGACAATCTCGACTGAAGATGTTCTATTTGGCATTATACTAAAAGATAAAAATACAAATTTCATAGTCAATAATTTTATAAGCGTTACAAAATTCCTCATACATAAATTTCGATACACTAAAACTCCTCCCATCATGTATTAAAAAAATGAAACTAAACTGTTGTTGAGATCCTTAAAAGCAAATAGCAAATAGAAATTTGTTATACCACTTATATGGTCCAATGTGTAAGTTATTTTTGTTTTATTGTTTATATTTCCTTTGTGAGAACTGTCATAACTACACTGCTCAAAAATAAAATAAAGGGAACACTCAAACAATACAGTGTACCTCCAAGTCATTCACACTTCTGTGAGCTCAAACTGTCCACTTAGGAAGCAACACTTATTGACAATCAGCTTCACCTGCTGTTGTGCAAATGCAATAGACAACAGGTGGAAATTATAGGCAATTAGCAGGACATCTCCAACAAAGGAGTGGTTCTGTAGGTGGGGAACACAGACCACTTCTCAGTTCATATGATTTCTGGCTGATGTTTTGGTCACGTTTGAATGCTGGTGGTGCTTTCACTCTACTGGTAGCACGAGACAGAGTCTACAACCCACACAAGTGGCTCAGGTAGGTCAACACATCCATGATGGCACATTAATGTGAGCTGTGGCATGAAGGTTTGCTGTGTCTGTCAGCGTAGTTTCCAGAGCATGGAGGCGCTACCAGGAGACAAATCAATACCTCTGAGGAGACGTTGAGGAGGCAGTAGCACAGGGTTTCTCAACCCTGGTCCTCAGCTTCCCCCTACCCTGCATGTTTTCCATGTTGCCCTTTCAAACACCAGTGTTTTCCCTGCTGCCACACACCTGACACAAATGAGTGAGTGATTAACAGGCTTCTGCAGCCATGTGCTGAAGCAGAGACATGGAAAACATGCAGGACAGGGGGGCGCTGAGGACCAGGGTTGAGAAACCCTGCAGTAGCAGGACTGCTACCTCTGTTTAGCATTTGCCAGAGAACACCAAGATTGGCAAAATGGCGACTGGCACCCTGTGCTCTTCACAGATGAAAGCAGGTTCACACTGGGCACATGTGACAGAGTCTGGAGATGCCATGGAGAACGTTCTGTTGCCTGCAACATCTTCCAGCATGACCGGTTTGTTAGTGGGTCAGTAATGGTATGCGGTGGCATGTCTTTGAGGGGCCGGACCATGTGCTCACCAAAGGTAGCCTAAGTGCTATTAGGTACCAAGATGAGATCCTCAGACCCCTTGTGAGACCATACGGTGGTGCAGTTGGCCCTGGGTTATTCCTAATGATTTTCTTACTTTTACTATTATCTGGAAATGTGCAACCAAACCCTGGACCTGAGCTGCAATGTACACAAACTCCTGCTGATTTCCAACAATTGTCTGGTCTCAAAATTGTTCATCTGAACGTTCGCAGCTTATTACCAAAGATAGACACGGTCAGAATCTGGATTAAATCAACAGCTACAGACATCGTAATCATTTCTGAAACGTGGCTGACTAAATCCATAACTAATGAGGATATTAACATAGCTGGATATAATGTTTATCGCACAGACCGGCCAAACAAAGGTGGGGGTGTAGCTATCTATGTTAGAGCAAGATTAAATGCATCAATAGTCTTGTCTGAGTCTATCTGCAAACAAATGGAGTTTTTGGCTTTAAATGTGGAAATTGCCAAATCACTTTCTATAACTGTTGCTGGGTGCTATAAGCCTCCATCGGCTTCCAAGGAGGCATTATCATCCTTAAAACATCTCCTGTCCAAATTAAATAACGAACTCCTACTGGCTGGTGATTTCAACTGGGACTGGCAAAATGCAGTTTCAGATGAATTCAAAAGCTTCTGTGACTCCATTAATCTCAGCCAGTTGGTCAACCAACCCACAAGACCCAATCTTAAAAAATCCTGACAAGTTCACCTTGATTGATTTAATTTTAACAAATGTCCCTCATAAATTCTCATCATTAGGTGTTTTCTGCAATGACTTGAGTAACCATTGTGTTGTTGCCACTTGCAGGAGCACTAAAGTGCCTAAATCCAAATCACGCATCATCTGCAAGAGAAATTTTAAACAATGAACAAGCTTTTCATAAGGATTTGTCCTTGGTTAATTGGAGGCAAATAGATTTGTTACCAGATGTCGAGCTAGCATGGGCATTCTTCAAAGAGACTTTCATGGAAATTGTAAATAAGCACGCCCCCTTCAGGAAACGCAGAATCAAAGGACGAGAAAACCCCTGGTTCTCCCCCGAGCTGTCAAATATTATCCATCAGCATAACGTGGCATGGGCCAAAGCCAGAAAAGGAAATCTCCCCTCTGATTGGGCTATCTTTAAACAACTAAGAAATAAATGTACTACTCATCAAAAAGGCCAAATCAGACTATTACTTATCTACCACAACTGAGAACCTAAATAATCCACAGAAATTTTGGAAAGTCATTAAGTCTTTATCTGTCAACTTAACTTCTCATACTCTTCCAAAATTTGTCCTAAATGACTCTGTCCCAGTACATGACATGGCCTTCTTTGTCCACCAGGAGGTTGGCACATTGGTACACTTTCATTTACAAGGCCATGCTTGGATTACTACCCAACTACATCTGTAACTTAATCTCACGGAGAAGTGTAACTTCTCACAGTCTGCGTGCAAACGATCAGTTGTTACTCTGTGTTCCGTTTGCTCGCACTGAACTGGGCAAAAGGGCTTTTGTTCACTCTGCTCCTTCTGCATGGAACAGGCTGCAGGAAAACTGGAAACTAACCGAGCTCATCTCCTTGAATACTTTTAAAAGCAGACTGAGAACCCTTGAGACAGATTCCCTGTGTTGTAATTGCCTTCTGTAATTCTGTACATAACATGTCTGTGTAACTTGACAAAAAATATATATATATATGTTGTAACTGTAACTTTTGCTGCCTCTTGGCCAGGACTCCCTTGAAAATGAGGTTTTTAATCTCAATGAGACCTTCCTGGTTAAATAAAGAATAAATAAATAAATAAAATAAAATAAATAATGCAAGACAATGCTAGACCTCATGTGGCTAGAGTGTGTCAGCAGTTCCTGCCAGATGAAGGCATTAATGCTATGGACTACCCCGCCCGTTCCCCAGACCTGAATCCAATTGAGCACATCTGGGACATCCACCATTGCCATGTTTACAGACTGTTCAGGAGTTGGTAGATGCTTTAGTTCAGGTCTGGGAGGAGATCCCTCAGGAGACCATCCACCACCTCATCAGGAGCATGCCCAGGCATTGTAGGGAGGTCATACAGACACATGGAGGCCACACACACTACTGAGCCTCATTCTGGCTTGTTTTAAAGGTGTCCTAGAATGCAATCTAAAACAGAGCTTTGAGCCTCCAAAAAGCATTAAAAATTGTTTTGGCTTTCATCTGTCCCAGGAGCCCTGATACAGGCCATTCTAGATTTCAAGATTTCACCACTGAGTTTATCTGAGGGGCCATTGAGAGGGCGGCATCCAATTTTACCCCAAGGCTAGTTACACACTGCTTAGGGTTGAGAGTAGAAAAATCAAAAGCAGAAAGAAAGCATGAGGGATGTGTCAGCACATTCAACTATCAACTATGTAAAGAGCACAGTATTTAATGAGAATATTTCAGTCATTCAGATCTAGGATGTCTTATTTTTGTGTTCCCTTTATTTTTTTGAGCAGTGTATATACAGTTGTCCTTTTCTCTCATGTTGTTCTTTGAATGTTCCCTTATATTATGTTGATATATGTTGCTACAAATCTCAAAGTTGCATGGTTTTTGGTGTTTATATATCCAATGTGTTGCAAAGAAAATTTAGTTTTGAGATGTAGTCGTATTTTCTAGTTCTGAATAAAAAAAAACACTAGTCTAGTTTCGGTTTCCATTTTTATTTTCTTGCCATATTAGACCAGCGGAGCGGATGGCTGCTACGTCAGTCAACGTCATTTGTATTTCCAGTGGTATCAGGGGTGCAACTACCTACTTTCAGAGGGGTATGCAGACACATGACAGCCCTGACCTCACCGGACTATATATTTTTAAGGTGCCTCTTTTAAAGTCTCTTAAAGAGACTTCCATTTTTGTACCCCACCACAGGAACTGCACCAGTACATTTAAGGTGAAAACTGGTGAAAATTTGCTTTTTGGTAATCATAGAGATAATATGCAAAAGGGAATAAAGTTGGATGGATTATGCATTGAAAGAGTAAATTAAATCAAATTCTTAGGGGTGATAATGCACAATATATTCAGCTAGAAATCACATCAGGCATTTGCAAACTAAAATTTCAAGATGCATTGAAGTATTAAATAAAGCAAAACTTGTTTTAGATTACAGATGCCTTCACATTCCATACAGGTAATTAGTTTTTCCATATTTGATTTACTGTATAATATATGCCTTATTTTTTTTTTACAAAAGAAAGCAGTCATTCATGGGGTAGGATATAGGAATCACACAATTACATTATTTTTACATTCAAAATGAAATGAAATGAAAAAGAAAAATACTTAGTGGAATTACAAACTGCAAAAATAGTATTTAGAGCAAAACACAAACTTTGGCCAGTAAATATGCAAAAGCTGGTTAAGGGAAGGAGGCTACAGCCTGAGGGGGAAATTTAAATTTAGGACACAGGGTGTACACATGACTTAAAAAATATTTTGTATTTCAGTTTGTGGAATTAAATTATGGAATAGTTTGGAGGAGATGCTCAGGGAATGTCCAAATATTAGACAGTTTGGGAAACAGTACAAAGAACTTATTTTTACGCATTATAGAAATGATGAGGACACATGCTTGTGAGAGGGTGAAAACTCATAATTTGTTGTAATTATTGTTAGCTGGTAATGTGCAGCATTCTTGGTGGTGTTATATGATTATATGAAGTGTATTGTTGAAATAAATATTAATTATAATATTGATTGGAAACCAAATTAACTATATATAGAATATATATAGAATTAATAGAAAGGGGTGGGTCACTATAAGTATACTATAAGTAACTATAAGTTTTTACTTCACCCCACGCCTTTTCGGATTTGTAAGTTGATTGATTCGGAGTTTTAATTTATATTTAATTCTTTTTTTTATTGTTTTGTTTTTCATTTGCCTGGCTTCCGTGTGAGGCTGTAGTTCTGCTGGAGCTCTCTGATGGAGACTACAGAAACACTGCAGCTCTTTGAGTTGATGTTGCTTCACTTTGGAGTCGCTCAACCGTGTTTCTCTAGCTAAAAGCGCCCAAAACCCCTACATTTGCTTCAGGTTAACATGTAGCTAATTTCCCAATGATCTCCAATCATGATGGAGCATGACCTCATGTAAGTGGCCAGGGTGCCCGGCACCAATCGCAGCGGTCTGAGGCTCTGCTTGTATTTTAACTGTCCAAATTAGAGCTCCACAGGCGACCAACACAACTACAGCCTCGCACGGAAGCCAGGTGGCCACACAGAAGGTAGGCGTTGTCCTAGAGCTCTGTTTTAGCTTTGGGGATTAGTTCAGCTAGTAGCTACAGGTTCATGTGCTACCACCCTCAAAGTCCCACATCTTTACTCATTTTTGGGCGTGGGAACTTCCCATTTTGAATCAAAACCGCATTAAAAGATCAATGGTCGTTTATATGTCCATGTATATGTATGTCAATGGTGCAGGCTTGTCGAAGCTGGAGGAGTGATTACTGGCGTTGCTGTCCCACAATAAGTTGTTTCCATGTCTGATCCCTCCACAGACAATGGACATCAGGGTATTTCTCACAAAAAAACGTAAAGTAAGTAAAAATGTCCCCACAGGACAGGTTTTAGTGGAGTTAGATGGCTAGTCATTGTTATTCATCAAGTAGGCTCTCTGGCCATTTAAACATTTGTTAGGCAGACTGGACATGTGTTTCCGATCAACTCTATTGTTGTAGACCCTTTTACTGTTTGTAAACAGTATGACGTAAGCGAGGATGCGCGCAAAAAATCACCAAGGACTCATGGTCAGCACCTGTGGTTTAGTTGTTCATCCATCTGAGCCACACCTTGGATCATCCGCAGATGGGATTGTTACATGTACCTGCTGTGGCAAAGGAGTGGTAGAGATTAAATGTCCCTACAAGTACCGGGAGAGTCTTCAAGGAAGTACAGAAGACCCGAAGTTCTGCCTAGACAACTCGTTAGTGTTGAAGCACTCACACCCATACTACTACCAGATTCAGCTCCACATGTTTGTGTGTGATGTAAACTACTGTGACTTTGTGGTGTGGACGAAGAAAGAGTTCATTGGGCAGCGTGTTGATAAAGACCACAAACTTCTGCTGGATACTTTGCCTAAAGCTCAGGAGGCCTTCATTTTCCACGTGTTGCCAGAGAAGATTCGATCCTGCGTTGGACTCACAGAGAGCATGCAAATTCTGTGGAAGGCCGGATTTTGGCCTAAACAATAGACTGTAATAAATGCAGCAGTCACTTTCATTACAGCTGTGTAAACATCAGACGGAAACCAGCAATGTGGTTATGTCTGGACTGTGTTGTCTTGAACTTTCCAAGTGAATTTAAAACAAGCCTTCTGGCTAATTCTTGGATGTAAAATAATGGTATTGATGCTCAAATAATTTTCAAATAAACAATTCTTTAGGTTTCAATGGTGTTTGTATGTGTATATTTTAGTTTGCATCAAATGTTGAAACCACAAATATTTAATTTGTGCACAATCGAAATGTATCTGACAGTCATAAAGAAAAAAGAAAAAAATTTAGTACAAAAAAATCATAGTAGCAGCTTTAAATTTTTCTTACAGTAATGCAAAACCAGTTTTACATATTCTAGCAAATGACAGTAGCATCGTTTATAATCGGCATGGAATCACAGAACTAGATATTTTTTGGTGGTTTTTTTGGGAACAACACTCCTACAGAGGTTTGTTAGAGCAGCACACACAATCACAATATCATCTAGAATGTTGAGTTGTGACACAGGAATTACTGTTTGCAAAATCTTAGTTCTTCCAGCGTCCTATTACCCGTTCAACGTGTATCCTGACATGAGACAGTTGTCTTGATGAGTCTACCTCCTGAGCAGAGAGTTGCTTTTTCCCTTTTGTGAAATGAGGTATACGGAGAGTGGCTCCACAAGCGGCAAGTTCATCTCGGATTTGAAATCCTCTATCAGCTAGGACCTCATCATTGCTTTCTAAAAGATCAAAAAGCCCTGACTCTTTTGTTATTTGTTTGTCTGAAACCCTTCCACCCCATCCAGGTGTAACCAGGTGAATTAAGTGCAGTCTGGGGTTGTGGAAAGTCCCACAGTGGAGAGGTGTTTCTGAATGCAGTACAGCTGTCCAGCTCACCCACTCCCTGAGTACCTGATTATAAAAAGGTGTGCACATCAGGGTGTTGGGGAGAGAGGGAGTTGTCTGGGAAACTGCTGCATGTGAGTAATTGCTGGGGATCTTTTATTTTTTATGGTGTTTTAGTGTTTATAGGTTTGATTTACACGGGATTGGTTTACTTTGTCAGGTTTGAGGAGGTTTGCTGCGGTCACCTGCTGTTAATGTGGGCAGTACTCTGAGCCTCTGTGTGTGAGTTTTGGTTTCTGACTGACTAGGTAAGCTAAGGCCTGATTACACATCCTTTTATGGTTCCTATGTGATTTGGGTATTTCATGTGTTCTTTTTATCTCAGTTGTTTGCCACTGCTGCTCAATTGAGTTTAGGAGGGTTCTTATCGTGATTAAAGGATGCACTGATTTTAATGATTGTGAAATAAAGATTGTTTTAAATATAAAGAGACTCTGGTTTACGCTACCTCTGCCTTGGTTCAGTCTGTGTTAGATTAAATACGGGACCGCCCGGTCACACAGGTGACAGAAAGGATATTGCTCCAGCTGGGGTGATGTCAATCAAATATTTAATTGTGTTGCTGTGTTTGTAATTTGGCCATGTCTGGGCCCTAGCAGTTAGATTAGTAGGTCTAGCAATGAAAATTTCAGTGCAGTCTATTATGCACCGACATCGTTTGAAATTCCGCCTGAAAACCTTGGGCATGCTCTTTAATATGGCTCTCTTACTTGGCCATTTAATGAGTGGTTTAAGGATTGCAGACATGGCAGGTATCCAGCTTCGACAAATATTTGATATAGTTGTTTTTGAAACATTATATC